>BMAU01018425.1:0-165027 GCA_019973935.1 Trichonephila clavipes
TGAACCTTTACTGTTACAAATGATTTTAGATCCTGATATCAATTTTTGCTCATGTATTGTATTTCAAAGGAATGACATGTGGACACTCTCTCTTCTCCCTTTGAGAAACTAAATCTCCCTAACTTTTTTCATTTTAAAATTAATTTTGTGTATGGAATGAGTGTTTGATGTGTGTGAAAAGTGTATTTTGTTAATTCTACACTAAACCAAAAAGAGCACCCTCCCTCTCGTCCTCCGATTCCTGACATTTTTATGTAAGTGTTTGTATATTCTCGCAGGGACTGTGTTTGTATTTCTTTTTAAGGAATTACTTGAGGACTCCCTCTCATCTGTCTTTGTGGCTTTTAACTTTCCATTAACCTGTGTTGTATTTTAAGATTTAATTCTTTGTAATACAATGACTGTTTCAGAAATGAAAATTAACTGAAAGCTTAATAATATTCATCCGTTTGACGCTTCAGATTCATTACTTTTTCGATTTAATTCATTATACTAATAAGTTGTGCTTACTTGTCACGGTTTTTGTCAAACCAAATATGATTTCTTTAATTTCTTTCAATATATATTGTAAATTTTTACGCAGTCTTTTTTTCAGTCAGTTTCCGCCAGTTTCTTTTAAATATCTTCCAAAAGTATTGATCCAAATGGTTGACCAGTGTGTGTCAATTTTCCTGTATTCGAGATTTTCTTGTATTCCTTTCCATAGAAAAATGTGTTTAGTCTACTGTCGTCTTAGCTAACCCACACTAAGGGAAATGTAGAATTTAGGAAGAAGACTTACAACTATTTATTCACTTATCGTCAGCGTAGATTGTTATCATTTTCAACATATTCACTTAAAAAGGCATTTCTGTCTCTTTTCTTAAAAGTTTTTCCCTTTGCATTCTTAACTAAGACTGATCATACGACTTTTGCTAGTTTCCGTATAACAACTGCTTTCAAAAGTTTTGCCATATTTTTGTTTATTATGTTGAACAATTTTATTTTGTTTTATTCCTTCCATTTTATTATTTAAACTATTCTATATTTAAGTGCTAAGGAAATTTGTTGATAAACCTGAACTATTTTAAGCAATAAATCCCTTACTTCATAAAATAAGTATTTTGTAAAAGAATTGTAAATTTTTTATGTAGGAATAATTAAAAAAATTACAGTGGATATTTAATCATTTCGTAGAGTACGAACTATGATCTAAAATGATAGTCAAATAAAAGTTTGATTTCACTGTAAAAATAATAAAAAATACGAATGAAATATTTTAGATATTATATATTAAATTAGTTTTGAATCATTAACCCTAGACTTTCCAAGAATAAAATTGTGTTCATACGTAATCCTTAGTTTTACTTAAGAGAGGAAAGCAATTAAACAAATGGGAGAAACTCTTTTATTTTAAATTTAACTCTCCAGTCGATTAAAATAATAATTTAAAAATGTTATTCTATAAAGCACCTTTTGATTTTATCTTATGATTCATTTCTTTATTACACCTAGAAAGGAAGAATTATTCAACTCATGTGCAAATATCTTAATATGACCTGAATTTTCTTCACAAAACAGTTAAAAAGCTTGTATAAGATTTTACATCTTTAAGCTGATATTTCTTAGACTTTTATTTAGTACATTTTTATAGCATCTGCACTAAAAAAATTTAAAAAAATCGTTTCACTTAAATATATTATATTATATTAAAAGTATTCAGCTAATGAAATAAAATTTGAACTTATTCGTGATTTTAGTTATTTTTTCTGGAAAAACTAAATTATTCTCATAATTTGATACTTGTTATTTATTTGTAAATATAGATAACTTGAATTCAGGTTTAAATGCTAAAGATTCCTGTAATGTTTTTCAAAAAAAAGTTACACTTCATTTAGGTAAATTTACATATTAATTTTTCTGAATTTAGCCCAATTTAAAACAATTATTTCATGCAATATCACGTTTTTTACCGTTTTCTTTATTTGACGTAAGGGTTACATGGGATTTTACACCACTATCTTAATTCACTAAAAAAACTAATAAAATCTATATATTAAAATGATTTATCAAGTATATAAATTTGAAATTCCTATTTCGTTAACTAATACTTCTAATGGTTGTACCCTTTTCCTTTATTCTCCGAATCGGTAAATTAATGCCTTACATTGCGTGGAAATCATTGCAGAAAAATGAGCTGTTAGCACGAATTGACATCATATTTTACTTAGTAGTCAAATGTGAACTAAATAAGGATTTCAAAGGCTCGAATGAAAATATTTTTTTTTCATTTTCGGCAATCGGTTTGATTGTTCTTAAACATCGACTCAACCAAAATATACATTCAATTCCCAAAGAAATGCAACCATTTCAAGCACACAAAATTTTTTTCAGTGGAATTTTTTAAGTTAGCTGTTCATCAGGATTTTGTGGTAAATATATCTATATTATTTTGTCTGCTTCATTGACATCCAAATGAAGTTATTTATAATTTCTGATTCCGAATTATATAAACAGATTTATTCTAAAACAAATTCGATTTTATATCATATTTAGAGAATCGTATCTTATACTTTGTTAAACTTTCTCTAAACTTTTACAGAATAGTATGCTTTATAACGAGTTCGAATAGATATGAAAGTGTTTAAGGAAAAGTCTGTCCGAAACCTTTACAACAAATGTAACTAATGAAAACGTTGAAAAATGGAAATTAAGGCTTATAAATTATTTTAAACATTCACATTAATATGATCACATGCAGGTGTTTGTTTATAAAATATCTGAACTATTCTGGAAAAATTACAAACTATATAAATTTCATTTTTTTCTTTATTGTAAACTTAGGCAGGGAAAATACCCAGAAAGCACAATGCCACTTAGAAAACTGAATTGTGCAGATTAATTCAAGGGAGATCTATCTCACGTCTTTCGTATGTATCCCAGTAATAAACACACGAACACAACAACAATTCAAGGGAGAAATAGGTTTTGATGTTTGCGAAAAGTATAAAAGGAAACAAATATTTTATCTCATTAATTAAAATTATTTTTATGACCAGATTAAACATAAAAGAGCAAATGAATTTACTTACGGAACAAATTCATGCTAAATTATAGAAAAATCTTGTGAATTTCTTCCTCATTCGGAGTTTATGCGAACTTTGAAGCAAGATGGCGGCAATTACTGTTGAATTTCTTATCTTACTGTTGCTATTCTTTGTTAACCTGTTTAAAGAAACATTGTTTGAAACAACAATCATTTAGTTTCAGAATTCTAGCTAACAATATACTTTGACTGTTGTGTATTGTTTGAATTCAATTGTTACTAAAGTTCTACGTTCAGCTTATTTACTGAGTTCCATTCTTATTTTTGCAAAAATCACTTTTTTAATATATGTATTGAAAAACAATAATAATTGAGATATTGTCTTTAAGAATTTTTCCCCATCAATAAATGTTTACTTACAGAATATTACAAATTCCGTTTGACAGCCCTTCTATTAATGATCTATGTTTCTGTAATTTATCTCAGACCTTACAATTTTTTAAGAAAAAATTCTAAAAAATCTACATTAAGCTTTATGGGAATTAAAGATGTAACATTATATTTTTGAAAATTATGTTAGATATAAAGTTGTTAATGTTTATGTTTAAAGAATCGTCTTCTTTTCAGAACTAAAATTTTGCGTATTACAATATGGTTTATATTATTTTGAAATTGGAAATGTTTTTAGCGATTTGACTTCGATTGGACGCAAACTGTCAAGGTTAGTCAAACAGGAGGCCCCGACTACTTTTATCATTTTCTTAAAAAAACGTGTCTTTAACTATTTACCCCTATTTCTATTCTTACAAATTCTAATCTTTTACTTTGATTACATGAAGCTAAGACCGTCACAAAATGTTACAGCTTTAAAAATATCTGGGTATTTAGAAACCAGCAAAATAAATAAATAAATAATAAATAAATTTGCAGTTTTAGAAGCCATGTTGAATATTGCTCCTTACGGACATTTCATATTCAGTTCCCTAAAAATGATTGCATTAAGTATTCAGACGAGGACATGAAACTTATAAGTTGCAATTTTCTGTTTATTGATCCGTAGTTTTCAAAAACCTTGTTCGCTAAGTTTTTTTTTTATTATTATTATTATTTTGTAATTTGACTGATAAAAAAAAAATATTTTGATGTTTCTCCAACTCACATCGTATAGGTCATAGATTTCAGATTTTCCAAAATAATCAGAGAATATCATTATTAATACCCCTAATGCAAAAAAGAAAAATCTTATTCTCTCGTTAGAGTTTACGGAATGACGTATTTCATTTATTTTGTTTCACGATACAGATATGTCCGTTTAAAGAACAATGTGTAATGTTGCTAATCTTACAACCTATACAACACTTATTAAACACATTGGACAAACTCAGAGGCACAACAAGGGTAAGGCCTACTGTGCCTATCTCTGTTTTCATCACCTTGGGCATAAAGGTGCATGATTATTTTCCAGTCTGACTGACCAACTGACTGGAATATTGGTTTCATAGCGTTAAGAGGCTGAACGATTTTTTCGGGATTACAATTCTAATTTTAAATTAAATTGAACTCCGTTCGAGTCAAAATAATTATCAGAACAATTTTTATTCTTCTTGAAATAGGTTTTTTTTCGGGATCTCAACTGAAAGGTTAAGTGTCTAATAGGAACAAGCCCGTTTCAATTCAGTTTGAGATATTATTCCCATTCTTTATACTGAACAAGTTTATTCAATCGTTTATTTAACAATATCAAAGTAAATTATATACAGCTTAACTTAAACCCAACTCATCCCACAAGAATTAAAAATAATTTATATGTTAGTTTGAGGAAATGCGCGTGCAAATCTATTACAAGATTAAAAAATGCTTGAGAGTAATATGTAATTTTAGAATCTATATAAAATAACATATTCCTATCCTTACTCTCAAACTTCCATCTCAAGTTTGTCCATCTAAAATTTAGATGGATTCTAAACAAATATTCCGAGTCATTTAAAAGAACTGTCACTTACTTACTGGTTCTTTAAAATCAGCTACAAAATTCAAATCAATACAAATATATTAACACCATAGAGTATTTATGTATGTAATATTTGTTTGTTGTACATATCTTTGTTAAAAATCAAGTCAATTGAATTTTTGAAAATCTAATTTTTTAATTAAACGAATGCCAAACAGATCTCGTTTTTTTTTTAATTCTGTTACCATGCAGAGAAAATAATTCATTGGCATCTTCTTGTCCAACAAATTAAAATCTAACCGTAATGTAAAACATAAATTTTTTTGACTGAAATTCGAATGTTTCTCTAGGGAAGAATTGAAGTAGTACGAAAATTAATATTTTTCTTGAAAAAAAAGAATCATAAAATTTTTCTTTTTTAAATTCTAATTTACAATTTATGAACTCAATATATTCTGCCCTTACTCCTAAGACTCTCAATAATAATGTATAAAAAGTGTTTTTTCTGTAGATAGCTATATCCTACAAATATTAAAATTTGTGTAAGAACCTTTATAATTGTTTTCGATATATTTACTAAGATGACCAAATTTATAAAAATGCATGCCATAAATTAAATACATATAAATGAATACTCCAACTTATCATTTGCTTTGTTCTTTCAGAATGCACCTTAATGAGCATCAAAATAAAGACTTAAAATTCTTCGAAACACATTCTTAAATTAATTAACATAAAAATTAATTTCAATCAAAAACATTTAATATATAGAAGAACCTACTGAAAGTGAGAATAGCAGCTTAGTAATGGTGTGTACTTAAAGGCTATTAATGACAAACCTCGCAATTTTAAACGATGCTCAATTAACCTAAGTTGGATGCTACTCTTTTAATTTCAGCAATATGCTAATGCGATAACATGGAGCCTCGACAGATTTAACATTAAGAAGCTACACTGTACGACATGAATAATACATCTTCTACTAGAACCTTATAATACCATCCCGAAAATACATGATAACAATCAAAATCGTTCTTTGAGAGAATAATAAATGTTCAAACAAGGTACTTATACAGTAAAACTCGTAATTTTTAACGTTTGATTAAATGACGAGATTTTAAGGTACTTTTTCCGTTTTGATGAGCTGTAAAAATGTAACAAAAAAATCGCCAAATGCCTGTAATAATTTATTAACAGTGGTAAATCTACCACTCAAAATTCACGAGTTTGACTGTTTGTGGTGTATGTGCGAAAAGAACTTCGGAGAGTGCCTAGGCAATCAATACTTTTTGTTCATGTGAAACAAGTTGTTAGTTATTGTCTTATTTTGTGTTTAGTGTCTGATCGACAAAAAAAATTAGTACTCGGGTATTAGCGTCATCGCAGCAAAATTTGCGCCAAACGAATCGCGCCTTGATATCAAAATAACAAAAAGATCCTTAAGAGTTTTATTTGAAAAAAAAAATTGTGAGAATTTTTTAATGGAAGATGGCGCTATTCTCTTTGCGCAAATTTGGCTCTGTCGACATTAATACTTAAATACAGTCAAAATAAACCAACAATATTTTTAGAAAACAAGAAATGCTGCATATTAAGGAAGCAATATATTACTAAAGGAAGAGATTTATCCCATTGGGTAATCTGGGACTCTCCACAATGTGGATTTTTTCAACACATTAGTGATAAACTTTTAGCTAGGAAAAGAGAACTAGGCACAGAAACATCTTCAACAAATGATGCGATAATTTTTTCAAGAAAGCAAATTACACTTCCTACACAATTTAGATACTAAAATACTGCACATTTAGTCGATTATCGATGGAAAATCTTCAATGATACTATCAACTATAGACGAAATATCACTCTAATAAAAAGTCGATCAGATGGGCTTATTGCAACCAAATTTGAGAGCCAAAATTTACTGGGGGAAAAACACTACTAGTGCCTCTTTTTTCCGACATTAAATATCTGGACTGTACAAAGATTTTATTGCAGAAAGGAAATTACTTGAATAGACTGGAGCATAAAATACTAGGAAATCTATTATATAATTGTTCACTGAAACAATATTGTATGCTCAAAATCAATGTAAAATCTAAACTGAAACACCAACAAAAAATAGATGTCTTTATCGAGAATAGGACCACCAAATGACCGAGTTTTCCCCAGGAACACTGACAAATTTTTTTTGAAAAAATATGTTCATTACAAATTCAATGACGAAACAGAATTTGGCCGATTTTAATATGTCTTTGCCATATTTGGCTTCGTAACTTTTGTAAATGTGAAGTACCCAACAGGAAGAGGCTTGAAATGATCATTGAAATCGACTAAAACTTCATTACTTAGTGAAAGAATAACACATAGGATGTATCCTCTGTCTCAGCAATGAACACTTAACAAATTTGACATCTGACGAAACGTTTTCTTCTGAAGGTACAAAATTTATCTGTGTCTGTATTGATCTTTAGATATCATGAAGTAAAACTTTAAGGAAAGAACTGCCATGTATTTTTATTCGCAGGAATTGAAAAATTCAAAAACAACAAGTCAAAACAGAAAGGTTCTGAAATCTTAAGTGAAACTCATAAGTACAATTTTGGAAACTAAATTCATATTGGTACGCTACTCGTTTTTTGATGTGACTCTGAAATTTTGCCCAAAATACTTGAGATCATATTGTAATATTACTTATGGATCATATTGTAATATTATCGCCAAATATGGCGAAATTTTAAAACTATTTGGCAAAAAAATCCATAGCATATATCGAAATCAAATTATTGCCAAATTTTGTATACTTTCAAAGCAACAAAAAATTAGGATAATGAATATTGAGATGGAGTGAATTTGAGGGAAGAAACATAAATATCATCTAAAAGAGTATCACTTTTACTGAATTTACGTGTACAAGAGAGGAATTGTCATTGGGATGTTCGCTTTTACGTATTATCGTCTGGTGAATAGTGTTTCTTCAACTGAAACTCATAAAATTCTCATTTGTTTTGATCTCAAAGTACAATTCACGTGGTGCAATTATTCGTGCTGTGACATTTATACGAAAATACCTAAAGTTATTATACCATAAGAAAATTATACGGTCACCAAAGAGAATTCGCTAACAACAAATAGTCTGTAGCATTTGTTTGCGTATATATTTGAGTGTCGTTGCTAAAAATGTCTTCTTGTTGTGTTTACTTGATGACTAACCGAACAGTAACCATAATCTTAAATTAGATATTCTTTAAAATTTCACAAATATACAGTTTTTATCTAGAATGAATACCCAAATGGGTTTTTAAAGTAGACCTTCTAAAGGAAGATTTCTCGCAAATTTCACACAACATAAGACTTCTCTACTGTATGAATACGCAAATGTTTTTTCAAAATTATACTTGGAGAGAAATTCTTCCTACAAATTTCGCAATCAAAGAGCTTTTCATTTGTGTGATTTCGCAGATGATTTGTTAAATGAGATCTATTTGAGAAAGACATTTTGCAAAATTCGCAAATATAAAGACTTTCATTTGAGTGAGTACGAAGATGCAGATTTAAATTGTGACATCGAGAATAGGATTTGTTGCATTCAAAACACGAATAGGATTTTTCCTTTGTATCAGTAAGTACTTGTTGCTTCAAAGATGAAAAATACTTGAATATTGCTTTACAAATTCCGCAAATGAATGACTTCTTATGTCTCTGAACAAGTTCATGTCGCTTCAAATAACGCTTGGAATTATAAACATGTTTTTTGCATACTTTACAAATGTGAACATTTTCTTCAGAATGGAGCTTTAAATGCATGTGTAACATTTTGTATGTTAAAAAAGTATTTTTGCAAAAGTCACAATTTCGGTTTCTATGCTCTTTATTAGACCGCAAAGGTGGCTTTAATTCGGTCATCTCAGGAAAACTCGTACTATTTACTTTATTCGGAAGCTCATTTGGTAAATGAATTTTTAAATTATTATGAAAAAAAATCCCATATTTAAATAGCTTTTGGCTGATATCGCATAAATAGCACTTTTTTCAGTCTAATCCATTACTTAAATACACGTAATAAAAGTATTATCTTCAAATTTTTTTCATTTGCTTCTCACTCAAACTTTTTATCGCTTTTGATGACAACACTGGTTTTAAAATTGAATGCATTTTGGATATCAGTCTCTAAAAGCAGAAGTTGTGAATAAATTTGAGGGATTTCGGAAAAAAACCAGTGGCTTGGCGATAGCTACCATATTAATTTATTGACTATCGTGGCTTTCATTAATAAAACAAAATGTCTCGTAAGGAGAAGTTTCACTCTAAAACGCATTAAGCTTTTAATAACCTTTGTTCAATGACACTGTGTTTGAACATTATATATAAAATAAAAGTCTTTATTATAAGTTCTTCAGGTACAGAAACTATGCTTCGCTAATCACATGTTTTTCGCCACTTAATACTGATCATTAATTGTATGACGAGGTCATTACATGAGTAACAAATAACAATACATAATAAAAAATAGGGTGTGGCTGTGTCATGGACAAGGCCGTATGTTGTACGTAAATACGACGCGTAACATTTTTCAATTGCTACACTATTAGCTCACACTTCATTTATTTATTTAGCTTCGTGGAATTTTCAATCGTTAATAAATACATTTTGAAGCTCTCAATTGAGCTGAAATTTTATTTACAAGGTTATTTTGGATGGCAATACAGTAATTTATTTATAATTATTAAAAATTAATTGATTAAAACTTATTATTTAAAGGATTACAAATACAGCTACGTTGGTATCATTTTTGGCGACATAGAAACCATTTTGGCAACTTGTGCCGGAAATTGAGAAGGTTTTTTTTTCACGTTTTAAAAGCATTTAGTTGAACTGAAATTTTATAGACACCACTGTTTCGGATGACAATACCATACTTTAAAAATAGTTAATAAAAGTTAATTGCCACTTAATGTTGCCACTTAATTAATTGCCACTTAATATAAATATCTATATACATATTTATATTAATTGTAACTATTTAATAAAAAGTAGCTAAAATAAAAATTTTCTTTAATCTAAGAAGGGATTGACTTAAATTTTTTTTATATATTACTTGTTGATGTAAAATATTATTTATGTATGCCATCATGTTTGAACCCTAAGAATTCCTCCATCTTTCCATGTTTATTTGTTTATGATGGCAACTATTTCCTTTCAACGGGTCCAGGAAAGAAATTAAGTAAACAAATGTTTACTGTGTTATAATATAACTTTATTAATTATAGGCCTATGGTATGAAAAGTATGACAAAAATGGCATAAAGGATAATTCGAAATTTTTGGTAAATATTAAATCAATACAGGTATTACCAAACGTTGTTAGAGAAGTTTAGATGCAAGACAAATTGAACTCACTGAGCATGAAGTCGAGCAATGAACGGTATTGGGAGACATTAACATTTAAGTCTCCGACTATCATAATTGGTGTAGTAAGTTCAGGATCGTAATGGGGTATAATTTTGCATTGTTTTCGGAATATTTTAATAGCGATCGTAACATAAAGAGTTTAATTTCTGCGAATGGTGCCCGAATGGATGTACACACACCTGAGTATGAATCTGAGAATGCCATTGACTTTAAGGTTTACTAGATAATCACAATCCTTTGGGTCTTCATTCCCAAGTTAATTTCGTGGCTGCGAAATGGCAAATATATAGGTATTACCGTAAAGCTATT
Source organism: Trichonephila clavipes (assembly GCA_019973935.1). NCBI lineage: Eukaryota > Metazoa > Arthropoda > Arachnida > Araneae > Nephilidae > Trichonephila > Trichonephila clavipes. The sequence goes on from BMAU01018425.1 coordinate 10,694, forward strand.
GTGTAGGGCAGGGATGTAGGGCTCCGATTGCCTTGTTAAATCTGTCGATGATGAAACGTCCACCGATGTTGGTTGGTGTGTCTGCGTTAAGCAGTAGAGGGGGATGCCAGCTCAGATGTCAAAACGTCACATTCAATGGCGTGGAATATTCCATCAAGCCTCGCTGATTGCCGTCGCCAAAACCTCGTGTGCAGCTGAACACTGTAGATGTTGATATTCATCATCAATCAATCAACAACAAGTTAATTGTGAAATGGCAAATGAATTCCAGTGTATTATAATCAGTAATGCTATTGAATGATTGACATATAAGGTGCCAAGCTTTTACCATTGGCCTTGTGACTTGATGATGAGATACGTACCGATTGATGTATTGCGTTATTTATGTAAACATTTAACATTTGATCATCGTCGAATTGACGTGGTAGCGGCTAGATGATCTCAGATCAAAACCAGGCACATTAAATAGCGTAGAATATTCAGCATGAAGCAGTCGGTGATTGCAAAATGCACTAAGCAGAACCTCCAACTGCGGTGCACTTCTGTCACACTGTAGATGCGATCGTATAAACTTACGCGATGGCTTTGGCTGCCACACAACTGGTATTTTGTAAAAGCAAAAATGAAAGTGTTTTGTAATCTTATACTGAAAGTAAACAAACAAAATGATTGACAAAGTAAAAAATTAAATACACATTTACACTGATATAATTTTATAAACCACGCACGCATGAGTGTGTTTTATGATTAAAACAATTTAACGTTTGATCATCGTAATAATTGACCAGTGACCCCAGTCGGCTGCATATACAGAATGTATCCAAAAATTCACACTTATCATTAACAATGGCGTTTATATAACAATCAGCATGAATGACAGTCGTGGTGATACAAGACAATGCCACCGTATTCGGATCTAATGCGGGTATTGTGTTGCTTAGGTCAGCGTTTCTCCTCTGAAATAAGTATATCCTTCGAAAACACTTTATCTAGTTCTTTTTAATGCATTCGAAAGCCTTCGTAATAGTTTCATGGATAGCAGTGCACAGAAAAGATCGTACTTCGTAAAGACGTATATATACGTTTGGGGGAAATAACACTTTGGCTGAGCGAGACGTTTATATACGTTGGGGCACTTAAGAGGTTTAAGTCATATTGTAGTTGTAGCATATAAGTATAGTATTATTGAATTCAATATATTGGTATTGTATGGAGGGCTGCGCGATGGAAATTATGGATGAATATTGGATCGTCAACATTAAAAATTTAAGAAGCACTAGCTTAGGTGGATACACAAATCCGTTCGAACGTCAATGTGGGAATTTTGTTCAAGTCCAGTGCGTTTTTAAAATAGCGCACAGTTTAAAGTCAAGCGCTTTCTCTTCATGGGAAATATTACTAAGCACGGTCAATGTTGTTGTTTTTTTGGCTTCATTGAGCGCAGAAACCATAGACGATCACTATCTTATGTCCGAATGGATTGTTGACAAACGTCGTAATGAAACGTGCACTAGCTGCTGCCCAATGTGTCTTCATAAACGACCATCGTGCGCAATCGATGCCTACACAGTCTGGTGTCAATATCGAAGTGATTTCATCATCCATTTACATAATTTCAACTACTCCAGCTGCAGATGTACTGGCACCGTCAGTGATCTGCTCGGTCGCATTCATTCTTTTACTTTTCCGGCACTACATGACTCACCCATATGGTGTTTGTTGGTACCCTTTTTCTTCTAGGATTGCTCGGTTTTCAAATTTATTGATGCTAGTAGATTCCAGAGTTTTTAAATGGACTTATCACTGTTTTTTCGCATCTTCCATAATCGATTTATATTTACAGTGGTCTTAATTGTTTGGCATTTTTCACATGTATGCTTAAACTTTAAAACAAAAGATATATTGGAGTTAGCATAGAAATTTAACTATTCACAAGCGCATAAAACATTCTTTCGTTATCAATTTGGAATGCGCATATATTCATTCTTTGTGCATAATTTGGTTGGTTTACTAAGAAAATATTTTAATTAATTTCTTGTATTTATATATAAGTAAAAATATTTTAATTAATATTAGTAATTTTATAATGTTTGGTTAGCATTGCTATTAGAAAAGGAAATTTTTGTTAGTTTAGAATTCCGAATTATGAATTCATGTTCATATCTTAGTCTAATTAAGTTTTCTATCACGTTAGAATCTTAGTAAATACTTTATTTCATTTTCTGTATGGGAATTCGATTCTTAGCAAATCCAGACTTATAAATGAGTTAAATTAAAAAAAATATTTTATTTAAGAGTTAGAACTCCTTATGATAGATATAAAAAATTAAAAGGAAGAAAAATTGGAATTATTTACACGTGAAAATGATAAACCATGTAGCTATTTTTTTACTTTAAGAAAATTCTAAACGATAGCGGAAAAATCATAAACTACATGTTATTTTCTTACTTCATTGTAAGCGTTCGCTACTAGGGAAACACTTAAAAAGCACAATGTCTAAGTATATATCAGCAAATATATCTACTTACGAACTATATTCATGTGGAATCATAGACAAATCTTGATATCTTCTTCATTTCGAGCTTATGGGAACTCTGAATCAAGATGGCGGCGACTACTGTAGAATTTAACCTCTTACTGTTGATTTTCTTTGTTAACCTATTTTAAAGAACATTGTTTCAAACAACAATGATTTAGTTTCAGAATTTTCGCTAATAATGTATTTAATTTTTGTGATTGTGTTTCATTTCAACTTGATTGTTACCAAAGTTACTGTTTAGTTCAATTATTGAGTTCCAATATATCTGTCCTTAAATATATAATTAAAAACATAATATATTAACTGCAAACTTTTATTTACAAATAATTTCTAATTCCACAATTAATAGGAATCTGCAATGAACGACTTTCATTTTTGTATAACTTTTCACACCATACAATATTTAGAAAAAAGCAGTCTTTAAAGTTCGCATGAAGTTTCCATCAGTTGAAGCTGTAATAAAAATTATTAAAATTATGTTTAAAAAAAAACGTTTGCTGTTTTTGGAGATATTTCTACTTAATGGGGAGGGGGGGACTAATACTTTTTTGGAAATTATACCTTTAACCTTGATTATGGATAAAAATTTAACCAATCAAAATCCGGCTAGTATTATTTTAACGTCGGAAATGTCTTAACTATTAGAACACTTAAAGCCAACTATCCTACTTTCAATCGCATAAGGTAAATAAAATAGGAATTTCCTAAAAAAATTTTGATCACTTATTAAACAATGAATAAATGATCCCTTATCTAATTAATGTCTAATTCTAATCTTTTAACTAATTTCCATTCTCTTTCAATTCAGGCTTCACCCCCATTGAAACCTTCACGTAACATGTAAGTAATAAAAAATGTCAATTTATATAAAAGCTGGCAAGACAAACAAAGAAAAATTGAAATTTAATAATTTAGAATATTGCAGTGACTACTACATCCCGTCAACATTTCGTATATTCATTAATAAAAAATTATTAAATTTAAGTATTCAGATGAGAACTTGAAACTTTTATGTTTGAGTGTTCTGTTTATTGAACAAAATTGAACTTTTTAAAAATTTTGCTTGCTCATGCTTCTTAATTATTTGTTCGTGCAAGTAAGTAAAATATTTTTCATTATTTATTAAATTGACTTTATATCATATAGACTTAAAATCGTTTCTCTTCTACACTAATCAGAGAATGTCTCTCATTATTAGTAATTCTAATTCATTTCTATTTACTTTTGTATTACATTATGGCATTTCATTTAACTTGTTACTCATTACAGATATGTGCAAACAAAGATGAGCAGTTCTTGATCTCACTACCTATATTGTATCCATTTAAACACTCTTTCTACAAACAACTTTTATTTTGAAACTACTGCTACCCCAAACCATGCCATTCCACTCGCAAACTTATGTCCACGGTAGAAGATTGGTCATTGTGGTGAACTCGTGGCCAGCGTTGTTCAATTGTGCGTTTGAGTCCTACTACCTCTAAGCACCAAATGTGTAGAAAGGCTAGTGCACGTTAAATCTTTGAAGCGCCAAAGTCTTCTTGCTGGTTAAATCTAGGTGCCGTAGAAGTAAAATGACCACGGTTCAAAATTACGAAGTCCATTGCCAAAAGCTTAAATTACTTCAGAGAGCTACGTAAATAAAATCAATTCTATCCGGGCATTCTCACAATTTTCTTTTTTGCGTTGTTGTATTCTTCTCTCTCAGCTGTCCAACTCATCACTCAGTACCTGAGTGCACACATCATATTTGTCAAGGTAACAAATATTGCTGCAGCTACATCAAAAACCACCAGAAAATATATACAATTCAAAAAAATTCTTTGCTCTCTCAGTAACCATTAGCTTAGGGCAGAATTTTATGTTTCAAAAAATTAGACAAGTATATATATATATATATATATATATATATATATATATATATATATATATATGTGTGTGTGTGTGTGTTTTTAAAAGACCAACAGGGATAATCCATTGCTTTTGCCAGTTATTATAAGCCTTTCAAAATCTACATTTACAAGTGCATTCATCTATGATATAAAACCGTTAACTGTTGAAGATTCATATTAATACACACAGCTTCGAATTCATGATTCATTGAATAAGTTCAATGTCGCCAATGTTGTGGTATATTAAGAAGGAAAAATGTTAAGAAAACGATGAGTTGCAACGTGGAGTGTCTCGTACACTATTACGACAATCTAGTTTTTTCAAGGCTTTGGGGATCAATCTTAAGCGATAACACTTTCAAACTCCTTTTCAATAGGTTTATTGAAACAATCGAAAATACAATGGAAACTACAGTTTCTTCTACATAATTAGATACTAAAATCCTGTTCAATAAGTCGAGCTCCGACAGATAAATCGCTAAATGTTAGTACTGACTGAAAGAGAAATATCGCCAAAAGAAATCCTTGCCACTCATTTCCTATTCAGGTTCTAAAAACAACTCACTGCAATTCTTTTCTTTCCCACTTTTCCTTTTATATTAATTCGAAAGCATATACAAACTTCGGCTGCTATAAAAGAAATATTTTTTTTTCAAAAATAAATTATCTCTCTATCTTTTTTTTTAAGTTAACTTCTTATGGCACAGTAGGGAAAAAATTTGATTACACGTTACCCATTATGGTTATGTGATGAACGTAAGGTTAAATATGTATGAAGTTCCGACTTTCCCCACGTTTTTAAAAGGGCCATCTAATTCTTATTATCTAACTCAGACAAAAAAATAATTACAGAATCGGAAAGATCATTTATTTCGCCGTGATATGGTATTCATTTTTTGCAAAATAATGATAGATTCTATTTTTTACGATTTTTTCTAAAATGAATCAGAATTGATACGTTTTTATGAAAATGATTTCTAAATCATTCCCTTTCAATTTTCTTTCTCGTTCATGAATTGATATTCTATCCTAAAAATTTCATGCTTTTCACTTTTAGAATCAGTCATTTAAAAAAAAGCGCCAAAAACTTTTTTTTACGATTTTAAAAAAAATTACTAAAACTTTTAATTAAATATTTAATAATTTCGTCATTTATAAAAATAATCTCACAAAACATTTTTCTGTAAGTAGAATAATATTATCCGTAATCTGTACAAAGATTGAAAAAATTGCTTAAAAATTACGGCTCTTAAAAATTTTTTGTGTTTTTCGTCTATTAGCCTTTTTACTAGAATTGTTTACTTAAGTATTATACTTAGACTTTTTGTTTAAAAATTACTGTTATTTGCAGTCAATGTGTGAAATTGTAAGCCATTAACATAAAAATCAAGCCTTCAAAAAAAAATAATAACTTTAATAAAAAGCGCGATTTTATGAAAAGTCAAGGATTTGGCGATGAAAACCAGTTATCACGTCCTCTACACAGGGGTTAGTTACACTACAAAAATTGGAGACTAAAACAAATTAAAATAACTGACTTTGGCGAGTACAAAACAAATGAGAATGAAAAAATTATTTTTGTTTTAATAATGGCATCTAAGCAACATTACATAAACTGGGACCCATTGCAAAAAAAGAGAAAATTTAATGCCCAAAGAAGATTTCTATCAATTAACGAAGATGTCAAACGAAAAACAAAAAAAGGACTTTCATTTCATGTTATTTGCATCTTTTTTCATCAGATTAAAAACTCCATTTCAAATATTTTTACCAGTCATGCCGGATGCGGTAAAACGTACGTCATTAAACTTTTGATGGGAATTTATTATCACTATACTGACAATAATGGATACTATCAAAACTGTAAAGCAGCAGCAGCAGCTATTTCAGCAGCAAATGTTCTTACAACTTTAAAACTTTGTTTATCATGATTACTTCCATTACATTCTAAAACTGCTCAACAATACAAAACTATTTCCAAATACATAAAAGTCATAATCATTAATGAGATAAGTATGATCAGTGCTGAATTATTTTTGAAGGTTGATTCCAGATTAAAACAAATAACTGGAAATTTTCAGTTAAATTTGGGTCGATTAGATATTATTTTAATAGGCGATTTATATATATATATATATATATATATATATACGTCAATTAACACCAGTTCGTTCTACATTCATCTATAAGCAACCGAAACAGACCATCCATCGTTGGACCGATTTTATGGCAAAGTCTAAAATTTTATGAACTAAATGAAGTCATGCGTCAAACAAATCAACAATTTTCTTCAATGCTTCCAAAAATTGGAAACGGCAAAACAATTGATTAAATGGAACTCTGATTGAGTCTCGTTTTTGTACTGTAGAAGAAGCTGAAGCCTCAAGGTGTCCTCAAGGTATACGATAATTCAACACTAACAATTCAATCAATAAGTATAATAACAAAATATTGGTCCATGGTCCATGGCGAAGGGTATTTTATGCAGCTTCCCTTTAGGCGAGGAACCACTTGGGTGGAAAACTGACTAAACTGCCTGGGAACGAAGCTGCTGATGAGCTGGCTGGTAGGGGATGTGATCTCCCTAACCCCAGTTCCACTGTCTTAACCCATATGGAAATTCATTCCTTCCAAAGAAATAAAATTAATTTGACTTGGCGAAACCCTCCTGCTCACCACTGGTACGCAGCTAAGAGTCCTGGCTTATTTATACAGTACAGGAGTTCCAGGGCTCATCAGACGACCTTGGAGCGCCTTAGAAGTGGTCACCTGCGTAGTATGACTTTTGTGCAGGGGGTAAAGTCTTTCTTTACCTGTCCCTGCTCTCTCCTTGCTTCTCCTGCTCATCTTCTGGACTGCTGGGGCATTTCCCTGCGACAGTTGTATGAAGAGCAAGCCCTGGTGTGTGAGACTATAACGCGGAAAGGTCAAATGGACTTGGTGTAGGTTGTTCTGCTTCAAAGGGATTAGAAACAGCAACAACAACAATAACAAAATATTGAATACTTATGCGGACAAAGTAACTTCGACTGCAAAAGATGTACATATTGGTTGTACTTCAAAAGAACAAGAAACTTTCGTACGTCAAAAATTACATAAGACGTCATTAATTGATACGAATGGATTGCCTTATCAAACAGTTTATGTGAATAATGTTTACTATATGATTACAACAAATATTGATGTGACACATGGATTGGCAAATGGTGCAGTTGGAAAGCTAATTCATGTAGAAACAAATGATGAAGGATTAGTTAAGACAATATGGCTTGAGTTTCCAGATTTGCCTCAAGTAGGGGAAAAATTAAGACACATAAAGACCAATATTTTACCTTATCTCTACAAAATAATAGAATAATATCAACGACGAAATCAAATACTACGATTGATACAGTATTTTTCGAGATTCTTAAATGAAAGATATTGAGTGCAAACAATTCCTTCTTATTTTATATGCAGATTTGATAAAGTATTTAAGTCAAACATCCAGTTAAGCATAATAGGAGATAGACTAATAATGAAGCAGAAACTTTTATGTAAATGCATATAATATTTTTTTGAAGATTTCTATTGTTGGAGTATAAATTTAATCTCTAAGAAGAGTTGAGATTGATTGGTATATTATTGATTTATAATTAAAGTCTCATTTTTTAAGAGTGAGATTAAAGTTAAATGTTCAATAGGAACATTATTAAATAAAATTCTGGGATCTTTCTTATCGTGGTCTCTCTGCGTGATCGTTATTTAATTTTAATTAATTGGATCATTAATTCATTGTTAATTCAAAGGATATTACCTTTAAAACCTCATAATACTAGTTAGATATATTTGTTAATTTCTCTTTGATTCTATTTGATAAGATAACCAAATAAAGAAAGTTTATAAAAATGGCTACTGGTTCTTACATGACTCCTATTTATTCTCGTTCTCAAAGTGAGGTCCATGCTAAGATCATCACAAACTTGGCGAGTTATCTTGGACGTTGACATTGTTGCAATACAACGTAAGTAACGATTTTTTTCTGACTTGTCGCCACCGAGATCATTGACGATATTCTCCGAAAAGATACATTCACTGAAAACAAAATGACGGAATTTAGGACTTTTCCTTTTTCGATGTGTTCAGTTTCATGTTCTTTGTAGCTGATAAGTAATCTGCAGATCTGGAAATAATCGTTATCGTCTAGTACTTTATAGTTATGTGAAGAAAAACACATAATTCTCTCTCAATAACCAAAATCGGGTTGAATTTACCGTGAAGCTAATAAAATGTTTTCTTCTCTAAGCGCCAAATTGATTTAAGTGTGTAGAGACAGATATCATTTACGAAAACATTTAGGAAATAATTGTCCTATTTTTTTATTCTTAGATATACTGCACAGGTAAAAGATCCATATGTGAACTTTGTAAGTAAAATTTAGTTGACCATCAAACTGGAATATGGACAAAAAATTCAGAGACAGGGTGAGATTTGGAAAAAAGTACATATATGAATGAGGCGTCATTGATAAAAGAATCAATTTACTGAATTTACGAGGAAAAGAAACACACACAAATAATCCATTTAAAAAACCTCTAAGATATAAAAAAATATATTAATAATTCCGAAATTAAATAACTAGCATTAAATGCTACGAATCTTATTTAGGCATACTTTACGAGCTGTAGCTCAAAGATTGTTCTTGGCGTGATTGCTTGGTGGTTAACCAAAAAGTGACGACCATGCCAACTCGTGCATTTTTTACTACAAAGTTATCTTTAACATCATTACGCAGGACATGAAATTATTTCGAAATGCTTGATGACAGTCTCAAAACGAATTAGCATTTCGTTTTAAAATTTTAATTCATCCAATTATGTTTCTAATAATTGCATTCTATATTAACCCGAGAACTTGACTAATTAATGCCGTCGTATTAGATAGATTCTGAAAAAAATAATTATTATTTGCTTCGAACGACAAATGTGTAAAGAAAAGCAATGTCACATATACACTCATGAACAAAAAAATTAGCCCACCAAGAAATAATTGCGGAATCATCTTGAAACTAGGCATGAAGGTACATGTTGGTAAGATATACAAATGATTAGAAATGCAGCGTGATTGTGCATTACGTATAGCCCGCATAGAGGTCGTTTCACGTTCTCCGTAGAGTATAAAACAGGTAATCAAAGCTTTTTTTAGTGTGCTGAATCGTTCACAAAGCAAGAGCTGAGGTAGACATGCCATTACGCCATTTTCGAAGACAATATTAGCAGCTGGTTCTGTTTGAGAGGGGGATTTAATGGCATGATGGAAGCTGGATGGTCAGCTAGGCGAGTAGCTCGTCAATTAGGCCGCTCTGATTGTGTTGTGAGGAGGTGTTGCGACCAGTGGATCCGAGAGATGTCATTTACACGAAGATCAGGCTCAGGACACCCTCGACAGACCAGTTGATGAGAAGACAACCCCATTGTATGAAATGACCACGTACAGCCTACTGCTTCATCGGCCGCCATTCAGGCATAGGTAGCCCCTACATTAGGGGCCCCTGTGTCTTCTCGAACCATACAAAGGCGCTTGGCTGAAGGACATTTTTTATCGCGAAGCCCATTACGTGTCCTACCATTGACGTTTACCCATAAACGCCTCCGTTTGGAGTGGTGCCACGCACGAGGAAGCTGGACTGCAGCGGAACGGAACCAGGTCGCCTTTAGCGACGAATCCAGATTCAATCTCAGCAGTGATGACAATCATGTTCGAGTGTGGTAACCCCGGGGGAACGCCTCTATCCTGCATTTGCTTTACAGAGACACACCACTTCCACAGCTTGTGTGATGGTATGGGGTGTCATTTCCTACAATACACGGTCACCCCTAGTATTGATCCGTGGTACCATGACAGCACAGCGGTGTGCCCATGACATCCTGCAACCACATGTGCTGCCACTCCTGCAACGGCTCCCAGGAGCCATTTCAACAAGCCAATGCTCGGTCTCTCACGGCAAGGGTGTCACAAGACTGTCTTCGTACAGTTGCTACCCTTCCTTGGCATGCCGGATCCCCAGATTTGTCTCCAATCAAGCATATCTGGGATTGTTTGGGACGGCGATTTGGCTATCCCATGAGTTTGAATGAACTAGAGGCAATTTTACAGCAAATATGGAACTAAATGTATCAAAATATCATACAGAACTTGTATGCCTCAATGCACGATCGTATCGCATCGTGCATTCGCGCTAGAAGGAATTCAACAGGGTATTAAATCCTCCGATCTTTGGCATTTTTCTCTGAAATAAATGATCCTTTTTCTTTCATTTTCTAATCATTTACTTATATCAAAGTCTTCACATTACGCATGTAAACTTTCATTTCATTTTAACGACTCCTTCTTGGTGCGATAATTTTTTTTGTCCATGAGTGTAGCTCACATGTAGTTAAAGTCATAATAAGAGCTATTATTTTGCCAAATGCTCATCATGTGTAATTTTTCAAAAATATATATATATAATTCCGATTGAAAAACTCTGTGTGTGGTCTCTCTCTCTCTCTCAATTACTTATATCTTTTTAAATCACTGCACAAGAAAATGTCAGTTGATGCACACATGCTTCGAATTCACCAAATAAACATTATTTTTAATCCTTCCATATTATATTAATTAACGAGCAATCGTTGCCCTGCCTACACAATGCCAAGTAAACTCGCCCAGTTTATTTTATTTTCAATGTTCAATCTTCCCGTTTAGAGATACCTACAGGATTCTAATTAAAATTTAAAAATTGTTTTTCGGCTTTGGTATTCGACTATTATGATCTCTTAGCACGTATTTAGAGTCAAACTTTAAGACAAAAAATGTACTTTAGTGCGCCGTAACCACTTCAAATATAGAAAAAAAATTCTTTTAACCTGGAGTGCATTGGTATGTAATTAGGTTAATTTGCTGTGAATTGCTTTCAAATCAAATGGCTGTTCTTATTTAAGAATATTTTAATAAATATTTGTAATTTCTCGTGCTTCATTAACATAGTCCGTTGGAAAGTCTTCGTTAATGAAGTCTTCGATAAAAAAATTTCTCGTTTCAAATAATAAAAAAAAACCATTGTTTGTCTTACTCTGTTTCTAACGCTTTTAGAATCTCGTTTGATGCTTTTTCCACTTTCACTAACATTTTGAATGTTTGATGAGAGTGGGATTCATAGCGAATCCAGATATCAATATACTTGTATTAAAGTAAAAAGTATATATAAAGAATAATAATCCCGTATTTATATATATATATATATATTATAATAAAATAAAAGTGAATAAGTTTCTAGAACCTACAGTGCTAAAGAAGTAAGAAATTTAAATTCAGCAGACACAACAAACGTAGATACAAAAAAGTCATTGGACTAAACCGGAGACCTATTATGATTTCTAAAGCTGTCGCTGAATAAAGCCATCTAAATAGGGTTAAGCAATGCTTTGTGGATCCAACCTTCCCAGTACAGCAGAAATTTTTGACATAATAGAAAAAAAAACCAAGTTGAAAAGTTAAGACTAATACAACACGTGGATGTAGAACCTAATGAAATCGTAAAAAGAAATTGAGAAAACAGAACAATAATGACTAACAAGGACAGGAATAATAATAATAAAAAATTATATAGAAAATATAAGTAAAAACTTGTAAAACCAAAATCCTGAAATGAAAAACACAACCTACTGCGCTGAGATCCTACGTGAAATGGCGAAAAAGATTAAAACGCTAGCGCAGGAAGGAAAAAACCGTGGCGCCATCTGGATAGTTATTTTGTAATTAAACTAACCACAAAGATAAATAAATAAACAAACAAAACATAAGAAGTTTTAAATAAAATAAAGAACAATGTTCAGAATAGATAGTATCAAATAGAAATATATTAAAGTAAATTAACTTTGGTGATTATATACTAGAAAGTTATATTGCAATTAAATTAAACGCAAAAATATTTTAAAATATTTTTTAAAAATAAACTAAAAAGAGAGAGAGAGAGAAGAGATATTAGATAAAATATCGCACTAAGATAAAACTAGAATTAATTAGAAATAGAAATATATTTAAAAATAAATTTACTAGGATAATTGTATTCTAAACAATTATTGCAAAATTTCACAAAATTATTAAGTATTAAAATTTTATCAGTAACTAAATCATTGTTTCTTTTTATAAAATTTAAGATAATATTTCTAAATATTGATAGGTGTAAGTTACTACTCCAGAAAGGCATTTTTATAATGTTAAAATCAAATGAGTCTTTTTTATCAAAAATATTACTTGAAAGCAAATTATTCTTAACATTTAATTGAAGGTCCAAAAAGTTAGCTGACTCATTATTATAATAAGTTTTTAATAATTTTAAATAGTGGGGATAATAATTAAAGCTAGGATCAAAGTCTACTATATTACTAAAATAATTAAGTCATCTATGTATTTAAAAAAGTAACAAGAATCATAACTAATACTTTCATTTTCATTAAAATGCAAGTAAATATTTGCTAAGCAGTTGCTAGCTGGTCCACCTTTGTGTTAATCCTTTAATTTGCTGGTAATGAGCATTATTATGGAAAATATAATTTTCTTTGAATATTAATTCAATAATAGAAATATATATTTATCACATATTTTATTATCTTATTCAAAAAATATTTGCTATATGCTATTTTCAGAATCTTAAATATGTCTTCTATATCAATGGAGTTAAATAAATCTTCAAAATCATAGGTATAAACAGAATTAATTTTTTTTACCATGTATATACTTAATAATGCTCATACTTTTCTTAACTATAATACATTTATCAATTTTGTCTAATGTAGATTGAATAATATTTTGTAGCTTCTCTCTCTCTCTCTCTTGCCCGGATGTGTAACATAAGTTTTAAAACCATTCGTAATAGTTCTAAATTTAACGGGATTTTTATGAAATTTAGGAGTCAGGAAAATATGTGGGAATTTAATATCCAGAATACGTAAATCTATATTTTTATAAAAAGCAGAGATTCGATTAAAAATTTCTCTTTTGCTTGAATTAGACTTTTTAAAAGCAGAATTAAAATGAAAATGTTTGTTTAGCATATTAGTATAACGCCACTTACAAATAACTGCATAGTTACCCGGTACTTTATCAACATAAACGATAATAAAGTTCTTTTGTGAATCTGCAATTTGGTGCTTAATATTATAGTATGTTATATCATTATCAGTTTTATAGTTAATGTTCAGTAATTCATTTAACACTTTGCATTTAAATTCATTAAGAGCTACAGCTTGTAGGGAAGTTACTATATATATATATATAATGTCTTTAGAAATTTCATTTTTGACAGCTTTGTTATTGTTAGAGATCATTAATCTAAAACTAGTACCTTTGGCCATTTTTTCTCTAAGAGTATTATCTTTAATAATATTTAAATTATCAGTTATCAAAAGATTGTGATGATCATTTATAAATTCAGAATAATCTTTACAATTACAAACAATACTATTATTATTTTGAAAATCATTACTATCATTGTAATTAAAAATTGAGCTACCTATTGTTTTATTATATTTTAAAGCCTTCTTAATGCAAACATTACACTGCTGGACAATTGCTAAGGACAGATCACAAATTGCTATGTAGCATAACATTAAGCGAGACATGAGGCCTAGTAGGATAAAATATAGTTGCCACACTGTTCAGACATTAGAATAAAGAATATTTATTGTTCTGGAAAGTACAAAAGCTGTGAAACATGTGAAAGAAAAAAGAATGTTCATTTGATCTGCGTACGGAGAAATGGAACAATGCATCTAAAAGTCAGCAGGCACTTTAAAGAAAGGTATCAGTACGGGATATGTCCACCGTGGAGTGTGATGCAACATTCCTCACGTCGTATCATACTTTGCACAACATTATCCAGCAGCTGTTGAGGCAATTTATCCCATTCCTCTGTGAGTGCACGGATGAGGGTGTTCTTGTTTGTCGGAGGATAGTTTCGACCAGCAACTTGCCTCCCCAAAGCATCCCACACATTTTCAATGGGGTTTAGATCTGGAGAACGCGCTGGCCATACGAGACGTTGAATACCCTCGCTGTCTAGACAATCCTGAACAGCGAGTGTTCGATGACATGTTGCGTTGTCGTCCATAAAAACAAATTTATCACCGACAGCACCACGGAAAAGACGAACATGAAGAAGTAGAACTTCATCAATGTATCGTTGGCCCCTCATAGTCCCATTCACAACCACATGTAGGCACGTGCGGCCATTGATCATGATGCCGGCCCACACCATGATACTGCATGTCGGATATCGGTCCTTTTCCTGGATATTTTCTGGACGATAAGCAGTACCACTCTCGCGCCAGATCAGTTGGCGTCTACAATGCGATGACAGACTGAACCTACTCTCATCTGAGAATAGTACGCATGCCCAGTCCTGTTCAGTCCAATTGTGATGCTCACGACACCATTGCAAACGGGCAGTACGGTGCTGTCTGGTCAATGGGACACACACAACAGGTCTGCGTGCGTATAGTCCTACTCCCCTCAAACGTCTGGCAACAGTTTTTCGGGAGATCTGCTTTCCTGAGGCAGCAAGAAACTGATTTGCCACCTGCTGAGCTGTGGTGCGCCTGTTCCTTTTTGCTGATAGGACAGTGCTTCTCAAACTTTCAATACTGGCGCCCCTCTTATCAATCACAATTTTTATCGCGCCCCTCCCCTTATACATTAATAATGTACTGAATGCAATAATAATGCCCTTTTTTTTTACGCTAAAGCAATAATATTAATTATATACCGTACAAATTCATGAGATAAGTATTAAATTTTGTATATGTTGCTTTTAAGCAAAAAAAAAAAATTATTAAGTGATAGGATAATTAGTATGTTATTTTTCCTTTCTCTAATTTTTAAATTGGACCATATTGCAAAATGCGGTGGCTGCTTAGAAGACAAAATATAGATATCAGCTTTTTTTAGAAAGAACTCGGTGGGTCAATTTCTAATCATAAGCATTCCTTTGAAAAATTTGCTCTGTAAGACAAGCCCATGGAAGTCGCTAATACTTATTAAACTTGTTCTTAATTTAGCATTAATTAATTAGTTATAAAATACTCTCTGCAGCACTGATACATTAAAAGTATACCGGCTGAAGTACCCGCTATTTGCACGAGTTCATTTATAAAAAAATAAAACATTATTGATATAATCACTGAAATTTAAGGAGAGTAAAGCCAAATGCGCAACAATGTTTACAAAAATGTAAAATGATTTTTTTAAATCGTTGCTCAAATTATAATTAGTTTTAAGCGAACTGTAATTTTAAGCCTCATAGAATTAGCACTTAGAATTGATGTTGAATAATGAAAAATAATATAAAATTCCGATGAGAAATAATTGTATTATTTTTAATATTTAAAGTTAAAAGACTTCATGTTTTGAACCTGGAGCAGGCACGCACTCTATACTAATGGTCGAGTGGGGTTATTGAGCCACCTAAATCTTTTTTTTTTATAATTATTTTTATAGTACACAATAAAAATCGTAATTCTAGTGAATAATTTAATTAATAGAAAATATACTCCCCTACTTTCAAGAACACAGAAAATATTTCGGAAAAAAAATTATCACACCGGGAACTCAGTCAAAACATGTACCTAAAGATTGTAAAAAAAACGTTTGTCACTCCCAAAAAAGAGGGAGATATGTGACAAATATATTTTAGTTCACACGTTAAGACTGTCAAACAGGAGGATAGTGTCAGACCCATTGGTAACAATTAAACAGTTTTGCCAGAATTACCGATTTCGTGCACTCTGTGCTCGGCGTGACAGCTCCGGAATAAAAGTGTATTTATTACAATATGGATGTTCAAAAAAATGATGGAAAACGTTTTTCATTATGCTTTTTTATATGTTTGGGAATAACTCATAGAAATAAATCTTGGCCAAGTAATCCTTCCAAAAATCATAAATATATTTCTCAAGGAAAAAATCGCGGCAGAAATAGTTTATTTGCAACTTCCCTAAATGAAAAACAAATACATAAGAGCAGGGACTAACTAACCGTACAAGTTCGAAGGTCAAACCGCAGCAACTACATTCTGCTGCCTACATCTGATGACAATAATATAGAAGTGATGAATTTTTTATCTTCCTAAAATTTTTTTTCGATTATGGGTCTGGGTTTCGTTTTTTCTCATTTTGGTTTGAAAAGAAACCGTAATAGAAGTAGAAGCTTTAATTTTTTATGACGTAATATCGCAGATATATAAATTATATCAGTGTAAATGTGTATTTTTTTATTATGTCAGAAAAAGTATTTTGTTTTACTTCATTCCAGTAAATTTTTTTTAATCTTTTATTTTCGATATGCTCGCGCCCCCCTTGTACGTTTATCGCGCCCCACAGTTTGAGAAACACTGTGATAGGACGATATATCTCTCTTCTGCAGGCGTCGTACTTCTAACACGACCTCCCCCGTGCCGTCTACTACACATTCCAGTAGTTTTAAATGACTTCCACAGCCGTGAAACAACGCTGTGAGCGATGTCCAACTCCCTGGCAACATCTGTTATTTTTCGCCCTTCTTCGATCTTTCCAATAATTCGGCCACGCATAAAATCATCTATGTGATGTCGGGAAGACATGCCAAAAATTTTAAGTTCGTCTATTAAATCTTTCCTGTAAAGCTTTGACTTGAAACAACAACTGTCCACACGCGTCAAAACCTTTAAAGCTCTTACGAACGCTATCACGTGATGAACAGACGTGGGAAAAAAATTTGCATATATACTCATACTTCTTCTTACTAATATCCCGCACTTATTCTAATTTTCCACATTTTGCTTCCTTTCATTTTGTGGTTGCTATGGATGATAGTGTTATCCGTCCTTAGTAATTGTCCAGCAGTGTATTAATAGGCAGGCAATGAACATACTTATATATATTTGAGAAATTAATGTTATTATAAGATTTATTCATGAATATATAGTACAATACTCAGTAGAACTATTTACAAAATCTTTATCTACAATATTGAATTTATGAATGAGAAAATTAATAATATCCTTAATAATATGTAAGGCATGACAGTCTTTATATATATATATAGTATATAACCCGCAAAATAAATAAAACAAACAAAACTTTCAAAAATCATAATTAAAATTGAATTAATTCAATTATTTACATCCAAATGCTATACCTTGTCCTAATTTCATTCTCTGAAATATATGTGTATGATATAGTAAGAAACCCAAATAAAAGAGAATTTTTTTAAAATTGAAAACATGTACTGAATATATAGGTTTAGAAAGCTCAAAGTATCTTCATTAAATATGATTGCATAGATCGACTGTAGGGAGAAATCGCAGTCAGCTTTGCGGAAGCAATAAAATTAAAACATTTTATTCCATTAATTAATTTTGTAATTAGATCTAAATATATAGGAGGAAATATGTGTACTTACGATATAAATTAATGCAGAATTGTAGAAAATCTTGAATTTACTTTTTTTCGTTTCGAGCGAATACGAACTTTGAATCAAGATGGCAGTGATTACTGCTAATTTAGTATCTTACTGTTTTTGTTCTTTGTTAACCTATTTTAATAAGCATTATTAGAGACAACAATGATTTCGTTTCAGAATTTTCGCTAATAATGTATTTTGACTGTTGTGAGCGTGTTCTGTTTAAATTGAAAAAGTTGTAACCAAAATTCACTATTTAATTTATGTATCGAGTTTCATGTTTTGGTGCAAAAATCCCATTTACGAAAATCACATTGGTAAAAAAACTATTATACATAAATATACCTGAAGAAATTTTTGTCTAAAAATATGCACTTATTTGCAAATAATTACAAATTCCGAACATTTAAAAAAACTACTATCAACGCGATTTACACTTTCCTATAATTTACCACTCCTTACAATTTGTAGAAGAAACAATCTTAAAATGCCACATGAAGTTTTAAATCAAAGGACGATGCTTTGAAAAAATATTAAAAATTATGTTTAGAAAGGTTTTGCTGTTTTTGAAGGCCTTTCTTCTATTATATGAATTAATACCTTTTTAACACAAATATATATTTAACTTCATTTAGTGTTTTTTTCATACTGCATTCCAGCTAGTATTATTTTAGAATCGAAAATGTCTTATTTATTAGTCTTACAGCTAGACAGCCTACTTAAGTCCATAAATGGTTAATCAAACAGGAGTTTTTCAACATTTTTTTATCCCTTACTCTCAAAAATAAATTCATGATTTCATACCCAATTAACAAACGATTCCTAATCTTTTTAACTAAATTCCGCTCTTTCAACTCGGATTGCATCGTAATGAAACCTTCACTTAATATTTAAGCATTAAAAATATCTGGGAGTTTAGGACCAACTAAAAAAATGAAATTTAATAATTTAGATTGTGCGATGACTATTGGTTTATATCAACAGTTTGTATATTATGTACCCTAAAAATCCTTTTCAATTGAAATATTCAGAAGGAAGCTTGAAACATATTCTTGCTTGTTCTGTTTAATGAACTGCACTTCAAAAATTTTATTTGATCATAATTGTCTTTTAAATATTTCTTAGGATATCCTCAGTTGACTTTATATCCAATAAACATAAGATCAGCGTTCTTCTTAAGCTGATCAGAGAATGTCAGTATTATGACTCATATTAGTATTTTAGTACTCATGCATTAGAAGATATATATTATACGTCTCACATTATTATGCACAAAATGACATTTCATTATAAGTAATACATAAGATAAAAACTATGCGTCTTACCGTTTCATTCAGATTGACTAATAATTATGTACCTGTAACACAACTGCTGTTTTTAAATTATTCGTAGAGCACAACTTAACCAGGTGCAATAAAGGGTATCTTCTAGGGAGATTTTTCTTCGTGATCAAGAAGAAATCAAGTGGTTGGTAGATACTGATTTGTACATCTTTTTGTAATCAAAGAAAATATTTGAAATTTAAATCTCCTTAAAATAGAATGAAACATAGACAACATAACTCGCGAAGCTGTATTGATTCAGTTTGGCGTAGAATGCTAAGCAGTAAAAATACGTTATTATGGTTAAGAAATAATGAAGTTGTGTGTATAAACCTATTCCATAATATTTATAAGAATATAAAAACACATAAAAGAGTGGTTCAGCTCAAAAAAGGTGCATCAGAATTGTATCCATATATGAGCGCGCAATTGTAACCGCATAAAAATTTCACCATTAACTCCTTCTGAAGACGAAATTTAACCCAGCATACATCGATAGCATAACTCGATTAAACACGTTAAAGCTGGATTTACTTAAGATGGACAACGTTATTCCTTTAATTTGATTAAGGAATATTTGAATATTCAAGTGTATACTTCGATACAGATATATTAAATTAACGATGAAGACATGTTTTTGAAAGAAAAACATTTGAATTGCTTAGATCGGAATGAAGAAGCATAGAACTTATATAAAGCGCTGTAGAATACTTTTCTATCGAAAGACTAGTTGCAATTGAGGTAGAATTTTAATCCCAAGAAAACCAGATTGATTTCTATGTCAAAGAAATATATGAAATGTTTAAAGTAAAGACTAATATATACTTAATGTTTGACAGGACAGGTAGTTGAAATAAATTTTAAAATACACGTGCCAAGAAATTAGGCGTATAGAATATTGAACTAAAAACTTCTGTTGAATATAATATTTCTCCGTTTATAAAATTGCTGTCAGATATGCTATCGCAGATTTTGTTGAATCCTAAAAAACAAAGAACGATTTGGACAATAGATGTTAAAAATATGAATTTACTCTTTAATATTTATTCTCTTAAAAATATGAGAAAAGAATAATATTCATTTAAGAAAATCAATCATTCCTCAAGCGTTCAGTTGAATTTTTAACAATCATTGCATTCATATCATATGGTTTTATAGTTCATTTAATCCCCAAACACTTCTATGTATACAGGATATTATGTCGTTGTTTCTTTGTCTATCTCATTATTATTGGTTGAATATTTGAATTGAGGAATAAGATAGTTTGAGGCCTGAACATAGTAAAATCTTCTAACCGAAATTTACTTCGACTGAGAATTAAGTTCGAAATGCGTTAAACGAATGAATACAAAATATGAACCTAATGACTATTTGCCCAACTCATTTAAAAAGCAATATTTTTTATAATGTAGTGGCAAAACTCAACTTCCATTAAAACCTGAGATCGGACGGTCTCTACAAAGCTGTTGACTAGTTGCATGACTCATTTATACAGCCATATTTTTTTTTACAATGTATAGCGGCAAGACTCCGCTACCATTAAAACCTGCGATCGGGGACCGAACTCTTTCCAAACACGCATGTCATTACTTGTATTTTATAATCCTATTTATATTGATTTACGCTAAAATTAATAAATTGAACTTTTAAAATCTTAGTACGTTAAAATCCTTCTAGTTTATTTGAAACTTTCCTAACAATGGAAATTGCCTACAATTTTTTAAATTTTATATTAAACCATTCGCGAACCACTTAGCGTTGCCTACGATGTTCCAAATTAGATTTAATTTGCCAAAGACACTATTGGCATTTGTTTCCCACACTCCTCACTTAACTGCAACTGAGTGCGCCAGACTTTCCACTCCTCACTTAACTGTAACTGAGTGCGCGAGATTTTCCCGCTTTCCTACCCCAACTGAAACTTTTTAGAACCGGTACGGGGACTTTTCTGTAAACTGAAACGCAACGGACGGACGCAAGGTCTTGTTCGCATCAATCCGCAGCACCTTCAAGGGTGTAATTTTCATTTAACCGCATTATTACCTTTTAGTGTAAACTTTAACTGTAAATATTTATTTTCTTGTAATATAAATTTAAGTACTATCTCCATCTCTGGCTATTTATTCGAACTCAACCAACGGCACCATATGGAGGCACCGACGAGATTCGTCAACGATTCAGAGAAACAAGAGATAAGTACTATTTTATATTTTCATTCAACGTTTGACTTTGGTTTCTCTTACTGATTCATTCCATCCATATTTCGTTTTATCAATTAATGGATGCCGAAACGGCTACAGTGCTTCGCGGCAGAGCGAAAGCTGCACTTACAAGAACTATAAATTTCATTGATAAAAATGATCAAACTTTTGACAAAAATGATATACGCAACAAGTTAGAGAAACTTGAATTAACTTATACGAAATTTGATAAAGCGGATGCTGCTTTACCTATCGAATCCTCTGAAATGGAAGAATTCGAAACAAAATATTACGAAACCAAAGCCAAGCTACAGAATATTTTAGAAAATTTATCTGTGAGAACATATGTATATAATGAAAATGTTACTTATGAAAATCAACCTTATATTAATAAATCGAAATTTAACAATAGTTTAAAATGTTCTTGTTGTAAAATGAATCATCTTGTTTTCAAATGTTCTAAATTTAAAGAAATGTCTGTTAAAGAGCGTATACAACTTGTTAATAAACAAAAATTATGTATGAACTGTTTATCTGATAGGCACACTGAGTCACATTGTAATTCAACTTTTACTTGCCACTATTGTAAGAAAAAGCATCATTCGCTATTACATGATAATAATTTTAAAAATTTCGCAATGTCAGCAAATAAATCTCATCGTGCTGAAGGTCAAAACCAGACAGGAAATGATACTAATCAAAGCAAAGAAGTTGCAGCTTCCGTGAACTCTATACAAACATGTTTTTCTTTATTACCAACTTTAAGCGTTAACATTAAAAATATTTTGGGGAGAACTGTCAAGTTCGAGTTATGGCGGACAGCGGAAGTGAATCAACATTCATTTCGGAAAAATGTTTAAAACTGCTAGGCCTGAAAAGAAAAACGCTAGATTTCAAATTAAAGGATTGCAAGATTCTAAAATCGCGATGACTAGAGGGTGTGTTGAAATAGATTTAGTATCGTTACATGACCCCAAGGTCAAACTACCAGTTAAAGCATATGTTTTGGAAAAACTAACTGCTCCGTTACCAACGGAAAAAATAAACGAAACACATTTCTCTCATTTAAAAATGCCTGCTTAGCGGATCCGAAATTTTTTATCTCAAACAATATCGATATGATTCTCGGATCTGACTACTTTTTTCTATTTTGCTTCCTGGGCAAATTACTTGCTCTCAAAGTAATTTAATCGCTCAAAATTCCATTTTTGGTTTCTAATTTCAGGCAAATTAACTGAGTCTTTAAACTCAAATTCAATGCTAAATCTTCACATTAATGGTACAAATATTGACAATCAAAGCAATTTTGGGAATTAGAAGAAATTCCTAACGTAAAAGATAAATTATTAACTTCTGAAGAGCAATTTGTGGAAACACATTTTCAAAATACTTATGCATGTAATTCCGATGGACGCTTTGTTGTAAAACTTCCATTTTTATAAATCAAATTCAGAATTGGGAGACTCAAACCCGCAGCAATTTCTCGCTTATTAGCAATGGAGCGGAAATTTAAAAATAACCCAGATTTTGAAAAACAATACAAAAGAATTCATGAACGAATACGAATCGCTAGGTCACACGAGCTTAGTAAATTCCAGATCCCATACTTCCAAAGATCAGAATTTTTACCGCATCACGCCGTTATCAAGCCATCCAGCCTTACAACAAAGTTAAGAGTAGTTTTTGACGCATCTTGCAAAACTACAAATGGTACGTCATTAAATTCTCTGCTAGGAGTAGGTCCCAAATTACAAAGGGATATTTTTGAAATATTGCTTAATTTTAGAATTCTAAATTGTATTTACAGCGGACATTGAAAAATGTACCGTCAAATTTTTTAGTAGCTGATGAAGATCAGAAATACCAACAAATTCTGTGGAGAAATAACTCTAGTGAAAACATTCGCACATACAAGCTAAAAACTGTCACCTACGGTTTAGCCTCAGCTTCCTTTTTTGGCCACTAGGTGTATTAAGCAAATCGCTCTCGATGATAAAGATAATCCCAACCTCTCCCGAGTTTTACAGGAAGATATTTATATGGATGATTTACTATCAGGAGCAGATACGCCAAATAACGCAATCTCCATTTGCAAGGACATTGCTCATGTTTTGAGTACTCGCGGATTTCATTTAAGAAAATGGAATTCTAATTCCACCGAATTTCTCGCTCAATTTTCAGAACATAGTTCTCATGATGCACGAGTTGAATTTTCCAAAGATTCTAATGAAAGTTCTAAAGTATTAGGCTTATTTTGGAATTCATCCAATGACACTTTTGGTTTCCAACCATCGCTTGAACTTACACCACCACTCACAAAGAGACGTATTTTATCTGAATCTTCCAAAATTTTCGATCCTTTAGGACTTCTTTCACCTTGTACAGTATTCATGAAGATTTTTTATCAAAAACTTTGGCTTACAAAAACAGATTGGGATTCTCCCATTCCACAACAATTAACAGAGGATTGGCTTAGGTTTCAAAAGGCCTTTAATGCCATCAACTACCTCACTGTTCCCAGATGGGTCATCCTTACAGCAGACAACATAGTAGAATTGCATGGTTTTGCAGATGCTTCTTCATTAGCTTATGCTGCTGCAATCTACTGTCGGCAGAAACACAACGGCAAAATAAAGGTTCAACTACTTGTATCAAAAACTAAAGTAGCCCCTGTCAAACAAGTTTCCATTCCTCGATTGGAGTTGTGCGGTGCACATTTACTATCAAGCTATTTGAATCGGTCTTACGGACATTAAAATATTATACCTTTGATGTATTCGCTTGGACGGATTCTAAAATAGTTCTCTCCTGGCTGTCTGGTCATCCTCGCCAATGGAAAACTTTCGTAGCAAATAGAACATCTGAAATTATAGAAGTTCTACCTACAAAGCATTGGAGACATGTGCCTTCTAAGGAAAATCCCGCAGATATTGCATCCCGAGGTATTGATCCTAAATGCTTACCTGATTGCAAGTTATGGTGGCAAGGACCACCCCCTGGCTAAGGCTAGAAACTTCTAGTTGGCCCAAGGCTGAATCCAGTTGCGATGAGGCTTCGGATGAGGTAAAAGCGGAACAAAAATCAGTCTCCATCTTCAATCTGTTTACTCACACATCAAATGATGTAATTCATGGTTTATTCGAACATTACTCTTCACTCAGCAAAGTAATTCGCATTTTTGCTTATTGCCAAAGATTTATTAAAAACTGTAAAAAGATAGCATCTCAAGGATCATCGATCAATTCATCCCATATTAATACTACTTCACTTACCTTTTCGGAAACCAAAACCGCTGTAGAAACCATCATTCGTTGGGTTCAAGGTTTTTACTTTCAGGAAGAAATACGAAGCATTAAAAAACAGATTTCTCTGCCACCCAAAAGTCCATTACGTTCCCTCCACCCATTCATAGATGAACATGGTTTAGTACGGGTGGGAGGAGATTACAAATTCCCAGCTTCGATTCAATTCCAAGCATCCTATCATACTTCCTTCTCAGCACAGTATTAGTGAACTCCTTATCAAGGAACAACACATCGTTCATTTACATGCTGGGCAGACTTTGTTAGCTCACGTTCTTCGACAGTCCCATTGGATCGTAGGAAGTAGAAAATTAATTAACAAATGTATTAGAAAATGCTTAAAGTGTAACAAATTCAAAACAACCACCACAACACCACAACTGATGGGCAATTTGCAAAACACCGTGCCACGCTGGAGAGACCTTTCTTCAGTTGCGGTATTGATTATGCTGGTCCTGTACTGATTAAATGCAACAAAGGTCGAGGGACTAAATCTACAAAGGGTTACATTGCTTTATTTGTATGCTTAGCAACTAAAGCTGTTCATATTGAAGCAGTCGGAGACTTAACAACTGATTCCTTCATAGCTGCACTACGTCGTTTTAGTGCTCGTCGTGCTCGCTCCCGCCACATTTATAGTGACAATGGAACCAATTTTGTTGGAGCTCGTCGAAACTTGACGAAATACGGAAGTTATGGCTTTCCTTACCAACTAATGAAGCCATCTCTTACTACTTATCCAAATCTTCAATAGATTGGCACTTTATTCCACCCTCATCACCACATTTTGGAGGTATTTGGGAATCAGGAATTCGATCCGTCAAATTTCATCTGAAGAGAGAGTATTGGGAGAAACCATATTAACTTTTGAAGAGTTAACAACCTTGCTCACACAAATAGAAGGATTACTAAATTCAGGCCTCTCTCCTACGTTAATGACTCTGACATAGAATGCATATCTACGCTCACACCTTCACATTTTCTTACAGGTGATGTTCTTCTTTCAGTTCAGAGGAGCTTCCTTCAACCTCCAACCACAGAGATCGTTGGGAGTTGCTACAGAACATCAAACGGGGCTTTGGAAGAAGTGGAGTTCAATTTATCTCCTCCTTACAACCTCGCAAAGAAATGGCAGGACGCACAACCAAACTTGAAGGAAGATGACATCGTATTGATCAAAGAGGAGGGTCCTCCTGGTACATGGCCAATGGCTCGAGTTCTTCAAGTGTATCAGGCAACGACGGACTGGTTCGTGTTGCAACTGTGAAAACCCAAGACTCAGTGTTTAAACGACCTGTCCATAACCTTCAAACTTCCCATATATCCGAACTAGTTCGGATATAGGATGGGAAGTATGTTTCCCACACTCCTCACTTAACTGCAACTGAGTGCGCCAGACTTTCCACTCCTCACTTAACTGTAACTGAGTGCGCGAGATTTTCCGCTTTCCTACCCCAACTGAAACTTTTTTAGAACCGGTACGAGGACTTTTCTGTAAACTGAAACGCAACGGACGGACGCAAGGTCTTGTTCGCATCAATCCGCAGCACCTTCAAGGGTGTAATTTTCATTTAACCGCATTATTACCTTTTAGTGTAAACTTTAACTGTAAATATTTATTTTCTTGTAATATAAATTTAAGTACTATCTCCATCTCTGGCTATTTATTCGAACTCAACCAACGGCACCAGCATTTGTAATAACCTCCAGGAGTTCGAAGGATCCGCTTTGGAAATTGCACTTTATATGAAATCTGTAAAAATTGTTTTTTTTATTTGTTAAGTAGTAACGTAAACATTATTTTATATAAATGTATTTTATTACGTTCTAAAGGTGGTGAAATTAGGTTATAAATAAGCAAAATATAATATATAAAATATTTAATGCAAACTAACTCAAATATATATGTGTGTGTGCAGTAACGTAACGGAAAACAATTGGGCCCACCCGCAAGGTCAGATCTTGGGCCCCAAGCCGGATATATATATATATAAAGAATTGCAAAACCATAATATAATATACCTTTACACATCACGTAAAATATTTAAATGTTAATCTTATAACTGAATATAAAATCAACCCGTGTCTGAGTAAACAAACTAAATAACGTTTAACATTAAAGAGTATTTATATCATTTAAAAAATGGAAAATCTAACAACAGTCGACTTATAATATGGTAACTTAAATAAAAACGATACACTAAGAAAAACACAAACACTGCAAAATAATATTTTCGATTTCAGATCCTTATGATAGAAAAAAGGTATCACTTACTAAATTCTTCGTTTATGAATCTCATGATGAGGTTGACTTAGTTCATCAAGTTCCCTGGCAATACTACTGCTAGAACTTGTACAAGATAATGAACTGGCGGATATTAAAAAGTTATCCAATTCTGCATATTTGCTATTAATATTATACTCCTTTTCCTTTAGAATTTTTCGTTTTTGCGAACCACTCGGTTTTTTTTAGCTCCACTCATTTTAGGGCCGCGTTTCTTCTTGTCTTATTAACAAAATAACAATATAAGAACCAGAGTAATTAATTCCGTTTAAAAAAACAGTTCTAATATTACAAGAGAGAAAAGTGAGATCAAGATGTCTTAACAGCGAAGGAACACTCTCTATATTGAAGTGCATTGAATATAAAAATATATATGTTCTAAAAAACAATTTTTTGAAACATTTCTCATTATGCTTTATTTGATTGAATATTCATAAATCTGCCCGGAAATTTCTGTGGGCATATGGGTTTCTAAAATCATAAATCTAGACCATGTAATCATTTAAAATGCTCTCTATGCGTTTTGAAGTATCGCAATACTATTTTGCATGAAAAAAGCATAACAGTTGTACGTTGTTTACGAGTTCGCTAAAGGAAAATGAAATACATGTGGTGATGGAGGGGGGGGAGTGGAAGCTAAAGAAGCCAATAAGTTACTTTGCTGCTTCAGTAAAAAGTAACGTCTTTTTTTTTTTCTCCTACCGCTAATATGAAGTATACTAAAAAACAGTGATTAATTTTTTTTTTTATCTTTGTAGCATTTTATCCAATTTTCCGACTGACTTTCTTTTATCTGTTAGTAATTTAGGTTTGGAAAAGAAAACCCACTAAGAACTCTTTTTTATTTGGTTATTGGATCTAAGATATCTAAAAAAAGCGATCAAAGATTTGATTTGATCGCCAATTTGAAATTCTCTTAAAATTGGATTAAAAAAAATGTAAAGCTAATTTTGTGAAGTTCTACGTTAATGGCGTCACTCTAGCTTTGGGCCCCCTGCAGTGCGGGGGTGTACGTTACGCCACTGTGTGTGTTATCGAAGCAACATTTCGGGGAAGGATAAAAATCAAATGGAATTATCAATAATTAAACCTTTTTAATACAAAAATGAAACTTTCATTAAACGTATTTTCGTTGAGAAATATGAGTGAATATTTAAGAAAAGATACAAACCAGGAACTGTACAAAAAGTTAAATATTTTTGAAACGCAAAAACACATCTGCTGTCGTACATTTTATGGATCTTAAATTACAATGTGTGACTTGGCAATTAGATATGAAAAAGAGATTTTTGTTTCATTTTTCATCGTAAAAAGCGTTCAAGATAATAATAATATCCTTCCTATACTTTTAAGGTATCCGATTACTTGCGACAACTTTTTTTTAAAAAATGGAGATATGGGGGATTTTTTTGTGGTTTTTAGATTTATTTAGTGCATTTTAAGAAAACATGCTAAAATTAAGAAAAGAATAAAATTACTATGACTAAAATGGGAAAAAATGTTAAAAGTTTACAAAATATTTCATATACGGGCTCATTTTATACAATCAGCTTATGAACAACTTTTCAATTTTTCAATTTTGATAAGTTGCTTTACTGTTTATTTTTGAAAAGATCTTCAAGAGAGATAAGAGAGATTTTAATTTTTACACAAACTGGATCAGTTTATATTAGTTATTTTGCCGACTGGGTGGCGTAGTTTGTTTGTCGCTGGTCTTCTGCAGCCAAGGCTGCGGGTTCGACTCCTTTACAAGTCGGCGGATTTTCATGATGCAGAAATCGACATCGGCCATGTCATATGATTATGCGGCATGTAAAGAATCCCTTGGAGTGCCCGTTTGGCTTAAGTGATTTTGGCAAAATTAAATTCCTATGCTCAATTTCACATCGTCAAAGCTCAAGTGCATCCCTCTGGGGAGGAAACTGGGGGCCAAAATTACTTGTTACAAACGGTATTGCCTATATGGATCTAAAATATAAAAAAGTGATACCAGCTCCAGGGGAATGAACTAGGTCTGCAAAGGTGAAAAATACCAATACGCGCGTAGTAGCCCCATTAGAGAAAAAGAAAAAATATTAGTAATTACACTGCTGGACAATTGCTAAGGACGGATAACACTATCGTCCATAGCAAAAAGGGGAAAATTAGAATAAGTGCGAGATATTAGTAAGAAGTATGAGTATGCAAATGTTTTTCCACGTCTGTTCATCACGTGATAGCGTTCATAAGAGCTTTAAAGGTTTTGACGCGTGTGAACAGTTGTTGTTTCAAGTCAAAGTTTTACAGGAAAGATTTAATAGACGAACTTAAAATTTTTGGCATGTCTTCCCGACATCACATAGATGATTTTATGCGTGGCCGAATTATTGGAAAGATCGAAGGGTGAAAAATAACAGATGTTGCCAGGGAGTTCGACATCGCTGACAGCGTTGTTTCACGGCTGTGGAAGTCATTTAAAACTACTGGAATGTGTAGTAGACGACACGGGGGAGGTCGTGTTAGAAGTACGACGCCTGCAGAAGACAGATATATCGTCCTATCAGCAAAAGGAACAGGCGCATCACAGCTCAGCAGGTGGCAAATCAGTTTCTTGCTGCCTCAGGAAAGCAGATCTCGAAAAACTGTTGCCAGACGTTTGAGGGGGAGGACTATACGCACGCAGACCTGTTGTGTGTGTCCCATTGACCAGACAGCACCGTACTGCCCGTTTGCAATGGTGTCGTGAGCATCACAATTGGACTGAACAGGACTGGGCATGCGTTACTATTCTCAGATGAGAGTAGGTTCAGTCTGTCATCGGATTGTAGACGCCAACTGATCTGGCGCGAGAGTGGTACTGCTTATCGTCCAGAAAATATCCAGGAAAAGGACCGATATCCGACATGCAGTATCATGGTGTGGGCCGGCATGATGATCAATGGCCGCACGCGCCTACATGTGGTTGCGTGAATGGGACTATGACGGGCCAACGATACATTGATGATGAAGTTCTACTTCCTCATGTTCGTCTTTTCCGTGGTGCTGTCGGTGATAAATTTGTTTTTATGGACGACAACGCAACATGTCACCGAACACTCGTTGTTCAGGATTGTCAGAGACAGCGAGGGTATTCAACGTCTCGTATGGCCAGCGCGTTCTCCAGATCTAAACCCCATTGAAAATGTGTGGGTTGCTTTGGGAGGCAAGTTGCTGGTCAGAAACTATCCTCCGACAAACAAGAACACCCTCTTCCGTGCACTCACAGAGGAATGGGGTAAATTGCCTCAACAGCTGCTGGATAATGTTGTGCAAAGTATGGTACGACGTGTGGAATGTTGCATTACACTCCACGGTGGACATATCCCGTACTGATACCTTTCTTTAAGGTGCCTGCTGACTTTTAGATGCATTGTTCCATTTCTCCGCACGCAGATCAAATGAACATTCTTTTTTCTTTCACATGTTTCACAGCTTATGTACTTTCCAGAAAAATAAATATTCTTTATTCTAATGTCTGAACAGTGTGGCAACTATATTTTATCCTACTAGGTCTCATGTCTCACTTAACGTTATGCTACATAGCAATTTGTGATCCGTCCTTAGCAATTGTCCATCAGTGTGTATTTTTTAAAACAGTGATTATACTCACATAACGTACTGTATATTTTGTAATAAAACAGTGATTGATATATATAAAGATTGAAACACTTCTACTATTATTCAGAACAAATGTAAAAAATTTTAGTTATTTTCAAAACTTTTTGTGCAATCGCTGTCCCGTTTGAACAACTTCAAAAACGCATATTTCGAATAAAGCGCATTTTAATATGTTTGCCATCTTGCTTAAAGTAGTAGACTCTTTAACTATAACGATTGTAATTTTTGTTCTAGTGAACAGAAAATAATAAATGGTATTTTCATAAGGCTAATAAAATGGCCTCCAAATTAAAATCATAAAAAAAAATGTCAATTTATAGCAAAATTCATGTATGTAGGGTAGTCGGATACCCTAAGACAGGGGTGGCAAACCTTTATAGATTAACGTGCCATTTTTTTCTAAAGTGTAGAATGAGGTAAAAACGTGCCGTCAAATAATTTTGACTTGTGATTATTGGGAAAATAATCAAACTAAATAATGGCACAAAACTCTTTATTTATTCTACGAAAAAATATCTTTAGCACGGCATAGTTGTAAATGTTTTAGTTACACGTGTAATTCGAATTAAAGTAACGTTAGTGCGAGTTCTGTTGTTACAGATTGAATGACAAATAACTTATATTAGGAATGTAACATATATATTACTTTTAAAAGGAATGTATGCTAAATTGGAGTCATCTGCCAATCGATTTTTAAGCAATTAATTATTTTTGCTGTAGTTCACTTTTTTGACAAGAGGATTTGTTTCAGAATGTCGTTTTACAGTCGATGTTTTGCATATCACTATTCCAGAACATAAAACCGCTTTTTGTCGCTTTTAATAGTAATGCCATATTTCTAGATTCACCAAATTTGAAATTCTCTGTTACAAATACGTATACTATCTTGACCTTTTTTATTTTTTAGCTGAACTAGCCATGTTAAATAACACTTAAAAATCGTAAATATTATACAAATGAACTTTAAAATACAGTTGTGTCAATGAAATTGACTATGCAATGCGTGGACAAATTTTGCATCATAAGCAATTGTAGTCCACGACTTAACTAAGTCAAGACAATAACAAACGAGCGTACTCCCCGTCGCACCGCAACTGATCACTCCCGTTTGTTCGTAATACTTCATAGTGAACTTTGCTATTTAGAAAAAGATTGCAAGCCATTTTGATGGCTGGCTTGCCCAAAATATTGTTTAGCGTGCCAATGGTTCGCCATCCCTGCCCTAAGAGAATCTCTCATCCCTTATGCGGTATGTTGGATTTATAATAATCATTGCAAACATATCGAAATTATCGGAGTTTCATAGTTCATTTTATCACCCAAACAATTTTATAAATACAAAATGTTTATATATATATATATATATATAAACAAACAATATATATTTGGTTAAGTTTGAATTGTCTTACTCGTTACATTAGATTGTTTGGTGTGTTATTAATCTTTAAAAAAACTTCAAAGATCGTGAAGACAAAGTCAAATTATTTTGACATGCAAAATAAGACTAATTGTAATCATAGATACAAGAAAAGAAGTTATAAGTACTAACAATTTAGTGAAACCTTTTCAGTTTAATCGAAATAATTTATATTCCCAAAATTGTTTTCTTAAGTGATAATTAAAGGTAATCGTTAACAGTGTTATTGTGGCATTATTTGGTTAAAGCACCTATCTAGTAAACAGGAAATTACGGGTTTGAATCTCGTCGGTGTCTTTGGGGGAATCATATTTCATGCAAAACTCTTTCAAAAGGGAAGGATATTCATTTTAGGTTCTTTTTAAATAGTTCTGCCACAAACACACATAAAAAACTTTACTTTCCATTGTTATAAAGGGTGTTTTTTTTAGAGATATAGAACTTTAAATTGCAATAAAACAACGATGTATTATTCGATTGACATGATTTTTTTAATTCGAAAGATAATCTTGTGGCTTAACATTTTAAATATGATTTCTAGCATAGGACTGCCACGGCTGGCTCGGATGTAGTCCAATCTGGACGTCCAATTTTCAATGACTTTTCCCAACATTTGTGGCCGTATATCGGAAATAACACGGCGAATGTTGTCTTCCAAATGGTCAAGCGTTTGTGGCTTATCCGCATAGACCAATGACTTTACATAGTCCCACAAAAAATAGTCTAGCGGTGTTAAATCACAAGATCTTGGAGGCCAATTCTCAGGTCCAAAACGTGAAATTAGGTGGTCACCAAACGTGTCTTTCAATAAATCGATTGTGGGACGAGCTGTGTGACATGTTGCGCCGCCTTGTTGGAACCACAGCTCCTGGACATCATGATTGTTCAATTCAGGAATGAAAAAGTTAGTAATCATGGCTCTATACCGATCACCATTGACTGTAACGTTGTGGCCTTCATCGTTTTTGAAGAAGGATTCCACCAGCCCATAAAGCGCAACAAACAGTCAGTTTTTCTGGATGTAACGGTGTTTCGACATACACTTGTGGATTAGCTTCACTACAAATGCGGCAGTTTTGTTTGTTGACGTAGTCATTCAACCAGAAGTGCGCTTCATCGCTAAACAAAATTCGCTTATGAAAATCGACCATTATTTTCGAAATAAAATTGCACAGTTTGAAAGCGTTGTTCAGGCGTGAGTCTATTCATGAAGATTTGCCAAACCAAACTGAGAATAAATCACTTGACAGCTGTTAAATCGGTCGCCATCTTGGAAAGTAATGCCAACTTAAACTTCTATACCTGAAAGAAAAACACTCTGTATAAATATAGCATACTGTATATAAACGTAGAGAAAAACTGTTGAATTATTAATTTAGAGTATTTATTTTTGTTATTCATGCCAATTTTAAGCGTCTAATTAAATAGTAGAAAACAATTGATCATAATTTTTAATAGCTGTACAACTTGAAGATAAGCTTGGATTATTGCCAAAGATTTTAATAATTTTGATCTTCTATAAAATGACGCAAACAAACATGGGAAGGTTTATGTTCGACAAGAACAATCAGGTGGTATTTTTGTGGCATCAGGTCAAAATCCACCAGACTGATAACGCTTTATTACAAGTGGTCCACAAAATAAATATAAAAAAAATACTTTAATGAAATGTATCAAATTTATTTAATATATTTAATCTCTCACTTTATATTCTTTCCCTCCCTCATCCAAATCGACATATTTTGAATGTATGTTAAAACAGCCCCAGTTCCTTCAAACACCCATTTTGAATGTGCAATCCACTAAATATTTTATGATCCATTGTACTGAACTGTAACATAAAGCAACATTCTCACTCAAAAAGACAGAACGAAACAGAGCGAGTTGTGCTATCCCCAATTACTAAGATGCATGTCTTTTTTATTGCAAAATGGATTTAAAACCTTCTTTAGGCTTACAATTAAATGCAAATAAGTATTTTTGAATGAGTGATTGAGTTTTGGGATTATTGACGCAAGAGCCCATTTTGGGTAAAGTGCGCCAAGCATTCGTTAAAACATTACAAGTATAAAATGACTAAACATTTTAATTAAATTTTAGAGTTAAAAAGGTAAATTCAAAAATTGTAAAAAAAAGTAAATTCGAATAAATTTGAAAACAAAGATTGGTGGCGGAATTCCTCCACAGAGCTCGACAAGTATCATTGAGGGAAAAAAATAATTTTCTATATCTAGACGGTGTTAAAAGCAACGATCCCCTGAAGTATGTTTTCCCATTTTTTACTACAAAATCAGGATTCGATTCGAATGTGTCTTCTTCCACATCATAAACAATAGTGTCTTCATCATCAGCTGTATATTCTACTAGAGTTGACTTTCTAGGTCTAAGCTGAGCCATTTTTATGTCTATTATAGTTTCGTTCATTTTTAAGCAATTCTTTTTTTCTCTGTCTAGCCCGAATTTTTGAATTTTGTTTCAAATCCCGTGTTGTTGTAGATGCAGAAGGGGGTTGGATACTGGTGATCGATGAGGAAGCGAATATGATTGATGAAGATAATTTAATAGGGGTGAACACATTACTGGTGGTTGAAAGTACGGAATCAGACACAGGAATAGGGGGCTGAGGTTCTAATACTGTAGCTGCTATTGAAGAGGTGGATGGCAAGACGTGTACTTGGGTTGAAGATGATGTAGAAACAGCAGGAGTGGATATTGATGTATTAGTTTTAGGGAGGGATGAAAGCGGTTGAAGCATATTTAAAGGTGGACATTTTATTTTTGTTATATTTTCATCAGTTTTCATAGAATTGTTTATAGTAGAGGATTTCGCAGCCTGAGCGTAAGATTGAGACAACTGGAGGGCTATTAAATTTCGGGCTTCTAAGTAAGATAAAATTCTATTAGTTTTAATTTCCTGTAATTGTTTTTCAGTTTTCCCCTTTGGACACATTTTTGAGTCGGATGAATTAGCTAATGAACAATTATTTCATTTCGGTTCCAGGTTATCTGCAGAAGAATGCCCCATAGATGCCACCTAGATTATGTCAAATGACCGCGACAGGAAGTTTTTGAATGTTTGAACCCCTGGTACTTAAAACAGCGCAGAAAATTCGACACGTTAGTTTGAAACACTTGTATTTGGAAGGAATATGTCATTTGTATCTGAATCTTCAACTTGCTTACCGCTGCAGTACTGTAAAGATTATTCAAGATATTTTAAATTTTATTTCAATTTCTGGAAATCTGTAGGTATAAAATTATGTTATTGTAGGTATAAAATCTGTCATCCTATGGATACACTTCAGTTATCTTAGATCTTGAAGCTGGGACTCTCAAACTAATATGTGTGTGTGTGTGCATATATATATGTTTATTCCACACACAGGATACATTTTAATACACACATAGACCAATATTCACATGACTACACTTTAAATTTTTTATGACCAATCAAACGTTTATGACCAATCAAGCAAGTTTTTTGCATGCAATCTGGTTTGCATCTAATACCAAATAGTTAAACTCTAATGTTAGATTATGAATCATTTGGATTGACATGGCATTAGTAGGTGTTATGAGCAAAATATATGAGTGGTAATTGCTGTATTAAATATGAGAAGTCGTTCAATAATTAGGGATTTAATTATTGACTTGGATGCTCTTTGGTGAGTTTTTAAAGATTTACGCTATTCATTTGTGAATATACTGGGTTTTTAATTTGAACTTTTGGATTTTAAATGTTTTTTTTTAATTTGAACTTTCGGATTTCAGATATTTTTTTATAACTATACAACTATTTTTTATAACTATACAACTATTTTTTATAACTATACAACTATTTTTTTATAACTATACAACTATTTTTTTATAACTATACAACTATTTTTTTATAACTATACAACTATTTTTTTATAACTATACAACTATTTTTTATAACTATACAACTATTTTTTATAACTATACAACTATTTTTTATAACTATACAACTATTTTTTTATAACTATACTATTTTTTTATAACTATACAACTTTTTTATAACTATACAACTATTTTTTTAATAACTATACAACTATTTTTTTATAACTATACAACTATTTTTTTTTTATAACTATACAACTATTTTTTATAACTATACAACTATTTTTTATAACTATACAACTATACAACTTTTTTTATAACTATACAACTATTTTTTATAACTATGCAACTATTTTTTTATAACTATGCAACTATTTTTTAATAACTATGCAACTATTTTTTAATAACTATGCAACTATTTTTTAATAACTATGCAACTATTTTTTAATAACTATGCAACTATTTTTTAATAACTATGCAACTATTTTTTAATAACTATGCAACTATTTTTTAATAGCTATGCAACTATTTTTTAATAACTATGCAACTGTTTTTTTTAACTATGCAACTATTTTTTTATAGCTATTTTTTTATAGCTATGCAACTATTTTTTATAGCTATGCAACTATTTTTATAGCTATGCAACTATTTTTTATAGCTATGCAACTATTTTTTATAGCTATACAACTATTTTTTATAGCTATACAACTATTTTTTATAGCTATACAACTATTTTTTATAGCTATACAACTATTTTTTATAGCTATACAACTATTTTTTATAGCTATACAACTATTTTTTATAGCTATACAACTATTTTTTATAGCTATACAACTATTTTTTATAACTATGCAACTGTTTTTTATAACTATGCAACTATTTTTTATAACTCTATGCAACAATTTTAAAGATGGGTGCATCCTCTTTGGTGTTCGATGATTCATTTATATTATGCACTAATTTATTTTAGAATTTTAATATTTTAATATGTTATAATATCTTTCATAATGCGATGGCGAATGTTTAATTTTTCAAGTTTAATGGTTTAATTTTAACTTTTTTAATTTTTGAGAATTGGATATTTTCCGATAAACTTTCATAGTTGCAATTGGATATTTTATAAATGTTTACAATTTTTTAATTTTGTTTGAAAACGATGGAATTTTTTCTTCTATATTTGCCATTGATATTTTAAAATAGGATGTAGTATTATAAGATTCCTATATTTCAATATTTTAAATGATTATTGTGATTGATTTTTGATGATGATTGATTTTATATACATACTAGCCGTTACCCACCCTCTTCACTGGGTATTTCCCGATGTTGTATATATGTATACTGTTTACATATATATTAATTATTGATATCTAGCATTAAGAATTCGATTGTATTGAAAAATATATTTATAGCTGTTACACTCTCACCCCTTGATATAAAAAAAAACATAAATTATAATATCTAATTTCTATTTATATCTAAAATAGAAGTAGAAAATATTTTTCGCTCACTTAACCTAATAATCAAGTGGATTTCCACCAAAGCAACTTTCAGTGGATCTCTACTCCATAAAATAAACATGCGTGCTAAATTTCAAGTCTAAATCTAACAGAGCAAAAACGGAATTTTTATCATCAATACCTCGTTGAGAGCACACTTAGCGGATTCCAATTCAACAAAAGAAGC
Source organism: Trichonephila clavipes (assembly GCA_019973935.1). Taxonomy (NCBI): domain Eukaryota; kingdom Metazoa; phylum Arthropoda; class Arachnida; order Araneae; family Nephilidae; genus Trichonephila; species Trichonephila clavipes. Next base: position 48,290 of record BMAU01018425.1, read on the forward strand.
ATGCAAACCAAATTTTATTATTGTAGTCTTAGCAGCTCAAAAACGGGAATTTTGTCTATCAATACGCCCCAATAACTCTCCCCGCTTCCCCCTGGAGTTGATTTCCGTAAAATCCATTCTTAGTGGAACTATATTCAACTAAAGAAAAGTGCTCAACAAATTTCAAGTAAATGAGTTAAATTCAAAAACAGGAATTTTTCTATAACACGCCTTAATCCCTCGCAACCCCACTCCTTTGGGGGTCTGTTTTCGCAAAAATCTTTGTAAAAGGAATTTTATTCCATGAACGAAACATACCTTCTAATTTTCAAGCAGGTGTTTTTATTAGTTGAAAAACGGAAATATTTATCTATTTTACGCCCTTAATCCCCCTCAGTGACCCTTGGGGATCAATTTTCCCCAAAACTATTTTGTTGCGGATTTCTACACCATGAAAGGAATTCGCTTACCAAATTTTAAGACTGTACGTCTAATAGTTTAAAAATGGAAATAATTATCTATAACGCCCCTTAAGCCCCCGAAACGCCACTTAGGAAACGATATTCACAAAACCCATCTTACGGCATATCTCTACTCAGTGAATGGAATCTGCTTACTCAATTTCAAGATTTTACGTCTAATAGTTTAAAAAAGGAGTTAATTGACTAAAACGCCACTTAATTCTCCACAACGCCACTTGGGGTCGATTTTCACAAAACCCATTTTGCACCGGATCTGTACTCTATGAAAGGAATCCGCTTACCAAATTTCAAGACTGTACGTCTAATAGTTTAAAAATGGAAATTATGTATAACACCCCTTAAGCGCCCTCAACGCCACTTGGAGGTCGATTTTTGTAAAATTTATTATGTAGGGAATCTCTACTTTATGAAAGAAATCTGTGTACCAAGTTTTTCCCGACTTTACATCTAATAGTTTACTAAAGGAAATAATTATCTATAACGCACCTTGGGGTTCGAATTTTGCAAAATCCGTTCTTAGCTTACGTCTACACCATGAAGGGAACCTACCTACCAAATTTCAAGTTTGTAGGTTTAATAGTTCCGGAGATATCGTGATTAGTCAGTCAGTAAGTGAGTAAGTCGCTTTTCTCCTTTATATATATACTAGCTGTACCCTGCCACACGTTGCTGTGGCTCAGTCTTGTTTAACAGAAAGGACATATTTTCAGTATGTAAAATAATTTGCATTGCACGTATGATCTTTTATAAAAAAAATGTATAAATATATACGAAAAACTTTCCTAAACTGATATTTATAATTTGTTAACCAAATGTTTGAAGTTATTACAGCTTATTTTTGTCCTTGTGTCATGTTATGAACCTGTCTCTAAATTTATTTACATTGTCTTTAAAGTGGCAACCTCAAGTTTGAAGATAAATTTTAAATGGCTCCATTCTGGATTCATTGAGGGAATTGGGTTAGTTTTACAATGCTTTTGGATATCTTTATTAAATCAGAGGTGTGTTCACAAATGCACATTTATCCAAACAATGTCACTTGGAAACATGAATTGTATTTCCTGATGTCATATAGGAAATGTTTTGATTCCGCAGTATATCTAGCAAGCAAAATTTGTAATGGCTCTGTTCTCTGAGTTGAGGCAGTTTAATTTTTTCAGTGGTACAAAACATTCCTTTGGTTTCTCCCTTAAATTCCAGAACATTGCAATAAGGATACAATTCCATCATTGTGTAAATGAGAACGTGCTGCCTGAACCTAGAATCTTCCACTGGGTTGTAACGAAATGCAAGTTGACTGTTATTGTGTGATTGCTCACCACAAAGTCATGTTTGACGCAGATGTGCTGTTTTTTGGTTAACATCTTTCTGATGTTGTAAAACACGAATGATGTGCTCACAAATGAGCTTTCTCAAGTCTCGCTGCATGTTGCTTTGCTGCGCCCTCAGCCTGTGTTTGTGACATTCTTTGTCTGCTTTTCTCGTTTTCTGATATCCATTCTTTCTCAGTTTGATGTGCAATTACACTCATTGTAGTACTTTTGCCTTGCAAGTATGACAACCTAAGTTTGATTTCCCGCAAGACATTATTTTTATCTAGTGAAGCCAATTGACTGCACTTAAAAAGAAAAAAAATTCAAACAAAGCATATAAAATTTCTTAAAAACTTAAAATTATACTTAAAAAAAAAAAAAAAAAAACTATAAAATTTCTTAAAAAAAAAAAATTAAAAAACAAAAGCATAAAATTTCAAAACATTAAAAAACAAAATTTCAAAAATCAGAAAAAGAAGAAAAGGAAAAAATAAAAAATGCTAATGAAATATTTAACTTTAAACATGCATGAATTGACACAGCTGAAATTCAACTCAATGAGAGGCTGAAGGTATTTTTAATCGAATACGCCAGGAAAATTCCAGTATAAACACGGATTTTACAGCAGAAAACTAAAACAAAGTGTTGATAATGATGGGAGTATTTTTGCAATTCACAATTCGATTAGTATTAGCAATTGTTATCAACAAAGTTAAGGGCCTATCTTAAAAACAGAGTGGCTTATATCTAGACACAGACAGCTTTTCACATCGACAATTATTTGTTATCGGTGTACTTAAATATTAGCATCACCACAGCCAAATTACCGCCATGCAAATCGCAATATTTTCCCTCCATTTCTTTTTTCATAAAAAAAATGTTAGAATCTTTATTGTTTAGATATTAAGGTACAATATACATGGCACCAATTTTGTTACAGTGATGCTAATACATAATTACTGATGTGTGTTACAGAGCAGCAATCACCAATAGGTGATGCGTGAAAAATTTTGGATGGTATGCAGAAAAATTGGGAAATTTATACTTTTATGAAGATTCCGTTTAAAAAAAGAACAATAAAACAACATATTACGGAACACGGATTATTCTTTACTAAAAGCTTTTAGTTACTGAAATAACTAAACAAAAAAACATAATTCCTGAGGTTAGCGATTTTTGGTAACCTCAACCATTTTTTGGAAAATTGTAGGCAAAACACTTCAGTTTGTTGATTGTTGCTTTTCATGAAGGTTATTTGGTTCACTCCTAGAAGAGCCTACACCCTTGGCGCGAATTACTTTGGTTGGCGATAATTGCGCCATCTTGGTAACCCTACTTTTAAACACTACATATCACAACCCTAACTATTTCTAGCATTTTCGTATTTTGTGGGCGCGCATTTCGAATTTCATTTTGTTGTTGGTCTCCGGGCTGGTTGTGTGCGTGAGGGAATCTACTTTAGAGTTTTTTACTTTGTTGAATGCGAAAGGTAAGAAAGAATTGATTGAATGGTGTATGAAGGAAGGATTGATTGCTTCGAGTTATGAATGTCCTAAATGTAATGATCAGCATGATGTAACATGGTCGGCAATAAAACGCTTTCTTCGAAATCGTGCCAGCGACGCCGAATGTATGTTCGACCATTACCTTGCAGAACAAATATGGCGGCGTTCACACTATCATTCGCTTAGCGATGAGACCTTTAAGACTTATTTAAAATCTGTTGTTACGCTGTCCCCTCCACTCGGAAAAGATCAGTAGTAAGAAAGTAAGTGCTGTTATATTTTTTATCTCAAATGTTTAATTTCTGTATTGCTTACATATATTTTCATTATGCATCCACTTTATCCCTCTATATTTCTTTGCCATCATTGTCGCTTTCGCTTGGCACCATCTTGTTCTGGCTTGGCGCCTTTTTTGGTTTGTCGCCAAGGGTTGTGGGCTCTCCTAGGATTTTACCGCTTATTTTCAGTGCATAGAAGATTAAATAAAGACGTAAATATAGCTATAGTGCTCCACCACACAGAGGTCAATCCTATTAGTGAAATGCTAATTATAAAGTTATACATTAAGTGGTTCATGAAGTGTTGAAAAATGGCAACTACTGCTCTAAAGCAGGCACAGCAGACAATTTCTGTATATATACAGAATATGAATCAACAAAAAATGTCTACTCATAAGCATTGTAAAATTAACCCTTTCATCTCAAGAAGAGTCATTTAATTTGTTTTCAAACTTGGCACCTCTTCTCTGGAGACGATGCAAATAATTTTAGATTCATACCATGACAAAAAAAACCATAATAACTTGGGAGTATTCTGTTAACAAAAATTACAAATGAAATAAATCTGTTTAGAAAAGTTTTGTTAATGTATATTTCCACATTTTTTTATAAAAAAATCATACCTCAAGTGCAAGCAGTTAAAGATATTAAAATGTGTGCTTTCTCTTTTCTTTCTTTTTAACCAGACTGAGCCACAGGAAAACATGATTGGGTACAGCTAGCTAGCTATAACAAACTTAAATGATAAAAAGCTATCAAAAACCAATTATTAACAACAAATTATCATTTTGATAAAATCACCAAAAAAAGTTGCAAACAAAGGTTCTTGGGTACTGTTGCGACTATATCAACCCCGATTTTGTTCGCATCATACACGGTGAATTGGCAATTAAGTGCTAATGTTGCCAATATGGTTGCGATAAAACATAAACATCAAAACAAACACAAAATATACATCAGAAAATCTTAATTTTTCCATTTATATTTCACAGTAACACCAAATAAAATTTTGAAATTACACAAAATAGATATTTCGTGAGTCTAATGTTATTGTCCCAACTATTAAAAACTACAATAACTATTTCCTGGAAAAATTCACTACCAAGTGCATTCACTTCCCTTATTGAATGCATATTGCAGTATTTGGCGATGTCTTTTGATTTTAGGTAAATGGCCGACTAAAGAAAAAATATAAGTACCATAAAAAATTATATATTAATTTAGATTCATTGGAGAAAGATAAAATACTGCAAAGTTCGGCATATAACGCACACCCATACTTTCAAGCTGCAATTTTTAAATTTTAAGTATATTCGCTATATAATGTGCATCCCTTTTTTACGAAGAAACCTGAAATGTACAAATGCAATGCTGTTATGTTTAGAAGCGATTTATTCAAGGTGTTTATCTAAGCAATTGCAAAAATAGTATACTTTTAGAACTACCACCTTTTAAGTTCAATAAGAATGTCATGTCTTTTAAATAAATAGTATTTCGAAATATTTAAAATTTTTTATGCTCATTTATTTTTTAATTTTCAAAGCCCTCATTTATGTACCCAGCGTATAACTCACACCTGTAAATTTCGATCTTATTTTTTGTGTTCAAAGTGTGCATTATACGCCGGATTTTACAGTAGGTGGAAGATTTTAATCGGTATGCTACTCGCTAAACACATAAATAGTGTACAGAATTGAATTTAGTATTTTATATATAAAATATATTCAAAGTAAATATTCTGTGCTTAAAAATAAATTGAAAAATGATATACAATACTAACAGTAATTGACATAAAAAGAGCTGAACTATCTTTATCAACGCGAATGTAAAATTTGAAAAAATAATTACAATCTTATGACAACCTGCTTCCTCAACATGTATTTGAGCCCTCTCTGTTTTGCTCATTCACTGATGCTTACTCTAATTTGATCAGCATTTATCCCTCGCACTGCGTTTGCTTGACCAGTATGATGACCTAAGTTCGAGTTTCTGCAATACAATTTTATGTACTCAAGCCGATTGATTGCAGTTAAAGTGAAGGTTTAAAGAAAAACATATGAAATTACAAAACAGCTCTGAGTGGGCCTGGTATCCGAATTCCTTTGTGGCCCTTTTTCAGATATGAGCACCATGTAAGTGGAATTGTAATAACATTCGTTGGGGCTCCTGCATCATTGATACAGCGGTAGCTCTACGTCCCTGACAAAAACAAACCATAATAACTTCCAGTATTTTTTTTAACAAATTACTAAATGGAATCTGTTTAAGAAGGTAATAATCTTATAAAGCAATAAAAAACAAAATAAGGTGCAATATTTTGATGACTCAAAATCAGAAAATCTTAGTTTTAACATTTGTATTTCAATACTAACATCAAATGAAAGGTACTTACGTATTATCGCAACCTATTAGCGATATTGTATAAAACAAAGCACGATTGCCAATTCCGCGCGTACAACATCTGCGAAGATGGAATGGCCAACTTTGCGAGTTATCATTAAAGTTGGCGATTGTTGCGATAATACGTAAGAATAAAATGAAGTTTAAAAAGTTGTCTAAAAAAAAAAAAAAAAACATTCCTATTAAAAACTCCGTCGATTAATTTCGTCACATTAAAATATCTCCAAGTGGGAAAAAAATATTGTTTCCAAACATTGAATGTTATATCGCGGCATTTGGCTACGTCTGTTTATTTCAGGTAAATTGTTGACGGAAACTATTTGGTAGAAAAGTAAGTAGCGTACAGAAGTCAATTATGTTAGTTTCATTTTCGCTTAATAAAGAGAAATAAATTTAGCTTAAAATTACAGAAAAAGCACGATGTAGAATTCAATCAAAGTCGTAAACATCCCGCGATAATGGTATCCAACTGTTGCCAAACCTACAAAACAAAATTTGAGTTCTTGAAAAAATAATTTTTAAAAAAAGATTTATTCGAAAAATAATCCCAATGACGTATCAAAGGACAATAAATAGATAAATATGACAACGCATAAACATAACCATAGAAGAGTTATACAATAATTTCGAAAATTCTAAGCGTAAAGTTTAAATTTTCGTATTCAGAGCGAATCGTGACGTCGTATGACGTCATAACACCAAAAAATCACTTAAAAATTAAATTTAAAAAAATTTAGAGAATTTCGAAATAAAAAGTATATAAGATCCTGACCAGAGACAAATGCAACGTTGTGTCAATATTTCAGATTAATCCAGGCAGAACTTTGAGTTATGCGCGCATACACAAACCAACACAACATTTTTATATATATAGATAGATATACACGACTTTTGCATTGCCCGTTTGCAAACTGACGAGCGCTGTATTCACAGGTAGGGTGCACAAAGGAATGAAACGATACAATTAGACAGGTTTATGTTTCTGTGTGTGAAGCTGAAGATCTTTAATTAAATTATTTACTTCTGATTGGTTCCTTAATGCATAGTAAATTCTAAAGAATGTATTCAAACACGTATGGTGACCACGTTAGACGAGTGGTTCTAGCTGAGGATTCAAGAACTAATACCACTGATATTCCGCTGTGCAGAAGCATTGTTCTTCTTTATTCCTATTGGCACATAGTGGTGAGGTGTGTAAGATTGGAGAGGTCATGTCATCTCAAACCACTTTTGTCACTTTATCAAATTCCAAAATTACGAGGTAATACGCTAAAAGCCCTTGTGTTAATTCAGAGAGATATATAAATTAATCTAAATAAATTTTTTAAAGTTCTTGTTACCAAGACAAAACAACAAACTGCAGTTAAAAATAAATGTCTATGGAAGTATAATGCCATATTATAAATTCTCCTTCATATATAGATAGAACTAGTTTTTTCCGACCCAAAGCCAAAAATTGCATTTTGAAAAAAATTGACACAATCCAAATTCTACTATCGTATGCTTGAGAAATAATTCAAAATTTTATTAAATTAAGCTTCAAAAAAATTCAAGTAGACAATCTTTAGAAAATTATAAGAAATTGCTATGAATTTTAGAAAAGACTTTCAAAAGTTTGAACTGTAGATACTTTTTATTATTATTTACTTTAAGCCTACTACATCGCCTTATTAATTTTGAGTATCAGCATTGTATAGGAAGAAAATCCCGAAAGCTACAATGAGATACGAATTTATTATATTTATTTTACAAAACAGGTGCCACAAATTATCGAACTATAAAGCTAGCATTTTCTTTAAGTTTCAAGCGCGAAAAATGTAACTTTAGAAATTATTGTTGTTGTGAAAGCACCAAAGAGCGAAGGGGTGGTTGACCCGAAAAGTGGTGAGCGCCGGCGAGTTTCTCTTCCTTTTGAGTGGCAGCAGGGGGAGGAAGGGCGCTCCGAAAGGGGATTCCTCGAGATGCGTTTTGGAGGAAGCGGACGGCTATGAGCGTGCGCGATAATACTTAACCTTTTTTATATGCATCCTTGTAAATACTTAATAAATGTTTTATTTAAATTGAGAAACACTCGTAGCCACATCATTTATTTCGCACTTAGTTTAGAGATCTTTAAATAAGTTGTGAAAATTGAACATTTTCTGGCGCCCCCGGGTGGGCTACGAGTGTTAGAAAAACATTTTTGAATATAAGAAAGTGGATCATGGATGCTTTAAAATTGAGACGCACGCCGTTGAGGACAGCCTTCACGAAGGCTGTAAATCATCTTCAGGAAATTATTGAAAACGATCCTGTTGATAAGAATGCCGTAGAAACGGCTTTTGAAATGCTTGATGCAAAATCCGTTAAGCTGAAAAAAATCGACGAGGACATTTTAGAATTAATGATCGAGACAAACTGTACGCAAGAAGCGTACAATATTGAATTTGAAGCCATCGAAGGCTATACGGAAAAGATGATTGCTTGGCAAGTCCGTGTGAAAAATATCATGAAAACAGATGCTTTGGGACAGAAGGACAACCACAGCCTGGTCACATCTTCGTCTTCATCTCTGCGTCTTCCTAAGATTCAGTTCCAGCAGTTTTCTGGAGAATTGACGGATTGGCTGCGATTCCACGACCAGTTCAAGAGAATTCATGAAGATGAGAGCATTGATGATGGAGACAAGTTCCAGTACCTTATCCAGGCAACACAACTCAAAAATCCCGGGCGAGGGATATAGTTGAAAGTTTTCCGGCGACACCTGAAAACTACAGAAAGGCTTTTGAATACTTGAGAATGCGGTTCGGACAAGAGGATGTCTTGATTCAAGTTTATGTCAGAGAACTATTAAAACTGGTTCTACAGAACGCAGAAGTCAATAAAGTCAACTTGTCTTCGCTGTATGACAAGATTGAGGCCCAGCTACGCGCCTTAGAGTCCTTGGGAGTCACCAAAGAGAAATATGCTGCCATGCTGTTCCCGCTGGTGGAATCCCGTCTTCCCGCTGAAATTCTGCGCGCCTGGGAGAGATACGTACGCTATTCATCAGATGAATCAGGTAAGAAAGACCTTGATTATCTTATGAAATTTTTATCGATAGAAGTATCGAGTGAAGACAGAATAAAACTTGCTAGAAATAGTTTTGATTCTAAGAAATCTAATTATAAGAACAAATTAGGAAATCTTTCCACTACTGCAACTGCTGCAGATTTATTTAATAGTAACTTTAAAAATAGGAAAGACTTTAAATTTAATAATAATAATAATAATTGTATATTTTGTGAAAAAGCGCATGCCTCTGAAAATTGTTGTGAAGCAGCTTCTATGTTATATGAAGTTAAGAAGAATGCTATAATAAAGAGAGGTGTGTTATATTTGTTTAAAAAGGGTCACATGTCACCTTCATGTAGATCAGATGTTAAATGTATAATATGTAATAAACGGCATTATGCTGTATTATGCTCTAAATTGCCTTTGAGATCGGGTTTGGAAACCGAAAGTGCAAGTATTGAGAATAGCACGACTGCTAGTTCATCTAGCTCTAATGTTTTGGCTAATCAAGCTTGCACTTCTGAAGAGTTCTCTTACAGACTCTTGTGGTTATGTTGCAAAACGGAAACCATAAGAGTTTAGTAAGAGCTTTAATTGACACCGGATCTCAAAAATCTTATATTTTAAAATCCACTGCTGAAAATTTAGGATTTAAATATGAAGGAGAAGAGTTTGTTCATTCTTTATTTGGTGGTTCAAAAACAAAAATGTATAGGCATAAATGTTATAATATTTGTTTAACTGATATCGATAATTATTATACTTGTAATCTAAATGTGTATGACCAAGAAATTATATGCAATAATGTTCCGAGTATCAGACATGGTCCTTGGATAAATGAATTAAAAAATAGAAAAATTAATTTGTCAGATAGCGGTCATAAATTGGGAGGAAAAATAGAAATATTATTAGGAGCAGATGTAGCTGGAAAACTACTGACTGGAACTATGTTCTATTTAAAATCTGTCCCGGTAGCAATAAAAACTAAATTAGGGTGGACGCTTATGGGAAAAACCTATAGAAATGAAACTAAATTTGATAAAAATCATTTTATGAATGTTACTTCTATGTTTGTAAATGATATGTGTATTTCCGATTTGTGGAAGCTCGATTCTCTTGGTATTACAGATCCCGTAGAAACTAAAACAAAACTAGAAATACAAAAAGAGACACTAAATCATTTTCAAAAAACCATAAGTGTAGATATTAGTGGTCGATATGAGGTAGCTTTGCCTTGGGTTCTGGATAATAAACTTTTATCCTCTAATAGGAAATTAGCTGAAAATAGACTTGAAAGTACTAAAAGGAAATTAATTGCAACGGGTAAATTTGAGGAATACCAAGATGTTTTAGATCTTTGGTTATCAGGAAAAATAATTGAAGTTAATGATGACAAAGAAAATTTTGTTCATTATCTCCGCATAGGCCCGTTATTAAAGAAAACAGTACAAGTAAAAATAAGACCTGTTTTTGACGCGTCCGCGCGAACAAAGGGCTCCCCTTCTCTAAATGATTGTCTGGAGAAAGGCTCCAACTTTATAGAAGTCATACAGACTATACTTAATCGTTTTCGAAAATATAAGATTGGGGTTATTTCGGACATTGAAAAAGCTTTCTTACAGATAGGAGTAAGGGAGCAAGATAGAGATTTGTTGAGATTTATGTGGTATGATAGAGAAAAACAGAGACCACATTAAAATCTATCGTCACCGTCGTGTAGTTTTGGAGTGACATCCAGTCCTTTTTTACTGGGTGCTACATTAAATCACCATTTAGATAATGCTCATGGAAACTTTGATAATGTAGCTAAAATTTTGAGAAAATCATTTTATGTTGACAACTGTGTAACTAGTTTTGAGACCGAAGAACAGTTGCAAAAATTTATAGTTGAATCTAAAATATTATTATCTTCAGCGCATTTTAATTTAAGAGGCTGGCAGTCAAACGTTTTATTAAATCCTGAAAATTTTTCGGAGTTGGAAAGCCAACCTGATAACTTTGAGACTATGGTTTTAGGATTAATTTGGAACCTCAAAGATGATTGTTTATCATGTAATATTAACTGTCAGAAAAATGAAGGTAAGGCTATAACGAAAAGATCATTGTTATCCATAGCTAATCATATATTTGATCCGATCGGTTTTACGGCTCCTGTGACTTTAAAACCAAAATTAATTTACAGGAAATTTGGAAATTAAAATTAGAATGGGATGAAAATCTCCCAAAAAGATATTTTAAATCAAGTTAAAAAGTGGTTAGAGCAACTCCCTATACTTGCAAGTATTAAAATACCTCGATGTTTGAATTTGAGCTCTAATGGAATTAAACGGCTAACATTGCATGTGTTTTGTGACGCTAGTAAAAAAGCGTATGCCGCTTGCGTATTTTTGAGGGTAGAATATGAAGGAAATGTTTTTGTGAAACTGATACAGGCAAAAGCGAGGACAGCTCCTTTGAAAGATATTTCTATCCCCCGTTTGGAATTATTAGCATGTGTTTTGGGAACCCGACTTGCGGCTTCTGTTAAAAACGACTTAAACTTGCCAGATGTGCGTATTTATTATTTGACAGATTCCATGACAGCGTTAGCATGGATACAACGTACTAGAGATTGGGGCGTGTTTGTTTCTAACAGGGTGAAAGAAATCCGAAACCTTTCCGATGTTAGTAGCTGGGAACACGTGCCTTCGGAAAAGAATTTCGCGGACATTCTTTCTCGTGGTTGTAACGCTCAACAGCTTGTTTACTTAAGATGGTGGGAGGGGCCCTCCTGGTTGTCCGAAACCCCGGTTCAATGCCCCAGATCAAAACAAGTCCCCGATGAAGAGGCGGTAAAGTTAGAGTTAAGGGGAAAATGTTAGGGAGAGCTTCGTTATATTACGAAGAGTTAAACACTGTATTATGTGAATGTGAACATGTGATCAATTCTAGACCCTTAACGGTGGGAGAAGTAGTTGTGGTGTAAAATAGTTTGAAGAATCGAACTCTGTGGTCTCTTGCTAGAGTAATTCAACTGATTCCTGGAAAAGATGGACATGTTAGAGTCGCTCGAGTCAAAACTGAGACTGGGGAACTGGCCAGACCTGTGCAAAGACTTTATAATCTAGAACTGCAAGAACCAGATAAATTTATCAAAAGATCTGACTGATTCTGTCATTCGCACGAGGAGAGGCAGAAAAGTAATTTCTCCTAAGCGTTTGACATATGCCTAAAATGTATTATGTAAAAGCTTTGTTTACTGTACATTTTGCGTTATTTTAACACCAGCATTCTGTACCAATATTGTTAATATTACGGTTGTATTTTATATGTTGTGTTTGAGTTTTTTTTACAGCAGGAAAACTCAAAGGTGGGAGAATGTTGTGAAAGCACCAAAGAGCGAAGGGGTGGTTGACCCGAAAAGCGGTGAGCGCCGGCGAGTTTCTCTTCCTTTTGAGTGGCAGCAGCAGGGGGAGGAAGGGCGCTCCGAAAGGGGATTCCTCGAGATGCGTTTTGGAGGAAGCGGACGGCTATGAGCGTGCGCGATAATACTTAACCTTTTTTATATGCATCCTTGTAAATACTTAATAAATGTTTTATTTAAATTGAGAAACACTCGTAGCCACATCATTTATTTCGTACTTAGTTTAGAGATCTTTAAATAAGTTGTGAAAATTGAACATTTTCAATAAGGATATATTTTTAATCTTGGTTTTTCAACTTTGAACTATTGATGAAATAGAGCAATCCACCAGACAGTAGAAACAAACATTATGTTAGCAAGGTAATGGTTTATTAAATTTAAAAATCATGTATTAGTAACCTTAAATTAAAAAATTTAAACACTGACAAAAGAATGTATGATCTCTCAAACATTAAAACTATAACTCCCTGAGCAAAATTTTTTAAAAATTAGCACTTAAATTCATTCAATATTTTTGTGTAAAATTTAAATTCATTCAATATTTTTGTAAAATAAAAAGTATTCTTCCATGCAACACACACACACACAAACAAGGAATTAAGTTAAGAATATTTATCTAAAGATTCAAAACCACACAACTTGAATTAAATTACTACTTTCGTTCATCTCGTGTTTCAACTCAATCCAATATTTGAGATTGTATTTTTTAATATACATGTTTCCTTGTAGGGGATATAAATGAAATCACTTATACAAAAACATTTATCTGAAAGGCTAACATTGGAGAAGATTGTCTGCTAACACGATTTAAAATAACTTGGAAAGTTAAATTTAACTCTTCATATTGCATTGGTAATCTACTTTAAAAAATAAGTCATTTTTATTCAAAAGACCTAAAGCATTTTTGTTAGAGGCAAATATTATTAGCATCCATTGCACAGAAACATGAAAAATTCATGTTATTAAATGTTTTTATTCATTTAAAATTACTGGGATAGTAAGTACTTTATACCCAGCCCTTCTTTTTTGTATGCACACAGTTAAGAATATAACAGCACAGTGTAATTAATTCAAGATTAAACGCGCTAAGTTTAGAACGAAACTCCCGATTTAAAAGCGTAAGTAACTCAATTTTAATAAAACATAAATTTAGTATATTTGATCAAACTTTGGATTTACAGAATTAACTGCATTAGACTATTTTAAAAAATTATTCAAACTCCAACATTAAATACAAATGATAAAAAATTTAAACATATTAACCGAAAAGCATTAACATTTTATTAAAAATATTATAAGTTTTCATTTTAAATGCAACTGAATTGAATAACTTCCATAATTATAACTTTATATTATATATTTTAAATTTGTTAAAACTTCCTTAAATTTTGAAAGAAACTTTAACAGATACCAAATGCACAAAAGTAATTTCATAAAATAAGATCAATGAGTTTATTAAATATATCAATTAAAATATATATATATATATTTAAAAATTATATATTAGTATGAGGAAATCATCCATCAAGAAAATTTATATATTAGAAAACTAATATAATTATTATGACAAAAAACCAGCATAACGCAAGACATACGAAGTAATTGAGTCAGAGTTTATGGAAGAATCATAAAAATTCAAGCTCGAATCTAATTTAAAATCTTTTCTGAATTGAAGGCTTTCGACTTTATTTTCACAATTTTTTCCAACATTCCCATCCAAGTGAACCGATACTTCAGCTTTAGGATCGAATAGAGGAATTTTAGACTGAATATAGCCATCAGATCGAGAATCAAAGTTTCTTGAATGAACATCATTATGCTGCGAATTCATTCCAAGCAGATTATTGCATGCAGTTTGTATACACTCACTAACAGCTGATATACCAACTGATTCTTCCCGTACACTTCCTGGTACTTCCTTTTTTACCTCAATAGTTTCATTGCATTCTGAAACTAAATTAGTTTGAACTTCCTGAAATACATTCTGCCCTTGTAAACAAGATAAGAGTTCGTTTCTATTGGATACTTGAGGTTCTCTCCTACAGTTTTCCTTTGGCAGATTGCAATTAATCGCTGGGCTTTGTAGGGAGTAATTCAAAAGTTCTTCATATGCTATTGGTCGGTATTCATTTTGAACATTTTCAAATGCATATGCACGTGTTGAAGAAAAGGGTTGCAAAGTAGCAAATGTCCTTTCTAAATCATTTTCAGTGGGTGTTTCGTAATCTTTCGAAAACATTTTGTCATCCATAGTGCATTAAAAATTTCTTACTGCTAAAAGCAAAAACCTCAAATTCTTATTGTTTAACGGTTTTTATCATAAATATATAGTTGAATTTTCAATTTTACGATTATTTCAGTACAATAGGCACATGAACGTACAACGAAAATTTAATTTCTATTATGCACACGTGTTTTGACTATCGATAAAGATGTATTTTAGGGAAGAAATCAATTCCTTCTTTCTGTATTCCAATTTAAGCGATTATGAAGTACTCTTTTCAAAGAAAAATATTCTACAAACATTAATAGTTTTCTGAAATATAATTCACAGTGGTAGAGTATATAACAAGTGCTCTCTATATTATAGATGGATTGCGCATTTTTTTAAAAAGGAAAAAGAGATTTAACTTAGTTTGACGGTTTGAGTTGTTTGTGCCTGATGGGTTCGATTCTGTTCTTTTATATATAAAAAAAAGGCTTGAATTTTGATTTTCCTTAAGATTAAATATGATAGAAAATGTATATACAGTTACTCCCAAAATTGAGGGTACACCTACTTTTAAAACGGGAATAAATGTTTAAAGTGAAAAAATTATATTAAATGAGGGAAATAATTCAAAACTTTAAACATAGATGCGTTTATTAGATCATAATTCAATATTTTGAATGATAAAATAAAATATTTGATAGATTAAACATACATATAATAACTTATAAAGAAAATTAACAGAAATTAATAGCCACAAATTTGAGAGTACATGCATCTATTTTCCTGCATAAATCATGAATAATAAAGAGTTAATATTTAGTAGCATAACCTTTTGCTGATATGACAGTTTCCAATCGCCGAGGCATCGATTCCACAAGATGTCTAGTGGTCTCGGGAGCAATATTCAGCCATTCTTCTTGCAATACCGATTTCAATTGTTTCCTTGCTTGTAATTTGATGTTTTTGCACAGCTCTCTCAAGGTGGGACCACAGATTCTCGATAACATTTAAGTCGGGAGACTGTGGAGGTGTATTAAGTTGATTCCGACAATGGTAAAGCAGCCATTCTTTTACAACAAACGCAGTGTGCTTGGGGTCATTGTCTTGCTGGAATATGAAATTCGACCCCCAAGTCCCAATTTATCCGCACTTTCTTTCAAATTATTTTGCAGTATATTAAGATAAGCCATCTTGTACATGATTCCATCAATGAATACTAGCTTTCCCACCCCCAAACCATCACCGACCCACCTCCATGCTTCACAGTAGGAGTTGTGTGTTTTGGGTGGTGTGAGGTATTTGGTTTACGCCACACCATACGATGACCGTCACTGCCGAAGATGTTGAACTTACTCTCATCGCTGAAAATGATTTCGTTCCAAAACTGTTGAGGGTTTAAAATGTGTTTTTTAGCGAATTTCAATCGCTTGACTCTATTCTTCTTACCAATTAAGGGCTTTTTTCGAGCTACTCTACCATTATAGCCAGCCTTTCTTAGGACTCTTCGTACCGTTTCTGCAGAAACCGATCGACCTAAGGTATTAGAGTTACTGGCTGCAATTTTAGGAGCACTAATTTTAGGATCAATCTTCACTTGATGTATAACTCTTCGCTTGGTTATAGAGTTCATAATTTTCTTTCTCGCTCTTCCTTCGTTATTTGCCAGTATACCAGTCTTTTTAAATTTTTGCAGGATTTTTTGGATGCAGTTAACACTTCGTTTAACTACTTTAGCAATATTCCGCTGGGATTTACCTTCATTTGACAGTTTAACAACAAGTTTTCTCTCTTCGATCGTCGTTTCCTTCCGATTCTCCATTTTAATCAAGACATCAAATCACAAACAAATTTGTTATCAGATAGCCTTTGAAAACCTACCTTTATCATAGAACTATTATCAAATTTCTATTTAAAAAATTAATAGTAGTTTTGCATAGTGATTAAAGAAGTGTACCCTCAATTTTGTGACATTAAAATGGTGTAGTTTTTCTTTCAAACCTTCATATTTTTGTTTCAATCAATTTCCACATCTTACATTTAATGTTATTTGGAAGAGTAATGTATGCATTTTGAATGTACAAAAGTGTGTTAACATAGCGTATTAATTTCTACACCTGGTGATCCGATGGTGAATTCGGAATTAAGTGTACTCTCAATTTTGGGAGTCACTGTATATATATAATTACATCAACACCAGAGCTATAACGGTGATTTGGGAGAATGAAGGTGTCCGGATTGCGTCAGAAATCCTCATACCTTATTTTGGAATTGAAAATCTTTGTGTTGGAAGCATGGTTGGAAATTTGGAGGCCGAGCTTGAAAAGAGCGGGGCAAAGGGGAGGGGGCTTGAAAGAGAAAGTTCTTGTCTTCTGATAGGCTGTTGGAAGTTGGTAGTAAGCTTAGGGTAGACTTCATTAGAACTTATTTTAGAATAAGAATAGAAATAATACAAAAAAATTAACGAAGTAAAATTTAAAAGGATTTAAAATTTGGAATCAGTACTATTGAAAGAGGTTTTAAGTTTAAATGTCAAAGAACATTTCTAGTTACATTCAATCATAACTTTCAGAAGGAGGCAAGTCTTTTCGAACTGTTTCGATTTTAGAAAGTAAAGTTAAAATGTTTGTGTTTCTTTTTATGAGATCGGAAATTATGGAAAAGTGTTCGAGCACTTGAAGGAATTCTTGAAAATGTTCGCTAGGTTTTTCTCTATTAGATTAGGGGGGGGTTGTCTTTGGGAGGGGAGTTCACCGTTGTTAATATTAGCATAGGATATAAATTCTTTAACACTGTTACTATTGGAAAGTTAGTTTTTATTTTTATTTGCTTCGGAGAGTAGGGAGCCTTTTTTGGGTTTAGGAAACTTGGGGCCTTTTGTGTGGCATGCTGCGTGACGGTAAGTTTCACAATAAATGCACTAGGGGTCTTCTAGACGGGTTTTAATGCGGCATTCTCGGATAAGATGATCTTTCCCACATTTGAGACAGCGTGGTTGATGGAAACAATTAGCGGCTTTGTGGAAGAAGTTTCTGCAATTAAAGCATTGGATTATTCCCCAAACGGATAAGCCATTTACTCTAACTTGCATATAACCCTCTTTCACTAGGTCGAAAATGGATCTGTCATGGTCATTTCGAGATAAATTTACTTGAAAGAAAGCGAGGGGGGCTTTATTTTTCTTAGAACTCGTTTGGCTGCTGCTTTGAACTTCGTATTCCTAGCAGTTCCAAATCGCTCCGAATATTTCTTCGGTAGTGGTAAAAACCTGCATGCCTTTGATCACGACTTTAATTGGCTTATTCAACTTCGTCTAGATTACGTAGAATTCATAGTCCTTATTCTACACTAACGCGTGAGTGAGGCTACGATATTCCTCGAAGTCCTTGGTAAAAAGCTTGATGAGTTCTTTGGAGGACTTACAGGTAAGTTTGGGGATTTTCTCATAGAGGCTTTTAATTTGATCTCTAGAGTTACTTTCTTTCTTAGCATAATAGGAGGACGAGGATTGAGTTTGTAATAATTTCCTCAGAGGGATCGATATTTACTGGAATTGGTTGTTCCACATGCTCAAGATGGGAGAAGCTGTTGCTTGTTTTGATGGAGGTCAGGGTTTTTAGTTGGGGAATCATGCTTAGAAGTCTTGGGGAAATCAATATTCTTCTGGGGATTCCTTGCTTTTATTTTTACGTTTCTTGCTTTTTTTAGTTTTGATATTTTTATTTTTAGCAACGTTAAGTTTTTCTAGATCATTAGTTTTAATTTCATTTTCATTAAACTCGACTACGTCGGTAGGGGGGGATTTTATGCTCATTGAAGTCAGTTAAAATGCAAGGGGGGGCTCTAAGCTCACTTACCAGGTCATCCTGTTTTCTCAACATGGCTTCGGAGGACCAAAAAAGAGTTCCTGGGAGTAAGAAATCATTCTTTTTGTAGAGTCTGGTGAATGGCTGAGATACCTGTGGCGGTATCTTTAAGTTTTTCGCAGGCCGTGAGTTCATTATTCTTCGTTGGCAAAAAATCCATTTTAATGGATGGTTCTAAAATCATAATTTGTAGGTAAGCAGATCAGAGTCAATCCCCGTAAACATGAAAGCTCTGAAAAGAGCTGTACGAGATGTTGAATCACCCTCTGCGGTGCGAGAAATCTGGAGCTGATGAGAAACATGTCTGTTTTCCTTCACATCTACTAGCGCTATTTGGTACTCCTGAGTTATGAGTGACGAACTTCGAAATTTATAAGCACGACCATGTGATGAAAATGACTTTCACAATATTGTTATATGCAAAGGGCATGTAATAAAAATGACCTGGCCACGGTAGCATAGTAGTCAAGTTTACCGACATGGGGCTGGCATGTCATGAGCTTGAGCCCAGTATCACTGACGATCCGCGGTGTAAAGAGGCAGATGTGCGTTGTCATAGCTCAAACGTCCTCTCGATGGTGTGGTGTGAAAATTAGGAGAGGAGTTTATGCTCCGGTATCGTCTATGTCACTTCAACATGGTTCGCAGCTATGAATGCCGTCAAAAAAGGCCCTCGTGTAGCTGAATAGCGCGACTTTATTATTTTCTCACACGGGATGAAAACAACATCTGAACTAGTTCAGTCTCCTAAAGTCCAAATTATGTCCACAAGAGGACTTCGAGTCTCCAAAGATTTAACGTTAATCATCCTATCTACTAAGTTTGCACTCTATCCTGTAAGGAATCGAACCTGCAAATCAAAACCAACTTTTGCCAGTTCATTACCACTGTCACAGAAATTCCCTAAAAGGGACTTGCTGTTATACATTCCTAAGCTAATGTATCTTAAAGGGGTGAAGATTTATGAGTCAAAAGAAAAGAAACATTTTCATAGACTGTGTGTAATCCCGGAAGACATTTTGGACGCAATAGTTTAAAGGACACATTCGCCGAAATTGTATCTGGCTTTGTAGTGGCAAGGATTCGAGTCTAGTTTCACTGATGACCAGCCATGTTGATGCACACTAAATCTGTTGAGGTGCAAAATCCTCTCGTTGGTCTGGTACGAAATTTTGCAGACGGAGTTTATCACTTGCCATTCTCGTCACTTAATTGTTGCTTAAATTTATGAAGTCCATCTCCAACAGTACTTCTTGATGCCTCCAAATGCGACGCAAATAAAAATCAAATCGAGATCAAGACGAAGCAACACAGTATATAGAAAATAAATTCTCAATAAAATATCCTAACATGAATATGTGTATTGGTACAATTAGAATTTATAATTAAGGGAAAGCAATAAATGATCATTTCGACTCATGATTGTATAAATTGCATTATAAAATAATTTGTCATTCCGCAGCTTGCATTGCAGCCACGTCTATCATAAACGTGTGACACACATTAGTTTTTTGTTATTATTAAATGAAGCTTAAAAAATATTAGATTTTATCAAATACGTGGAAAAATTTAAAAGAATAAATGAAGTCAGTGAAACGTTTTTTTTTTAATTCAGTCGTTTACATTTTATATGACATGTTTATAGTTTTTTTGCTATTTAAGTACACCAAGTGAATCTCTTAATTTAGAAACCCCAATATTGTATCGGAAGAATAAACACTGAAATCACCAAAAATATTGTAATTCGTGATTGTTTTAAAAAAGAAGAGCTCCACATATCCGAACCATGTTACTAGCCTATTTCTTTAGTTCCGAACACGAAAAATGTAATGTAACGGTTATTTCGTAACTATACGCAAAGAAACATTGAAAATATTTGCCTTAAATCTTATACGCAAGACGTGTATTAATTATGGATAAAAATATACTTTAAGGAAAGGTTCATTACCTTCGTTATTTTTACCAGATTTTGAATTGCTCCACCACTAATTTAAAATAAAATAATTCTACGAACATTAACAATGACTTAAAGTATCATATTGTTAAAAATCGTATCGAGTATTTCCGAATCCTAACTGCAATGCACGATTTCCTACAAAAAAAATCAACTTTAACATATCTTGGCGAGTTGTGTAGTCTGTGACTGCTAGGTTGGATTCTTTTCCTTGTAGAGTTTGATTTTTTTAAAGAGAAAAAGGGATTGAAAAAAGGAATATTTATCTATTATTTTATTTATATTTTTGATCACGTTAGCTATTATTGAGATTCTATTAGATTTTATTTTGATTTATGTCGTACTCAAAAGCAACACGAAATCTATGGTTCACAGACCTCACAATTTTCAAATATAGACAGATGATAGGGATAACTCCTGATTTTAAGTCCTCTATTGAAATTCAACATCACACCATTGGAGGAACATGGAACTGTGTCGTACTTGACGTCCATCAGCCCCCTTGTGTGACGTGTCTTCAATGGCATTAGGATTCGATCTCACAACTGGACAGTGATCACGGTAACTTGGATATCATACTGTCATAGAAATTTCCGAGAAGCGTCCTGCTTCTGCACAGTTAAATGATAAAGTGAATAACTATTAGTTGAAAACAAAGGAAAATAATATATAATATATTGTACGGGATAGTATTTGTATCTGCATTAGAATAATGGACATGCTCCCTAAGCATTTTTCTGGCTTTGTGGAATAACAGGTTTGAGTCCTGATGCTAATGATGATCGGTTTCCTAGTAGACAGGCTGATGAATGTTAAATGGGTGCACAATCACAGCCGTTCCTTTGCAGCTGTATTGAATTTTGGAGAGTGGGAAGACACCTAGAATGACGTCTGCATCATTTGTGCGTTTTTCAAAATTACGAATTCGGTCACCATTTGTCCTTTTGTCACTTAAATTGCGACGTTAACTAATACTTACTCACCTAGAGGACATTTGAAACAACATTCACATATCTGGTTTTGTCTGATTTATAATTTCATCAGGATCATTTTTATAACATTTTTCATTAACTTCGTTAAGTGATTGTATGTTATAAGGACTAGTGTTTTGAATGTTTGTCGATGAATTACAGTTAGGAATAAGTTTACTAGATTTCAGGTTTTTTTTATAATCTGGTTCTGAATATCGGAGGCTCGATGCGTTGGAGTTTTACCATAGAAAATTTGCTGTAATCGATTAAATCAATCCTCTTCCACTTACTGATTCAACAAATATGCTTGCATAGAAGATTCCAAATCTTCCTGAATTATTGTTTTATGTTTTTTTATGTTATTATTCAATTAGCTTCGTTTTTAGGCTTTAGGGAAGAATATACAGCATATTCTGTGATCTTGCTGTTCATGCAGTAGGAATTGTCCTGCCCTATCTTGATAGTGCGTTGTTTTTTAGCTGAGATGTGGCCGCGGTAGTCTAAGGATTAAGGTATCGGATCGCGACTGGCATGTCATGAGTTCGAGCCCAGTACCACTAAAATTCCACCGTGTAGGGGAGCGATGCACGTTAAATCTGTCGAGAGCTCAAACGTTCTCTCGTTGGTATGATGTGGTAGCTAGGAGAAGAAGGAGAGGGGCCAGCTCAAGTGTAGTCCTCGTTGCTTGACCATGGTTGGAGGTCCGTCACCAAACACCCTCGTTTAACTGACCAGTGTGACGTCACTCATGGTATGAGGTCCGTCGCCAAACACACTCCCTTAACTGACCAGTGTGACGTCACTCATTCACTGACTTAATGACATTCGCAACATTTCACACATTTCGTGTTGGTGTGGTGTGGTAGTTAGGAGAGGGGTGCCAGCTCAGGTGTCGTCCATGTCACTTGACCACGGTTCAGAATTACGTGGTCCGTCGCCAAAAGCCCTCGTGTAGCTGAACAGTGCGACATTAATATTCAATCAATCACACCTTTCGTTTTTAGGTAATAATTTGCTGTAATATAATTTAGAGTATTCCATTTGTAATATTAAATTCCTTTTGTTATAAGAAATCTTCTATAGAAATTATATTTATATAGAAGTTAAATTTGGAACGGAAGCTTAATGACTTAAAAAATTAATTGAAAAGTGCTAATAGGATTGGAGCATTGATCTGTTCTAAATTGTGACTGAATATCCCTGGGGAGGGTGAGTGGAATTAATCCTCTTATGACGACTGTAGCTGGACGCCCATATTTTGGTTGGAAGATGTAACACGCTTCTCTTTCGCCATCGAGGCGTGACCAAAGAACCATACTCGGCACCCTTCTTAGCGCAGAGTTTTATAAATGCGCCTTAAACGTGATTTGGAACAACTTGTGAGTAAAATATTGAGGTTTTTTATCTAATTTCTATAATATGAAGTAAGATTGAGTATTAGAAAAAAAAGTGAGATTTTTCATTATAAAAGTATTTCTGCCATAGTAATATCATCAATGGTGTTTTCGGGTTAAAAAAATTTGGTTAATGTTTCAATTAGAGTGAGTGAGTGAATATTAACGTAGAACTGTTCAGCTACAGGAGGGCTTTTTGGTGACGTATCTTGTCATTGACAAGTGACAAAGACGCCATCTGAGGTGGTACCCACCGCTGTCCTAATTGCCAAACCACACCACGGAAGGACATTTGAGCTCTCGACAGATTTAACGTGCATCGCTCCTCCTGTACATGGTGGATCTTCAGTAGTACTGGGCTTGAACCAGAAGCGCACATATGAATTTTTCAAGGGGGGGGGTCTGGGGTCGAAATTTCACCATTCTTGTATCATGATCCTTTTGATTTTGTTGATTTTCGGGAACAAAACACAGTAAAAAACTAATTATTGAATAAATAATTAGTATTAATTAATAAAATTAATCATTAACAAATACTTAATTAAATTTTACGTACTGTATACTAAGAAGTATAATCAATCGAAAAAAATAAAGGGTTTGGGGGAAGGGTCCGGCTCCCCAGGACACACACACCCCCCTGTGTGAGCCACTGGCTTTGGCTTCAACAGTTGCTTTAGAGTTTTTTTAGAATATGAAAACATACGATAATTCTTTCAGCTTCAGCTCTTTAACTTCTTTTTATTAGTCAGATGAATTTAAATTTGCCTTAGGACTTTGTTAGTTTTTTTAATTAGTATCTTTATTACTAATGTATTTATATTTCCTAGTTTGTGATTACGAGGGAGTAGAGAGTAATTTAATAAAGAACGAATAAAAAACTAAGTTCATTCATCCTATCATCTTTGAATGCTTTAACATTCTTCGCTTTTTCCCGGTAAAAATCTGTGCTTTGTTCCTCTTCTCCTTTTTTATAATTGACTTTCTTGAATAAGTGAATATTAAGGACGCACTCTGTTCAGCAACACGAGGGCTTCTGGCGAATGGACCTCTTAATATTGAACCAATGTCCAGTGACTAGGAACGATACCTGCGATAACTACCGCAACACAGCAACGGAAGAACGTTTGTGCTCTCGACAGATTTAACTTGCATCATCCCCCCACCAGACCAGACTTACAACATTAATAAATGTATATTCCAAGAAGTAATCTCTACATTAATAAATGGAAGAATGTAAAAAAAATGTTATCTTTATCTACAAAAGTATGTCGCCCAACCGGCATAGTGGTTAGCGACGCTGACTGTGATACCGTAGGGACTGGATTCGAATCCCGGAGAAGACATGGATGCTTGTAAATGTATAGTGCCTTTGCGGCAGGGGGGTACTCTAAATAGCCGTCGAGCCGCAAGTCCTCTTGTGTGGTTGGTGGAAGGGGAAGAGAGGGGGAGGCCCTTACCACCCTCAGGGTTTCCTTCCTCTACAACACAAGTATTGTTAAATGTCCTGTGGAATGACTAGAGAAAACAATAAGAAAAAGGGCAATTATTTATTGGGATGAATGAAAAATGAACCTCACACTGTTCAACGTTTATCGGAAATAAAATGTGTACTTGTGTGGAACTGTAAAACAACACGTTCCATTGGCGATGGATCTCGTAATTTTTAACTATGGTTAAGTGAAGAGGACGAACTGGAAACCTCCTCTCTCAAAGTAGACACTAAAGCAACTGGAACACATTCAGCCTCCATAGATTTAACATGCATTGGCATATTTACACCTAGGGCTCATGGACTTCAGAAGTATTGGGACTTATGTCATGCCGGCCATTCAGGATTAACCACTAGGCTACCGCGGACTTACTTTATACGCAGTAATAATTTTATTACACAATTGAGATTGTTCATCTCCCTGAATTACGCCATCTGAATTTGACTCTCAACATGAACTTTGAGCGAAAGAACCTGTGCCTTCCAAGCCAATATCAAAACATTTTATCAGTTACGACAACCGTGGTATAAAGTGCTACTTCTTATGCAGATAGAATAACATATATTTTGACAAAAGATGCAACTTTTAAGGCAGTGTTTATTAAACTGTAGGGCGCCCCCCTCCCATAGAGGTGCAATAACCCTACAAGAGGGTGTAAGCTTATCGAAAAATCGAAAATAAAAGGTTATTTAAAAATTATTAGTTTGTAGGAAGCAAAAAAATTATACATTCTGACATAATAAAAAAACAAAATACACATCCTCTCTGATACAATATGTAATATTAATTATAAATGTGTTACGCACATACTGCATAAAATGTATTTCATAATTAGTTTCATGTATAAAATTATGTATAAAAATAAACACTTATCTTGAAAATTTGCACACTTAATAATTAATCCCTTAACTGTAGATTAAAAGTCACGTGGTTCGCTCCCCAATACCCCCTTTTTCCACGTAGGAGGGGGGGAAGAAATAAATAAGCGCAAATCCTCTGAAATAAGTAAATCCTTCACAAACTCTGTAAAGGACCTTTTATTGCGTTCCAAAGTCTTCGGAATAATTTTATGAATAGCAGTGCTCAGAAAATATCATACTACGGAAAGACGTATATGTACGTCCGAGGCAATTAAACGCTTTGGCTGAGTGAAACGTTTATATACGCCAATGACTCTTAAGAGGTAAACTTCTATTGTAGATTTAGTGTCAAAGTGTATTATTGAATTAAATAAATTGTTATTCTATGGGGAGGGGGCGATGAAAATTATGATTGAATATTGGGTCGCAAGTATTGAAACTTTGAGAAGCACTGGGTTAAAACAACACAAGGGTCATTGAGAGGGGATGTTGTAACCTTAGAGCTCAATCAAGTAGAGACGAAATTCTGTAACATCATCCCACTCACTAGAATTCCACACAACATCCATGTGTTGAGATTGAGCCTTGACAGATTTAACGCGCCTTAGTCCAGATTGTGAGATTGACATCCAAATCATTCATTTGCATTTAGTTTCAGTAATTAAATTAATTTATTGCTTGTGATTTTATATTATTCATTTACATCATGCTATATCTATCGAAACGAGTAATTTTTCTCTGTGAAGCTTAATTTTACGCTTTCCTTTAAATTATAATTTTTTTCAAAGTAACTATCGACATTCTAAAGCTGAAGTATTTAATAAACATTTTTATGTTTAATGTTAGTAGACAATTGTCTGTATAGGATTTCGATAACCATTTTCGGCATAGACAATTCCGATAAGTATTCTGATTAAATACAATGTCAAGTAAATTTAGCTTGTAAATACGGTTGTAATTATATTTAAACTAATTTTTTTTAGTTATTTTAGATAAGTGGTTTCTAAACTTATTGTGCCCATGGACCTCATTTGTGTGCAAAAAACTTTGCAATGACCTCCAAAGTGAAAAAAAATCTATTTCAGTATAGAAAAATTACAAAGTTATCTTTGATACCGTGAATAGGGAAATGTTGACGAAAACATACAATATACTTAAAGCAATGAAATATCTTGAAATGTATTTATTCAAATCATTGATTTTTCTTTAAAATAAAAAAACGCATTTTCAATGAGATGGATGAACCTGAAAGGATAATGAGATTATCGAATTGGGGTGATTGATAAATAAGGTCCCCAACAATATATATAAGTTTCAGACAAATTAAAATAATAAGAGGTAAGAGAATAAAAAAAATTATTATTATTACATATTGTAAACTCCTTTCTCAGCATAGTCCCCATTGACAGCTGCTCATTTGTTCAATCATTCTATCTATTACTCCATTCCGTCCATAAAGAAAGGTTCTAGTTAGCTGCCTATCCATTTGCACACAGATGCCTGAACTTCGTCAGCCGCTGAAAAACGTTGAAGTATTCTTCAATTTGGGGAACAACCAAAAGTCAGACAAGCCAAATCTGAGTTGTAAGAAAGATGTGGAACCACTGTGAACTTCAGTTTTCCCATGACGTTTTTTTCGGTTCGATTCTGTCCTGTCGTTGATGTGGTGTGGTAGGAGAGGAGGTGTCAGCTGCAGTGTCGTCCTCGTTAGCTGGCTATGGTTCAAAATTACGAGGTACGTCGCCAAAAGCCCTCGTTTAGCTGAACACACACACACACGGTACGACGTTAACATTCACTCACTCACTCCGCCCGATTCTGCGGACGCGTTGATTGAGTGATTATAATGTTACACAGTACCTGACAGAACTCACCGTCAATCCTTTCGTCAGAAATTCAGGAATTTTGGATGCAAAGCACTTGTATCCCAAAGGATAAATATGAATTTTGTTGTTGACATTAAAGTTTTGAATTTCTCGACACTCGGAAAACCAGGATGATGATATTCCATGGATTACCTCTTTTTTTACTGGGTCATAATGATGAATCCCGGATGCCAAAGTTCAGATAGCCACGCAAATGAATACGCAGCCAGCCAGAACTTTTTCATGGACGGAATGAAAAAATGGATAGAACGATTGAACAAATGTGTAGCTATTAGTAGTGGTTGTGTTGAAAAATGAGTTAACAATATGTAAGGACAATAAATTTATTTCTCTTTCTGATTATACTATTATTTTACCTTGGTGGAAACCTTTTTATACTATTTGAGAACTTATCAATCGCCTCTCGTATCCTCGGAACTGTTCGAACGGATTACCAGGATACTCACGTCCGTAACACAGGATACATTTTTCTCTAGATGTCTGCTTTTTCAATTGTTACGGTTTTCATTGTGTAATTCCGACGATTTTTGTGTTCTTAGTTTTAGGTCTTGTCACGTGTTTTATCTTTAAATTTTTAGCTTTTTGGTTTCGGTTCAGTATTGTTATTTGCCGAGTGGTCTGATGTAAATGGATGTATTTTCAATTTTTGTTTTCCCATATGAAGCAACAACTACCAATAATAATTTTTTTTAAAAATACTTCCGTAACATTTTTTTTCTTGGTGACAATAGAAAGAACGACTCTAATTTCTGTTCACAACTAAGAAAAATGTTTTTTAGTCACTTTAGTTCTTGGGATCATGCATGAAACAAAGCTGTTCATTAGTTGCGCGACTCACTTATACAGCATTTAACATTATACTCATTTTACAATGTAGTGGAAAGACTCCGCTTCCATTAAAACCTGCGATTGGGCCGACCACTACCCTAACACACATGTCATTACTTGTATTTTATATTCCTATTTATATTGATTAACTCTAAAGTTAATACTTTCTACTTTTAAAATTTGTAATGAGTTAAAATCACACAAACACACACATTCTAGTTTATTTCAAACTTTCATGACAATGGAAATTGCCCACAATTCTTTAAATTGATATTAAACCTTACGCAAACCACTTAACGTTGCCCACGAGTTCCAAATTAGATTTAATTTGCCACGGACCCTTTCAGAATTTCAAGAACCTTTAGGAGTTCGTAAGATCCACTTTGGAAATCTGCATGCTAGGTAAAATGTGATGAAATTGATTTTTTTAATTTATAAAGTGGTAACGTAAACTTTAGTTTATATAAATGTATTTGATTAACGTTCTAAAGATGGTAAAATTAGGAAGTAAATAAGCAGTACATAACATAAAAACTATTTAAGGGAAAGTGATCCACACATTTTTAAAATATGTGTAAGCTAAGCAACATTTCAATGAACTATACAAATCAAATGGAATTGTCAATAATTAAACATTTTAATAGAAAAATGAAACTTTCATTAAAATTATTTTCGATCTGAAATATGAGTCGATATTGTTATAAAGATAAAATCCAGGAATTGTACAAAACTTGTAATGTTTTTGAAGCGTAAAATCAGGTAAGCAGTCATATATTTTATTGGATCTTAAATTAAAACGTGCGATTTGGTAATTAGACGTGAAAAAGAGATTTTTATTGCATTTATTCTCTTAAAAAGTGTTAAAAAGAAGAGTAATATCACTGCTTTACTTTTAAGGTAACCGATTACTTGCGACTACATTTTTAAAAAAAATGAAGATGTGGGGAATTTTTTTGAAGTTTTAGATTTATTTAGTATATTTTAAGGAAATATGTTAAAAATAAGAAAAAATCAAAAAGCTTCACAAATGCTAGACTTTCTTACAGGCTTCGATTCTCTATGACGCTTCTACACGGTTAGCACTCTGACATCCCAACCACTCCGACGGACTCTCTTTGATTGACTTCCACATTACCTTGGACTCCTTCACGCTTACTGTGACATATCAAGGTTACTAGCAACGAGTATGTTGATGCCATACCATCGCAACCTTTCGCAGTGAGTGAGTGAGTGAAGATTAACGTCGCACTGTCCAGCTGCACGAGGGCTTTGCAACCTTTCGCAGAAGTGATCCGCCCTTAGCAGCATCCTCAACAAAGCTGCACCTTACCAGAGCCGTAGAAAGGCTACAACTAAGCTATGTGTAGTTCCAATATCACTCCACCAAATTTAAGAGTAAATTTCGGTTTCCTTTTTACAAGCATTGCCAGTCTGAAAAACACAAATGACAGAAAAATACTCTAAATCCCAGAGTTTTATCTTTAGGTGATCAGCTATTCCCTCATTTAATATCACTTTGTTTCATTTTACTCAAAATCAATTCTTACTTTTGAAACATTTTATTGAAATATTTAATAGTTTGGAGGAAGATAATTTTGATAATGAGGATAAACTTGCACTTTCTTTACAACAATAGGTCCCATAACGTCTGTTCTGTTCCGTCCGATCTGTGTGTTCTGTAACCAATAATTTTTTTCTATACTAACGCATGACCATTCTAAAACACACAAATGACAAGAAAATACTCTAAATCCCAGACGTTTTTTTCTTTAGACGATCAGCTATTCCCTAAATTAATATCACTTTAGTTTCATTTTACACCAAATTCACGCAATTCATAATTCTGAATAATTTTACTAAAATACTTTTTTTAATATCTTGGAGGAAGATAATTTTTCTAATAAAGATAAAACTGTGCTTTCTTTACAACGATAAGTCCAATAGGTATTTTGCAGGAAAAATTATTATTTTGGGGGGAGGGGGAATTTGCACTTTGGTAAAGGATGTTATTTTTAGAGGTATAGAACTTTAAATTGCAATAAAACAACGATGTATTATTCGATTGACATGAATTTTTTTTATTCGAAAGATAATCTTATGGCATTACATTTTAAATATGATTTCTGGCATATAACTGCCACGGCTGGCTCGGATGTAGTCCAATCTGGGCGTCCAATTTTCGATGACTTTTTCAAACATTTGTGGCCGTATATCGGCAATAACACGGCGAATGTTGTCTTCCAAATGGTCAAGCGTTTGTGGCTTATCCGCATAGACCAATGACTTTACATAGTCCCACAAAAAATAGTCTAGCGGTGTTAAATCACAAGATCTTGGAGGCCAGTTCACAGGTCCAAAACGTGAAATTAGGTGGTCACCAAACGTGTCTTTCAATAAATCGATTGTGAAACGAGCTGTGTAACATGTTGCGCCGTCTTGTTGGAATCACAGCTCCTGGACACCATGATTGTTCAATTCAGGAATGAAAAAGTTAGTAATTATGGCTCTATACCGATCACCATTGACTGTAACGTTGTGGCCTTCATCGTTTTTGAAGAAGGATTCCAACAGCCCATAAAGCGCACCAAACAGTCAGTTTTTCTGGATGTAACGGTGTTTCGACATACACTTGTGGATTAGCTTCCCTCCAAATGCGGCAGTTTTGTTTGTAGACGTAGCCATTCAACCAGAAGTGCGCTTCATCGCTAAACAAAATTCGCTAATGAAAATCGAACATTATTTTTGAAATAAAATTGCACAATTTGAAAGTGTTGTTCATTCGTGAGTCTATTCATAATGAATTGCCAAACCAAACTGAGAATAAATCACTTGACAGCTGTTAAATCGGTCGCCATCTTGGAAAGTAATGCCAACTTAAACTTCAATACCTGAAAAAAAAACACTCTGTACTAGTTGAATGGAGAAAGTTTAGTTTCCGCTCGATTCTCAAATCGAAAAATGTACAGTCCATTCTAGTCAGCAGCAGCAGATTTTTCATTTCGTCTTCGGTAGTCGGTCTATCTTGAATTTTGCTGTCTGCACCTAGTTAGGAGATTGTCTCGCCCTTGTAATCACTATATCATCAATTATATGGGTGAGTGGGAGTAAAAATAGTGTCGCATTATAAGGCCGCACAGGCGAAATCATAATTTTGAGCCTTGGCAGAGTGACGAGGACATTACCTGAGCAGGCACTCTCATTTCTGAACCACCACCACAGAAATGAGAGGACGTTTGAGCATCGACACATATAACGTGCATTGGCTCCCTTTGCAAATAGTGCGATAAGTTGGAATTCATGAGATGGCAGCCACTCTTGTCCGTGACTTCAATGGCATGAAGACGAGTACACTAAGACGAAGGTAGGAAAGGGAAGGTGATTTTATATGCTAGAGAAAACGGAAAAAGTGCAGCAGGTGGAAAATTTGGATAAGGATTAAACAAATACTGATGAGAGGAGTGTATTACGGTTTAATCCACATTTTCAATTCTTATAATAACTTTTATATAAAATCCCGCAAATGATCATGAGAACATGTTATAATTATTTGTAAAGGGGAAAAATATTTTGTTTTCCTGTTAAAAAATTTTATCTCAAAAAATTGCAAAATGAGGTTTGTATAGAATATTCGGAAATATGAGGCTTAAAACTTTGGAAAACTGATTAGATTAGAAAAAATTTAATTGTTCTTGATGATAAATACCACGTCTTCCAGATTAGTGCAAGTCATTTTTGCTTCATGTCTTTACCATTATTATAGAAATTTTCGTTGCTTTTTCTGCTCCTGCAAATTCAAGGTAAGCCAACAGAAAACAGTTGAAACATTGAACCAAAATTTCCCCTCGTTGAACTTCTGAGAATTTTCTATTATCGAATTTACATTTAGTGTGTTTTTTTCTTCCGCTTCTCTTTAATTCATTGGAATGAAGTCCTTTACAAATGGTGCATGATAAAGGATTGATTCGTATCTGTTAACACTAGTAAATTTATGTCTAGAAAGTCTATTTTAAATTCTTAAACGAGTTTGCGTGAATGTTAGGTTTCTTCTTTTTATCATTTTTTTCATTTTATTTTCGAACGGTCTTTTTAAAGGGAAAATATTTTTACAGAAAGAGCCTTTTTCTATTTTTTTTTGAAGAACCTAGTATTACATATTACCCAAAACTCCTTCATGGAAACTGACTCATGCAAGTGCTTCAGAAACTGAAAAATCGATATTCGTTTTCCGGAAAAAAAATTACGTTGAGACTATATATTTTACATTCTTTTACAAAGCTTCCGAAACAAATGCATTGGATAGCAGGGAACACAACAACGGGCCCTCACGTGGGAAAACTGCAACACACCAGTTTCAATTTTAACAGAGAGCTAGATTGTATCTGTCGTTAGTCGTAGCTTTGAGCACTATGCAAGTAACAGTATGATTTGGCATGGTTCCATCCCAATGTTGAGATTGTTCAGGCCTCTCACTTTTTTCCCCTTTTCACCAACACCCTGTGACTAGTTATAAACAATTCCACACACATTGCCTTTCAGTGCCTTAGGAAAATGGGTTTCAAAGAAATTTCCCCCAAATCCCTTTATTATATAAAGAGACCTCGGGAAAAATTCTTGCCCATTCTTGTCAATGTGAGCTATGGTAATTGAACACAATTTTGAGAGGAACACGATAAAGTTTTGCAATTTAATTTGAATTGAAATTAAGTTGAATTACTCTTTAATTTTTTAAAATTTTTGGGAGCTAACTTCAAGCGCTTTCCCTTACAATCACGTTTATTCATAGGTCATGGAATCAGATGTAATTTTAGGTCCCCCAAGACTTTCGAGAAGCATCCATAGGGTCGAAAAAAATGTCATCTTGGCTGTATCGCCCCTATTTCGCCATTTTAATGTGAAGGACGTGGTTTATTACAGTTTTATCTTTAAAATAAAGGCAACAAAAAGTAGATTTAACTTACTAAGCACGTATGTTCAATTTTACTGACACTTTTTTAAGATACGAGTCAAGAGCACTTACTACTCATTATGTGCAAATATTTTATTTTAAGTATGTTTCTAAGATGCGTCTTTAAACGTTGGCAGGGGGATTTTTTGAGAAAAAAAAGTTTTAGGTACAACAAAAAAGGTGGGGTAGAAAGAGTTAAATTTGTAAATAAAATGAGATTTTTGTATTATGATTAAAATCTACTGGCAAACTACGAGTGTCCACGGTCAATTTATGTGAAGGACACAAGAACTGTAAAATGTTACTGTACAAGAATCTTTCTTTTCATGAAAACCTTTTCCATATTGAATATAAAATGTAAACCTAGCATACTAGCAAAATATTTCTTAATTTTAAAGACGTGGTAGTAGTATAAAAATGGGAGTTCTGCCGGTTGGTGGAGGTAGAGATAAGGTTCTGGTGGTGATAACAGGGAATGGGGTGGACAGGGTAGATACGGGGTATTCTGCATAGTGGTGGAGATAAGATGGGAGTGGAGGAGGGGTAGATAAGAGGGTGGAAAGATATTATTATTTTTTTTTAATTTGAGGATTGAGTTTTACATAATAATATAAACATTAAGGAATGGATTAAGTTTATTAACAATTATATAAAATGTACTCAACTTTTCGAAATGGATATATAATTTTACATTAAAATAATTTATTTAATATGAAAAATTCATTTTAAGGTTATGAGGGTTCTGCATAGCGGTGGAGATAAGGTTGTGTTGGATGTGGGTTAGAGAAGGGGTTAGGAGGTATTTGAAGAACTTACCCATTCACTTACCTGACAGCTATTAAAGACATTCATTGAATAAGTACGCATAAAAATGATTTTTTTTTATTTTTAGGATTGAGCCCACCATCCCCCCGGCATTGTTTAAATGCCGTCTCAATCCAATTTTGTTTTCGCGATCTTCTTTTCTAATACTTTTTAGAGAATATAAAATGTGCAATATTTTCTTTTTTCTTTTCTTTTTTAGTTTTACTTAATAATATGTCAACATAAATAAGTTTACCATGTTTATTTATAGTAGTATAAAATTCATGTTACTTTTACAACTTCTTAACAGATTATAGACGGTCCTTTAATAATTACATATAAAAGATTCTTTTTAATATTAAGATTGAGCCCTCCATCCACCCGACATTGTTTAAATGTTGCCTCAATCCAGTTTTACTCTTTAGGTTTGTCATATTTATTCACAGCTTCATATATTGCTTTTCAAATTAGATTGAATTTTCATTAATTTTGTAGTGTCCGTAGGCAAACGTTCCCCAATATTATCATCTAAAATATACCTTTTATCATCAAATGATGACAAAGCAGTTTTATTTTGTTTTAAAGTATAAATGTCATGGTTTTCACTTTTAATAAGAAACATATTTTCTTTCGTGCTTTTACATTATTTTAAACATTGAAGATAATGTGAATGTTTTAATTTTTGTTGTATGACTACTTTGGATACGCCTTTTGCAGTCTTTTTTTCAGAATCTGGAGTTAGCATAGAATACATTTTAGCTCGAAGACCAACAAACTCAATGATAGGCTTTGAGTTCATTTCATCCTTAAAACAACCGATTCGTTTTTTTGTTTTTTTCACTATATATTGTATGATCCTGTGGATACTCAGAGGTGTCATATAAATCTAAATTTTCTCCCATATCTTTAAAGATATCTTCTGTTTCAATTTCATATGTTAAGGAATCCGTATCGGTGAACAAAAGATTCGCTTTATTCATATACCGTTTTTTTATATGGTTATAGTGAAAGTTATACATTAAAACTTTGCTTAGCTCCAAAGTAACAAATCCTATGTATACAGGACGATTAAGGATTATGCTTGATTTTAATTTTTCCAAAGCTACCAAGTTATCTGTGATAATTTTGAAACGTTTGAAAGTAGGAGCTGCGACCAACTTTTTGGCTTGCTTTTCTGAATTGATTAACTGCACATTTGAATGTTTTCTGACATTCTCCATTGTTTTACCATACACTGAGTTATTTAACAATTTGAACAAATCTTTCTCAAAGGAGAAAGAGGCTAATTTTCTTTGATTTGTATTAAACTCAATGTATGGTTTTAACCAAGATTTTTGCTTGAAACTTAACACTTTGTGAACTTTTGTTAATTTTAATCCTAAAGATAGGTATAGTTGTAAATTTTTATAGTATACAATGTAATTTTTCTTATTCATTAAATTTGGAACTAATTTTTCACTTCCATGAAAGTTTCCAAAATTGAATGTTTGTAATATCTTTCTTGAAGTGGGGGAAATCATATGTTTTTGAATTATTAATTTTTCAGGTGCCAAGGGATAGTCATTATGTAAAATATGAAGTTCTGTAGGATAGTCGAGGTCTACCTCGAAAATGTAACCAACTTCACTATTTTCAGGTATTGATAAAATATGCTCTTTATTAAATGTATCGGGAGAAACCCACTTAAAATCACCATAGGGTAATGCTTGAGACATTGCCCAGCCATATAAATTATTTGCATCTAAATAAATGATATATTTAGATGGACTTGATGGATCAGAATTTTCTAAATATTGGTTATTGGCTCTAGCATATCTTTTGTATATCGTTGAAATCCCCCCACGAATACCTTTTTCAATAAATAAAGGCATGTCAATGCTTGTGAACAATTCTAAAGGTTGTTGACTCATTTTTAAGCAAGCCTGCCATGCAAGAGAGGGTGATGTAATGAGGTGTGCAGGATCCAATTCATAATTTTTAAGACATATTTTTCGAAAATTTTCAAATACATCAGCCAATAACTAAACATCACAGGCTACGTACACATCATGATATTCACCTAGAGATTTAATTTTGAAGGTGGACCACACATTTTTAGCGTGTTCGTAATCTTCCACACTCACATGCTCTCCAGATAATGTACTGTAAAATGCAAAAGCAGGCGGTAAAGCAATTTCTGAAAACTTTTGGAAGTTATCAAAGTATTCATATGGATAAATACCTTTTCGTAAAAGAAGCTGAAGAAGCTATCTTGGGATACATTTTGTTTTAAAATGTTGAAATCGCTATCTTTTAAATTATGAACTAACTTTTGTAATGTCGTTGGTAAAAATTGAAAACAATCTATGAATTGCAGAGATACTGTAACATTATTTTCTTTTATAATTTTTTTCATCGAAAATGTGATATATTTCTCCATATTATTAGCAAGAATGTTAAATTCATAGTCTTTAAAATTTCCTAAACATTTGATTATGTGATGTGCATCGTAATTTTTAAGGTTATGAAACACAACGGGTATCCTTTTTCGCATTTTATATTGTAAATTACAATAATTATGAGCCGCTCCTCTATAACGCCCACTCAAATGACAATGGTCTCTTAACTTTATCATTCTCTAGGGGATGTTTACAAAGATAGCAATGTGTTTCGGAATTAAATTGTTCTTCTTCAGGTGAAAGATTCAATGGCATAATAGTGGTTAATATTGGAGTAATATTATCTTTTTATCAAATTATTGATGAAATGAGTGACAGCATCGGGTCCTCGATAAACTCTGATGGGCTTCAGTATTTTCCCATTAGCATCAATCACAACGTATGCATAACCGCATGATTTATGTCTTGCTATTTTTTCCGTATAGGCACTTTGGTTTGTGGGTTGTGCAGAGTGGTAAGGAATTAAAATTGATTCAAAATCTGCATATATTATGAAAGGAACTTTGTGCTGAAATTCGATTTTCTGAAACTGTAGTAGATTTCTATCTGGTGAAGGCATTTTAATTTTTGAGGGGCTTACATTTTTACAATAATTTAGATGCTCTTGTAACAAGTCTTCCCGACAAAATCGGTGTAAACATCGGTAACATACGAGTTTTACAATGATGTTTGCTCAAATCACCTATCAACCTCGAAGAGTTCCGAATGAGACAATAATGCTGCCTTTCCTCGTTTGATATATATAATAAATTTATACAATCAAGGTCTTCACGAGAGAAAACATACAAAGGTAAAATTCCGTCTTCAAAACCAAACACATTTATGCGAACATTATGGAGCTTTTCGAGGGTAGAAATACTTGTTAGAGGCACCGGACATTTCACATTACCAAGCTTTATTTCTGATTCATGAGGGATTTAGTGATGAATAGAATTTGCATTATATTTACGATCAATCTTTAATTTATGTGCTAATAGACACCAAACAAAGCACTTTTGATCTTCATTTTTAATGTTTATTATTGCTTTTTTTATCAGCCAATTTCTTTGGTAAAGGATTATAACTGCTACGGCAAAGCGGTTGATATTTTGCTATATTTAATTCTAATTTTAAAATTTTGTCCAGAGTCCAGCCTGAACCTCTTTGAGTGAATTCCTCAAATGAATTTTGAATTTTTTTAAAGGCCGATTCTAAATGTTCAGCTATTGTGTTTTCGATTAATTCTACCAAACAGTTTGATCGAAAATGGAGAGTGATATATTCCACATCATTTTCCTGTGTGGTTCGCGTAAGGGTGGCTTGCACAACAGCATACCACAGTGTTTCTCAAAGTGTGGGGCGCGCCCCCCTGAGGGGCGCGAGCATATAGAAAATTTAAAGATTTTTTTTAAAAAAATAACCGGAATGAGAAGTAAAACAAAATGCTTTCTTCCATAATAAAAAAATACACACAACAACACGGACATAATTTATGTTTATTATCTGGTTTTTATCCGTCATCAAATAGCTATCTTTGATCCCAAAACTAAATTAAAGAAAAAAAACATTTTGTTTAATTTGCTGTATTTCCTCAATGAGAGATTTTTTTTATTACGTTTTAACATAAAATATTACTCGTTAAAAGAAAAAACGAGACCCAGACCCTGAGAAAAATTCTAAGAAGATAAGCTATTCATCACTGTAATTATTTTTGAAATACTGTACATTAGTTGTAGAAAATGAAAAGGAAGACATGATTCACTTTTCAGCCTGGCTCCATAGTACGTTTGCTAATTATTTTATTGACTTTCCAACTTATGGTATGGTTATTCGTTTGTGTTATGCGTTTGAATTTCGCTTAGGGAAATTGTAAATAATAGAGTTTTACGATATTTGGAAAAGAATTGATTGATTTAACATTTCTGTAATATTAATGAAAAGTGTCTCTGATTTGCGTCCTTTATTATGGTCTTGTACTTTTGAATCATTTTAGTTCAGTTTTATTGGATTTTTCATCAAAGAATTCAGTAGTCCTTGTAAGAAGGTAAGTTTACTTTCAATAAAATTAAAATATTCACTAGAATTCCGATTTGTATCGTGTACACAGTAAATATAATTATAAACAAATGAGTGGGGTGACTGGGTCCCCCCGCACTACCATTAGCGTTAGTATCGAGTACGCGCCTGCTCCCGGGTTAAAACATTTTGAAGTCTTCTCGCTTTAAATGTTAAAAAGTAACACAATTATTCTTCATCGGAATTTTATATTCTTTTCATTATTTAACATTAATTATAAATGCTAATTCTGTGAGGTTTAAAATTACAGTTCTTTTAAACAGTTATTTACAATTATAGCATTTATTTTAAAAAAATCATTTTACATTTTTGTATACAATGTCTTACACGCAGTTTTACTCTCCAGTTCAGCTATTATATCAAGAATAATATTTTATTTTTTAAAAAAATGAACTCGTGCGAAGCCAGTTTCAGCCAGTATACATTTGATGTATCAGTACTGAAGAAGGTATTTTATAAATAATTTCTTATTACTGAATTTGGCCGCGGTAGCCGAGTGGTATAGGTATCGGATCGTGGCTTGCCTTGTCACGAGTTCGAGCCCAGTACGACTAAAGACCCGCCGTGTAGGGCAGCGATGCACGTTAAATCTGTCGAGAGCTGAAACGTTCTCTTGTTGGTGTGGTAGTTAGGAGAGAGGGGTGCCAGCTCAGGTGTTGTCCACATCACTTGACCATGGTTCAAAATTACGTGGTCCGTCGTCAAAAGCCCTCGTGCAGCTGAACAGTGCGACGTTAATATTCATTCAATCAATCAATCTTATTACTAAATTAAGAACAAGTTTAATAATTATTATAGGGACTTCCACGGGCCTGTCTTGTAGAGGAAAGTTTTTCAAAGGAAGGTTTAATATCATAAATTGATACTTAGAGTTATTTTTCTATATTTAGCTGAGATCTATATTTTGTCTTCAAAGCATCCACCGCAGAAAATCCGGTTTAACAAAGGTAGGATGTTGAAAATGGTAATAATATACGAAGTGCTTTTGTTTTCAGTACAGATAATTCCTCATCCACCCTCTACCCAAAATTCAAAGAGTGATTTATTACAAAATTGCCTTTTAATTTTTCACTGGATGTGAAATCTATGAAGATTTTTTCTTCGGAAGTTGAGAGCCCTTCTGGAGTATCTTGAAATAGATCCCTAATCCACTCGTAACTTGCTACCAAGCTGTCCTCATCCAGAAAATACTTTTTAAATTTATTTTTCAACATAGCTAAATGATTTTACATGTTTTAAAAACAACTTTCACATGTTGTTCTACAGATCTGTAAGTTTTAACACATTTCGAGCTGGAGCTTTTTTTCCCCATCATTTACTTCAGTAGTGGTAAATCCAAAATTTAAGTATTTTTGAGAATATCGCCTTGATTTAATTTTCGGAACCATGCTCGTTCGTATGTGTACTTGTTGATTCTTTATTATCATCGAATGTTTGCTTACGACTTAAAAATGTATGTATAATATTGTTTTAATCTACTGCCGTAAATACTTAATTACCGTGAATTACAATTAACGTGTAAATTAAAAAAAAATGTACATTCAAGTTGGATTCGGTAGCTATAGGAGTATCGAGTCGACCCAAACTGACTGGAATTGTACGAGGAAAAGCATTTTTACATGTTTTGCGCAGACGTCCGATAGGTTGCCCAGACTCACGCAAACGTACCCTATAATGCCAGATGTGATGGATATGATAGAGAGCAACATTGACTAGACTATTTTTCTAATGACATTTGTACTTTGAGAAATGAATGCTGAAGGAAATAAATTTTTAATTAAATATATCATTTTGCGATCTGCTCCAATTTAAAAATTAGAGAAAGAAAAATAAAATAATAATAAGTAAGTAATATACATTTTAAATAATTTTCTTAAAATATATACTACTTAAAAGTTACATATACACAAAATGTAATATACTTATAGTATTGGTTTGTACGGTTTATAATTAAGATCGTATTGTAACTTTAGCGTCTCTCTCAAAGTGCATTTTTATTGCAGTAAATACATTATTGCTGTACAGGGGGCGACAAAAATTATGATTGAAAATTGGGTCGCCAGTATTGAAAGTTTGTGAAACACTGGCATACCATTTAAAAGCCTTTTTTGCTTCTAATTTAGATTGAAGTTCTTCAAAAATAAAAGGTCTGACATAATCAAAAAACTTCAAAAAATCTAATTCATTGTCGGTTATAGAATCAAATGTTACAATTGTAAACACATTCAAAGCATGTGCACTATTATCAGGCTTCCTTTTCTTGCTAGGAGGCATTTGAGAGGGAATCAATATACGTTTTGAAACTGCATTTGAAGTACTTTGTTGATAGGTTAGGTTAAAATGTGTTAATCTATGTCTTTGTAAATTATCTTTCCTTGAAAAACCTTTATAACATAAATCACAGGAGTGCGTTTTTTTCTCTGTTTGAGTTTTCATATGTCGAAGTAATGCATCCAATCATGAAAAAGTTTTGTGACAAACGTCTCACACACCTAATTTTATAAAATATGCAACACTATCGCTTGGAGGAAAGGTCTGGTAAACATGATTAAATATTTTACATTTGTGCTAACTTCGTATCACTAGATTTCTGGTTTGTCGACTAAGAGCTACTTTACTTTTTAGATTAGATATTTTTTGAAATATGCAACACTATTAGTCGGGGATTAGTCATTTGTTATTTAAGATAATAAAGATACCTGCAATTTGCTACCACTTCTTATCATTAGATTTCTTGGTATGTTTCTTGAGTAAATGTCATTTAGTCTTTTGCTTTTCAACCCTCATAACCTCTGCTTAAGCATAAATATACTTTCAGTTTAAATTAGAGATTTTCTTATAAACTAAAATTTTTTTTAAAAAAATGACTACTTTTTTAAAAACATCCAACAAGCGAGGGTTGATGCATTTGAAGAATAGTACCTGAAAAAAAGCACGTGCGGAAGAAGCAGATAGTGTTATTTTAGAGACGGCTTCTACCCAGGATAAGATAGAAAATGCATTCGAAGGACTGGATGATTTTTTTCACATCCTTGAATCCTGAAAATATAGATTCATCGACCTCTGCTATCTGTGATATTAATTTAGAGTCTCCTCCGCTCGCTGATGGATCCCTCATCATTAAATCTCTTCAAGAAAATGAGTATGTTTTCCGCAATGATCTGAACAATTGTGTATATTTACGCTGCGAATTATACAAAGGAATCTTCAAAATTCACATTAGAAAGTTTCTAATAATCGAAAGTGATATGAAACCAACCTTCAATGAAGTGGCCATGGATTTGCATTCATGGTTTGATTTTTTTCCGAAAAATATTTAACTTCAATCTTTTGTGTACAGTTCTTCATCATTCGTTGCAAACAACAATATTCTTGTAACAAATACTAATTCACAAATGATTGTAAAAAATTTGCAAACAAATGCTTGGATTGTTTTGAATGATGAATAGTTAAATAATTTAAAACACTGTGCTCACAACTTAAATGAAGAACTCATCGAATATCTCTCTATTCAAACTATTTAACAAAAGTCATACTGAAGAACCATACACCGCGAATTGTGAGAAAATCAATGATGAACTAACTGTCTTTGATGAAATCACTCATCGTTTCTATCGAAGAAAGTGTGTTCCCAAAAATTTTTGAGTGTGATGGTTGCATTATCAACCATGGTGGTCAATTGAGACATTCCTGTATAACATTTACAAACTTTGAAAAGTTTCGTAATGTGTCTGATATTATTTTAATATTAGTTAACATTAATGACATTGTAAAAGACTTTTTGCATAGAGAAAAATGTATTTCTAAAAGATTTTTGGAAAATATAGATGTAAAATTTATTCGAAATGTTTTGTTTCAAACAGTACAATAAACTGGTTATTCTGAAAATTGTTGGTTTATTTTTTAAAAAGAGTTGCTTTTTTTAAAATCCATTTTATGATATTTTTTACAGGTGTGGAAAACTTCAAAAGGTAAGGTTTTGTTATTTTTACAGGTGTATGAAAAATAAAGGAGCAACAAAGAAAAAATATTTTGACTTAAAATTCAGCTCATTGTTACAAGTTAAACTGTTGAATATATTATATATATTTTACTATATATAATTTTTTTTATTGAAACATAAAGTTTATAATCATGAGATGATTTTGAATATTAAAAAAAATCTCTTTTAATAAAACTCTATGCATATTTTTGTAGGGTTAACTTTAATATAAAATTTCTGAATTATATTTCACTTGTTTAAAAAAAGATGTAAGACATAAAGGGAAAAAATAACAACTCACGTAAAATTAAAACGCTTTTATTTAAAAAGATTCCCAATGGATTGCATCATACTTTGGTTTTTCGTCAATCCTATTTCGTTTAACAACTGGTTTGACATATTGTTTGCGTTTTACAGGCACTGCTTGTATTTCTTGCTTAACAAAGGGTGTTTTCAAATATTTATTTTTTTATATAGTGTCTAGGGATATTCAATTCTTGTAAAGCTTGTAAAAATTCTTCCTTAGCTATAATGGTATATGGCTTTCGATTCGTAAAAATCATATTAAACAGATCGGCTAAATTAGAATGTTGATATTTTTTTATCTTTAAAAGAAACTTCTCCATGCTCGTTCCAGTTCAAAGTATTTGGTTTATCTTTAAGAATGTTCAATAACAACGAAGCTTGATTTTTATAAGTCTTTGGCACAGACTCTAAAATAATAGACATGTAATTTTCGTCCACTTTAGGCTTGATTTCTTCTTTCAATTTAACAGATTCATCTTTTTGAACGGTGTGCTCATCTTCAAATGCATGATTTTCAGAAGTTATTCCCGGTAGGTTGTAGTCTTGCAAATTCATTTTTTGTTTTAACAATTAATAATAAAGGTGTACTTTTTCATAATCAGGTAGCTTACTGTTTAAGAATTTAGACATTTGGTGATCAAATTCCGTCACATGCTGATAACTCGGAGTATTTTTTATCAATTGATCTTCTGGAATAAGCACAAATTTTTGGCGTACTGCATTGAGTAAAGTTGAGATGGCTGTCACGGCAGCTGGAATGAGAATGTTTAAAAAGCCTCCATGTTGTATAATTAATTTTTTCTTCTTGTATAAAGTTACCTTTTTATTATCAATTTTTCTTAAAGTAGACTTATACTTTGTCAATAACTTTTTTGTTCTTTAGTTATAGGAATATTTCCCTTTAAAAGATTCAAAGCACACTCGCAAATCGCTTTTACACTATGATTAGGTAATTTCTTCAATAAATGCTTACGCAACAGGTGGGGGCAGGTATAAATGAACTGCAAATCTTTGACTTGTTGACTGGACAATGTCATATTAGAAACTAATTTTCTTTGTTGCTCGCAGCCCTTATTTGTATTTTAACTGATAAACGTATTGAATCTGATTAGGCAAAATCTGCGTGCGTAACCTCATTTCCTCGGGACATGTGTTTCTTAAATCAATCAATAAATAGGAATGCAGTTTTTTAGTAGCGTCATCGTAAACTTCTCGAAAAAATTTAATATAATTCGGGTACAATTGCCTGCCTAAATGCATTGCCTGACTTAGATCCCTACGATTTTTAAATAGCACCAAGTAGTATGCATTTAAACTGATATTTCTCTCATTTCCCCGCATTTATGAAAAAGATTCTGACTAATAAAAATGATACTTAAATTTAAATGATGACTACCTTTTGTCAATAATTGAGTGAGTCGAGGATCGTTTCCACATTCTGCCATTAAGTCGTCGATAATAAACAGTGTATTCTTACTTAAATATTCTTTATAATTGGAAGGAAACCCCTCCACAAATTCCACATTTTCAATATTATCATACAGTGGTTGATTTATCCCATAAAACCAAATCACTCTGTCAATGGATGGATTAAACATCAAGGCCTTAAAGTTTAGCAGATCTCGTACAAAACACGATTTTCCCGATTGAGTTGGGCCAGCGACCACCATTGTGAAAGGGTGTTGTAAGCTCGGAAATTCCATTTTGAATGAATAAAATGCATGCGTGTATTATATTTAAAAAAGACAGACACAAGTTATATACAGTTTAAATATGAATTTATTGATAAATGTTGACACATATA
Organism: Trichonephila clavipes; assembly: GCA_019973935.1. Lineage (NCBI taxonomy): Eukaryota > Metazoa > Arthropoda > Arachnida > Araneae > Nephilidae > Trichonephila > Trichonephila clavipes. Next base: position 92,475 of record BMAU01018425.1, read on the forward strand.
CGAAATCGTTTACATACAAAATCATACACACGACGGTCGTTGCATACATCATAATTGACAAAATAGGATTGAATATTTTTCAGAGTTTTACCTCAGCATCTAGAATACAAGTAATATACACAATATTGTCCACACACAGCAGTTTTATTTGATTGTAAAGTCATTGGGTTATAGTTCATTCGGTTATAACGAAGTGCAAAGTTGGCAATAGGTCCTGTAAAATATGTAGGCTCGTTTCCATAAGAATTGAAGAATTCCCCTTCATTTGGAGATAATAAATAGAAGGCTATCCAGTGACTACCTGGTTGGGTCGAAGAATCAATGTTACAGACAAAGCACGCAGGATAGTGCACGATTCTTCCTGGTAAGCAGTCGCTTGCATACACATCCAGAAAACATTTTTTTGTCCAAAGTCTTGCTGTAATATCTTTTTAATTTGTAGGCTATTCATTTTTAGTTTGGAAAATCACAAAGAATATGACGAGATTTATTAATCGCTATGATGTTTTCAAATTCTGTTTAAATAAATACTGAAATAGTTTTCGTGAGGGCATTAGCAAACTTAATTTCTATTCGTAAATTGCCTTGATGTAAATTAAGATGTGGTCCATCTCATAAATCTGTGCTAAGATCAAAAACATAAAGTGTATGCCCTTGAGCAAATTCTTCCCGCGTTAAATAGTTTCCACTATCACGGTTAAAGCCTGAAAACATCTGGTGATATGATCTTTTATAACAGTTGGTTTCGTAATTCGGTTCTAAGGGCTTGGTAGGTACAGGTTGCCCATCAACGTAAATACTCAAAAGGTTAACGTTGCAATGGTCAAATAAAAAGGGATTAAGACTCAATTGCCCATTTATCGCGGCGTTGTCTATACATCCTACAATAACACGTTTTGGCATAACTCCTAAAAACACATTGTCTTGCATGAAGGACCAGCTGCCCTTTGGTATGGAATAAGTCTTGCATAACACTCTGTCAATTGGATATTTCGCTGTACTTTTTTCTAAAGCCTTAGCATGGCCTAAAGAAACACCTGGATTGACTTTCACTTTGTGAATAAATAAAAACGCATGCTGTAACACAACTTTATAAGGTTCTCCTGTTTTAGTTGACATCAGACAAAAATCTGGTTTTGTGCGGGTCATTTTTATTTTTACATCCACTAAATTCAGTAAAAGACGATTTTGTTCAAAAATATCACAATGGAGAGGTCCAATCATGTCCAATATCTGACTTTTAAACGTTAAATCATAGCGTTTTTTAAGCCCCTCGTTTCCATTTTCCTTTTGAAGAGGGTCGGACATATCTAAAAAGGTATCCTTATAAAAACACTCTCAAGTCAATAAACTTTTCTTGGCATCTTCACCATAGTTTAGTAGGGTTTCTACATAGGCACGATAGGGATACGTATTGCTAGAAGAAGAGACCACCCTTTCGTTCAAGGCCACGTCTACTTGTCCAAACAAAGCATGTAGAAATAAATTCACTGAAGCCACCGGCTCATTTTCTGCTAAAGACGTACCATCCAAGTTGGTGATTTTAACTTTTACATGTAAATATGAAGCAGACAAGTCCATATAATCTTCTCCGCTCCCAGATATGTTAAATTCCACAGGCCCCCATCTCGTATATTAGCCAGTGGATGATATTCAATAAATCCACCTTTTTCTATAGCTGTTTGTGTAGGAGGAATTAAAATCAAGTCTAGTTCAGATTTCACACAGGTGGGAGAATCTTTATGTATTAAACAAGTCATTTTTTAAGCAAAAATATCGCGTGTTTTCACCTTCTTGGATTTGCGTCGAATGATATTACTTTTAGATTGCTTTCTCTTTTTATTGCGTCATCCAGAACCAATCATAGTTTTTACTTTATTGGAAGCTTTTTCTGTCAAGTTTCGACCCGAGTTTCAAGTTTTTTTCTGTCAAGTTGCTACTTTAAAATTATCACCCTTGGAAATATCATTTAGCACATCTACGCCACTATGAAACAATTGTTTCCCAACAGCCTTCGTACCTGATTTAAAAAGAGGGACAGCCGCCCTAAATAGACTTCTAAGCAATCCTCCAAACCCATAACCCTTTTGCAAAGGGGTACCTTGATAATAACCGAGACCACTTCCCGACTGATGTATATAATAATCTTCAAAAGATTTTTGGCAACAATTATAAGTAACAAACATTATGATAGATACTTCTGCTTAAGTGAAGCTTTACGTATGATCTTCCGCGTTCAAATGGTATAAGTTCTCCCGTGTGAGACCGTATAACGATTTCTAAAGTGTCAATTTGTTTTCGACTAACATGTAAATAATGTGGTCGATCATATTTCACACATACAATTTCACCGTCATGTCCTGTCACATTCACGATGCGTAGCAAAGGGGCTAACACGTCACCGATAATTTGAGGTTCAACAATGTCAGAATACAGTAAAAGGCCCATGTACAGTATAATTGGCTCATGGATCAGCCACGAATGGGCTTTCTATCATATGTTATTTAGAACTATCAGATGATTCGATTTTGCATGGGTTAAACCCTAGTACTTGAGCTAAGCCATCTTCTAAAATAACTTTAGCTTGGTTTTTTACAGTAACGCGAACTCGCTTGGTCACGTGGTTATAATTAAAATAAATTTTATTTTGGTGGGCTTTAATCGTCATTGCTTTTAAAATATCAGGTACTGATTCGTAAAATCCTGGTGAAATTTTTCTTGCTAATATCTGTCCGTCACCCAGATCAAACCCAAACACATTATTATTGTTATTTACATTATACCAAGTGTGGGGATAAATAAATTCAACTAGGCCCACTTCCCCTTCTCCTTTCAATTCAATAAGGTTTGGTAATCTCATTGAAAAATGCGATATTTTGTTTTCAGGGAAATAATTCATGGAACTATCAGATGGTAGTGTTACGTAGAAAGACATTTTTGAAAATGATTGAAGAAGTATACATGCCTTTATATAAAGTGAATGTCAGAGGATTGAATCCACTGATCAAATTTAGATGGGTAACCCTTATATTTTGCTTTATATTCAACTCGATCTTTTTTAACTCGTTTCTGTAATACTTTTTCGATGAGAAAAGTTTCTTTCTGGCGAACTTTTGAAGTTCTTGAGCGTAAAACGTACCTTGAATAGAATCTTCCAACAGGTCCTTAATCCGATAAACGGGGGATGCCTCGACACGCACTCTGTCACTACAAATAATTCTTCGGTCCAGTTTGTTTCATAACCTTTTTCAAAGAGTAATTTATGTTTCGAAACGCGCAAGATGTCACCTACGCTGAAAGCGCATGTTTTTTTTTTTTCATGTCTTCCATATCACCGTATAATGTAAACCATACGTCATTCTCATTATTCTGAGTCACTTCAGTTGGAGTTCTTTTAATACTCGAATGATAAGTATGATTATAACTATGCAATAAATCATTCAAAATGTGCACGTATTCATAAGTATGATTATGTGTGAAATATTTCCACATTTTTGTTTTAAGCGTTCGGTTAAATCGTTCAATGACCGAAGCTTTAGTATTATTATGCGTTGTAAAAAATCGAACATCTTCTTGTTTTAAAAACTTCTGAAATGTCTTATTTGTAAATTCTGTTCCGGCATCTGTCTGCAAGAACTTGGGTTTTCTCATAGAAAATGTAGTTTTAAACGCTTTAACGATGTCTGTTCCACGTTTGGTTTTCAAAGGGATAGCCCAGGCATATTTCGATAAAATGTTTATACAAGTCAAAATATATCGAAAACCATGATTGTGTTTTTGAAAGCTAATTAAATCTACTAAATCTGCTTGCCACTGTTGATTAATCGAATATACGAGGACACAGTTCGTCTGAAATTTTTTTCGGATTGGTTTGTGCAGTGTATATGCCCCTACTCCCTTGAGCCAATCCTTAATGAGCTTTTTTGATACTTTACCATCGACAGCACGATGTAACGCGTCAACACCGCCGAAACTGGCCACTCGCTTAGGGTCTTGGTATGCTTCCTCCATTTGTTTAAAGGATCTATTTTACATTGAAAAAGTTATAAGTTCCTAGTTTTGTTTAAATTCAAAACAAAATCCACCGCAATCTTTATCTTCCTGTAAAAATGTAAATAATACCGAAAATAACGCATAAACTTATATATAAACACACAGAGTGCACTACTTCCTCCGTCTGTACCATTTTGAAAAATGAATAAATCCTCTGCGTAATACCATATTTTATATGCTAAAAATTCAAATCTTGCACGTATTTCAACTGGATAGTGGCTAAAGAAATGGAATCTACTATCCAGTTGAAATAATTCTTTTTTTTACCCGGGGTCCCCAGAATACTAAACTGAAATTATTACTGTGTTTATATATATATATATATATATATATATATATATATATATATATATATATATATATATATAATAGCTTCTACTTTTCTCGATTTTAATAAGTGTTTATTTTAGTAATTCAAAACTTATGTTTTACATCACAATTTATGAGAAAAAAGCTATGTAGCATTTTTAAATTTAAAAAACTAATATTCGAACACCTATTCAAAAAAGTTTCTTTTCCACATTCAAAGGAGCATCCCCGCTTATCTAAGCAATTTCTTCAAATACCTCCTAACCCCTTCTCTAACCCACATCCAACACAACCTTATCTCCACCGCTATGCAGAACCCTCATAACCTTAAAATGAATTTTTCATATTAAATAAATTATTTTAATGTAAAATTATATATCCATTTCGAAAAGTTGAGTACATTTTATATAATTGTTAATAAACTTAATCCATTCTTTAATGCTTATATTATTATGCAAAACTCAATCCTCAAATTAAAAAAAATAATAATAATATCTTTCCACCCTCTTATCTACCCCTCGTACACTCCCATCTTATCTCCACCACTATGCAGAATACCCCGTATCTACCCTGTCCACACCATTCCCTGTTATCACCACCAGAACCTTATCTCCACCTCCCGGCAGAACTCCCATTTTTATACTACTCGTGGTATACTAAAGGGATTAATAAGTTGGTGCGCACAACCGGTATAGTGGTTACTGACGCTGACTGCCGTGCCTTTGGACCTGAGTTTGAATTCCAGAGAAGGCGTGGATGCTTGTAAATGTATAATGCCTTAGCGGCATGAGAGTATTCTAAATAGCCATCCTCACACAAGTCTCCCCGTGAGTTTGGTAGAGAAGTAAGATAAATGGGGGCCCCTGACCACGCCCATGATGTTTTCTCTCAAAAATGGGAGGAGGGAGGGAACTGAGCGAAATCATATTGTCACGTGTATCGTGCTCACAGCTACGGCTAAAGAGTGGCTCTTCGCCGCGATAGATTTCGCAGGCTCCATCTGATACCACCAAATAGGTAGTATTAGAAAAACAAGTTGGTATGCCTAAATGTATATAACAGTTCGTAAAGGTCTGCCCGACGCGTCTTAAAGTGTGGGAGAAACGCATGGACTAGCCGTAATTAAAACATATCAATCTATTTACAGTACTAACAAGAACACAAATTCAATTAATCAAAGTTAAGAGATGCACTCAATTATCAAATATGAAGAGCAATTAACGAGGTACACGAGATATGAGACGACTTTAAATAATTATAACACTAAAGTCAATTCAATTAGCTGTTTAATCCAGTTTAATTCTCTAGTGACCGATCGTCAACTTAATTATTACAATTTCCCGCTACTAAATATCTACGCCTCACTTCAAGTTTAATTAATCACTGCTACCGCTAGCAGTCTATCCTATTTCTCTCTCTCTCTAACCCGAAAGCTTTGTCTTTATTTACCAATCTTAATTTGCATGATCACGTTTTCTTCTTCGTGAGAAAGTTTTATAAAATAATAATTTTTAAAGACCCAATATTCCCCATTAGTGGAAAGAACTCGGATAGACCCGTCACAAGTTTTGAAATATTTTCTATCTCAAAATTTGTTTCGTGTTTGGTAAAGGCTCTTTGTTCTTCGGTGAAAACAGCCTTAAAGAACCTTAGACAGGCACCCCCATTGCTTTAATAATAGAACGTCCGGGATTTGGATTACCCTTAAACGTCCACTGGTGTCATTTTGACACCACGACTTAAATTTATATAATGATTATTTTAACTAAATAATTGCAGGATTACTGTATTTTACTGTATGTATGTGTATGTGTACTGTTTGTATATGCACTGTATTTTTAATATTAAGAAAATAATTTTATATTAAAACTAATGAATTTTAAGGACATTTTATATTTTAAAGCATACAAGTAATATTAAACATACATTATTTTATTATTAATTTACGTGGACACGGGACAACTCCACTGAGGGTGAAAGACAATGATATCGAAGATGTTTCTAATGAATTTGGCAATGGGGGTAAAGGTTTGTTATTTTTTGAAAGAAACGTCCAGAACTCTATTGCTCACGGATCTAATAATCTTAGGATCTAATAAAACCAGTTCAAGATTCATGACCACTATAAAACATGATAAAGAGAGAGAATAACTTGAAATTTTTTCAGAAATACTTTTAAAAAAGGAATAACAAAAGTGAAATCATCGTGATTTAAAATGTTTTATTCGTGTTTTAAAATTCAAAGGCCATACCATACTATAAAAATGGGGTGTAAAACTATATTAGGATTTAGTGTTGGTTTTTGTTTATCCGTTCGTCCCGCATTCCTTCGATCTAGTCTTCCTTTTCTACAGAGTGCCTAAGTGACTGTACTAAATATGACTAACACTATATAAGATTAGAATGGAATATATATATACATTTCAGATACATCTAAGCATTTACATTTCTTGGTCATTTTTGGGTGTAGAATGTTTCCGATTCTCTATAAACATACCAGTATTAACATCTTATAAACATTAAAAAAAATATTCTTGACTTAAAAAAATAAATACAAGAATAGGAAGAAGAAAATACGCAAGATCAACCAAGAAAACAAAATGCATTACGTTGAAACGAAAGATTATTTTTAACTATCTAAAAACTCAAAATAAAGGGTGTTTTTTTAGAGGTATAGAACTTTAAATAGCAATAAAACAACGATGTATTATTCGATTGACATGAATTTTTTTTATTCGAAAGATAATCTTGTGGCATTACATTTTAAATATGATCAAGCAAGGCGTAGATTCGTCGAATGGGCCCAAAACGAGATTGCCGTTGTTCCCGATTTTCATAAGAGAATTTTGTTTAGCGATGAAGCGCACTTCTGGTTGAATGGCTACGTCAACAAACAAAACTGCCGCATTTGGAGTGAAGCTAATCCACAAGTGTAAGTCGAAACACCGTTACATCCAGAAAACCTGACTGTTTGGTGCGCTTTATGGGCTGGTGGAATCCTTCTTCAAAAACGATGAAGGCCACAACGTTGCAGTCAATGGTGATCGGTATAGAGCCATGATTACTAACTTTTTCATTCCTGAATTGAACAATCATGATGTCCAGGAGCTGTGGTTCCAACAAGACAGCGCAACATGTCACACAGCTCGTGTCACAATCGATTTATTGAAAGACACGTTTGGTGACCACCTAATTTCACGTTTTGGACCTGTTTCACGTTTTGGACGTTTTGGACCTGACACCGCTAGACTATTTTCTGTGGGGCTATGTAAAGTCATTGGTCTATGCGGATAAGCTACAAACGCTTGACCATTTGGAAGACAACATTCGCCGTGTTATTGCCGATATACGGCCACAAATGTTCGAAAAAGTCATCGAAAATTGGACGTCCAGATTGGACTACATCCGAGCCAGTGGTGGCAGTCATATGCCAGAAATCATATTTAAAATGTAATGCCACAGGATTATCTTTCGAACAAAAAAATTAATGTCAATCGAATAATACATCGTTGTTTTATTGCAATTTAAAGTTCTATACCTCTAAAAAAACACCCTTTATAAAAATTATAATTTTAAACTAAAATTATCTTTAAAATTAGTAGGTTCGATTGCTTAGTTATTTTCAAAATACACTGCAAATAATGCATTATGCTACGACTAAAAAACAAGAAAAACGGGAAATTTAAAGGGTTTGGGAGTTTTTTTTTCTTTCTAAATTGCTTTTTTTACGACTTTTTTGAACTTTTCTTGCAAATATTTCCCTTAATCAGAGTCGTATTTTCTAGGAAGTGAATAATTTCTGTATTTTTTAAAGCGGCCTATATCAAATAAGAAAATAGAAAGTACGACGAAACATTCATTTTACAAACACATTTACTATTTACAGATTTTTGCATTTCCTTAGCATGCCACGCTTTCGCCATGCTTTACAAACTACATTTGTTAATATATCATGTTAACTATTCTTAAGGCCTCATAGAAGTAGTTGGTTAAATAATCTATATACCTACTGAAAAACTATCACTACACTAAATGGAAAACAAGTTTGTGGCTTAAAAGCACTTTTTCTGTGCAGAAAAAAAAATTCGTATCTAAGTTTACTTTTAAAAAGATTTAAAAAATAAATTGCACCACGAACACAAATATGATAAGAAAAAAATGATAATATTTTTTTGATTCAAAACGCACATTTATTCCCAACGCTCAATGAATAAATCAAATATTAAATTTGTGGATAAAATATTATTTTATGAAAAATTTCAAACTACCCAAATCTTATAAATTACCAACAATAGCGATTAAAAATTTATCTCGGAAAAAACACAAGCACAATCATTATATTTTTAGACGCGTATAACAAAGGTGAGTCGTACTTGAAATTTCTACAGAGAATGCTTACCCCTTTTTATAGAATCTCGTTTCTTACCACAGAAATATGACTAATACCGAAAAAACTTGCTTTAAAAGATGGAGGAAATTGAATCTATTTACGTTTTTTTTACAGCTTGATTGAGATTCTTTGCTGGTGGTTTTTTCCCAGAATTCCGACAAACTTCATCCACTAACATCACTTTGTCAGTGAACGTTAAAAGTGCGAAAGACTAGACTAAAGTGAAAAAAATTAATATCAAAATTGTAGTGAATAGCATGCAAGTCTACAATGAAGGAGAAAGTCACGTACTGGACAAATGTCAGCTTTGCAAACGAGCAAAAAAGAGGAAGGTGGAGAAGAAAAATATTTTCGACTAAATTTTTTTGAATTATCTTATCTATCTTTTTTAAAAATCAAAAATAAAAAGAACCTTATTGCGATTAAAAAAATTGTTACTATTATTTAAAAAAATTCTTTTTGACATTTCTTCAATGCCATCTTCCTTTCTCCTTCTTAGTTTGCTAATTTCTACACTACTGGTGCGAATGATATCGAATGAGAAATATGATTCATAATAAGCTATTTTTCTGTTTTAGTATTTCGCAATCTAGTACCTGCAATAGACTGATGTAATTTTGTCCCCCCCCCTCCTCTGTTTATTCTCATAGGTATTTTTTGAAAACAATTATACTCGTAATAATGCTGTATAATTTTCTTGTTCATGCATACTTTTAATATCATTTCCTGTCTATACCGTTTGAAAACGAATCTGGGTAATCACTAAAGTTTACACAAAAAAATTCACTCACATATATGTAAGTATTAAGTATCTTTGCTTTCCTGTGTTCTGAAGAGCGGGATAAAGGGCTGATGTTAAAATTGCTTCATATATTTAAAATACCAATATATTTTTACTTTGTTACTCGATAAAGCCCAACCAAGATAGAACCCTCGTTTTGTTTTTTTGCTCCAGTGTCTTTGGATACTTAACTACGCCACTGATTAGGAACTTTGCGGTTCAGGTTTAAGGAATCGAGTCGAATGTCTGTATTACCACTAGATAATTATCTTTAGTCACATTGTTATTTAGAACAGGCTAAACGCGACTCACTCTTTTCATTAGCTACAGCAAAAGTTGATGGAAATGGACTAAATTCATGATGGTCACACATGATAACGGCAATCATGTGTTTCCCATTGATTAAAAATTGACATACTAGCTGTTCAACTTGTAAAGTTTAGATAACATTTTAAATTTGATGATTGGGTAAAGAGTTCACGTGTTAAAATTATTTAAACAGTTTTCAAAATTAAAGGAAAAACTTTACATTTTACGAATACTTTTAAATTAAGTGCATTTTGCTTAGCTATGTATATTATTATATTGTTGACAAATATGTACTTTTTAAAAGAAAGTTTCTGAAAAAAACAAAAGTTGGCAACAGTGAAGTACATAAACTAATTAGCTGGAAAGGCGTGATTACATTTATGATGTAATTATGACGTCGAATTAATTTATGAATTGATTGGCTGAAAACACGTGGCTAAGTTATCATGTGACTATGACGTCACATGAATTTAGCCCATTGAAAGGATATGGAATAAAAGTTTTTTTTCACTGACATTTCTTCATTCCTTGCTCTCTCCCATCAACGCAAGCGGAGGCTCACTACAATCATTCTAATAAAATGCTCTAACTCTAATAAAATAATTACCGTTAATTACCTACGATTTTAAAGTTAATGGAATAAACATATAATTGAAATGAAAGGGTAGTTTTCAAATTAAAGCTATATTTAAAAATGAAAAATTTAACTTCCAATTTTCTTGACATTGCTATTGATATACAGTCGGACCACGATTTAACGAATTTATAGGGACTGAACATTTTGTTCGTTAAATCGAGGTTTTTCGTTATATCGAGGACAAAAAGATTTTTTACATTTACCTTTTGCAAATTCTACAATAAGCAACAATATAAAAATATCCATATTTACGTATTACATGCTTTTTAATTCAACGGCTAAAAATACTTTTTGTGACTTATTACGCTCCAGTTAATTGGAAGTTTTAAAACAGTGACTAATAGTTGTTCTGCAGTCTTTTTTGATTCCTGACTCGAAAGAATTCTTTTTCAACTTGATGCAGAGTCAAAAATACTGCGTCTCCCCCGCAGTTTTCAAGCAATAGAAAATGTAACAGTTATGATAAGAGTTTCAATATCAATATTTGCATCAAAATTGCTATTTTCATTGGCTCTGACAAATCAACTATTTCTTGAACTTCAGCTGCACTGATAGGTAGTCCATAACGATATGCAATAGAATCATTAATTACTGAAAATATATCTTGTGTTGTGAAGAGGGATGAGGTAAGAAAAGAGTTTCTTGTCTTATTCAAAACTCCCTCAATAGCTTGCAGCCATGATTCATCTACACTTGTCAAGTCTAATAATAGTCTGCTTCCTTTCCCGTCAAAATTTCTATTAAATGAACAAAAAGGCTAACATTTGAAGAAAAAAAAATCCAGTTTTTTCTAATACAATCTAATAAACTTTTTTTTCAACTGTTGAGGTAATTCGTTAAATCACAGTTTATTTTTTGTTAAATAGACTTTTTTGCCTTCATTTTAATTGGGGAAAGAGAAAAATTCGTTAAATCGCGAAATTCGTTAAGTAAGGGTTCTTTAAATCGGGGTCCGACTGTATATTTTATTTCATAAAATATAATGTTTTCTCTTTGGTAAGTAATAGAACGGTGCTTGTATGTGACGGTGCTAAGTCTACTTGCATGTTACGTGTTTAAACACTGTTGTAATACATTTTTAACTCAATTTACAATAAATTGAAAAAAGACAGAGGTTAAATAATACCTGTTTATGGATTCTGCAAACTGTGAGAATTCGTTGACTCCTTTATCTTGCGCTCCTATGTGTACCCCTAACATTGTCTCTGAAAAGAAAAAAAGTACACAAGCTTTTTTCAAATAAAAATACCTCTAAAAATTTCTTTATTATAAGGCCTAATGTTTTTTCCCCTAATGAGCTGCATATTGGCACTAACTGAGCTTTTACATAAATGACAAGTCCTCAAATGTGAGATCCATTTCATTGTGGCACTATCTAGTGGTGGCCCTCGCTACCAAATTTGGACGCTTGAATTACTTTTCATTCAAGCGCTCGTCGGGTGCTCAATATTGCCAACAAAACTTTGCCGAGAGTATCAGAGCCAGATTGATACTCAAGGAATCTTTTACATGCCACATAATCATATGACATACGTACCTACGATTTTCTCTACCTCTAAGTTACTGAGCCGGCTATAAGGCTTAGCATAAAAATTATTTCTTATTCTACAAATGTTGCTGAAAGAAATATTTTACTTCAAGGGTCATCTATGTTTTGCAAGAATTTTATTCATACGTTGTTGAAAACTGTTTTTAGAGCAACGAGGACACTTTTAGAATAAAGAAGTGATAACATTCAGTTTATTAATATTTTGTATTACAATAAGCTTGGGCTCTATAAACATTTTATATCTTTCTTTACAGGTCGTACTCTTTCTAAAAGACTCGCTTGACCAGAACCTCTGGGAGGTTTATAACATATTTTAAGCACTCTAAAATGTTACTTAATAAAATGTACTCTAAGGGTTTGTTAGAAATGTTTCTTCAATTTCAATAAAAAAATGAAATGAAATGTGAAAAAATTATGCAATGTCTAGTTATAAAGCTATTAAGGCAAATACCCTTTTTCAAAAAAATTTTTTTGGAGACAATAACAGGGAAAATAATGTATGTTTTATATTCAGATTATATTATTAAGTTGATTCTTAAAGCAAAAAGTCAGCTTGACCAGCCATTATTTTACAATTTTAAAAAATTCAGAGAATTTAGAAGTTTTTTTTCAAACTTTCATAAAAGGCCCAATTTCTAAACTTTTTTAGTCATTTTAAGTGATTTATGTTTCATAGATTATTGCGAATAAAAGTTAGAATGGATTTGAAAATCTATTACCCTGTTGATTTTTAATAAGTATTTTTCTAGCTAAACCTGGAAAAAACACGAATTTTTAAAAAAGATTAACTTTAGCATTTTTTTAAAAAAAAATAACCAGAGATCTCAGACCTAAATCCATGCTAACTTTTATAGAACGTACGTTTGGAAGCATCTACAAAACATTTTAAGACTATATCTTGAACAGAAAAAGAGCCTTAGGGATTAGAAAATACCTACAGCTTTAAAAATGAAGTCTGAAAAAATGCATTGAAAGCTTGTAAAGGCATAAAACTGAGACCTATAATGCCTGTAAAGCTCTAAATTTCTAATATGTTATTTTCCAACTTATATTCTATATCAAAACGCTACTTTAATTAACTATCAATAAAAAAAAAATTTAATTTGAAATATATTTTTGCATAATATTGGTAGTATTTGTTGCGAAGAACAGGTTATTCAGCCTTATCTTAACGAAATATTTTCACAAAAGCTTCGAAACATAAAGAATTTATGCACAAAATAATAATGATACTAACTTAAGCTAAAAGTAGCCAGGTGCTTAAAAATAGTTCTAATTAATTCAATTTAAGAGCAAAAAAACGCTTTAATATGAAACGGAAATTAAAACTTCTTAAGCCTAGTGAAACTAATTCGTCACCTGATTTGAAATTTGGTGGCAAGTTCTCCCCAATGATATGCGTCACAAGATAAGGTAACAAAATGTTTTCGGTATATTTGAAATTAGTTGGGCACTGTGTAGTCTTAAGAGAAATATTAAACTAATGAGCAGCACAATTTACTCTAACTTAACCAATGATTGCAGTTTAAATAACATATAAATACAATATATCTGTATATAAGCAGGGACGTTTTAAGGTATGCGCATACTGGAACCGGACACAGGGATTCGGCACCGATAGGGGGCGTCGTCTCGTTCTCGACGCTGCCTGAACAAAATCATGAGCCGACTGATTTTAACTGTCAAACATTATTCTTAAACATATTCTCTGGAAAACTGAAATTTCGAATTATATACAAGACTGCATTATGATGACATGTCCGTCCTTCTGGCTAGCACCCTACACATCAGTTGGGTGAAAGTAGGTCGAGTCGGTTTGTCCCTGTGTCTGTGAGTCATGCGCATTTATGAGACAGCGTATGCTGTATACCAGAGGTGCGCAAAGTAGGGGTCACGAACCCTGTGGGGGTCGCCAAATTTTTATGAAATGCATTATGCCTGCATGCTGCATACCATATAAAACATATAAAATATACATACATATAAAAAGTGAAACATCGTCACTTAACGTTTAATTGCAATTTCCTGCTGTTCGCTCTTTCTTTGACGTAATGTATGTAAAGTGTGAAGACGCAAGTTTTTCACTCCGGTAGATGACGCCCTATTCGCGGTAATCCGCCAGTTTTACTGAAAAGCGCACTGAGCATGCGCACCGTACGAGAGGGATTGGTAATCAAGGGCTGTGGGAGTCATCCTGTAGACATGCGTACCAAGCCAAGGCCAACCAAACGACCAAAAATTATCGCTGAATGTTTTACTGCGCGTTTCCATGTAACAGTTGGCCTGCAATTGTTTTAGTTTCTCCTCGAGTTTTATCATGTGACGTTGTGTAATTATGGTTTTTTATATTTTTATCGGGCTTTGCTGCTCTTTGTTATAAGGTATGTGCTATCATTAGAGAAAGATCTCTGCTAATTTTATTGGATTTCTCAAAAAAAAAATATATAATTTTTTATTATTATTTGTTTTAGTTAAAAAAATTTAACCCTTATATTCATAATGGATAAATGGGTAATACGTACACCAGGTACATCTTCAGCTAACAAACGAACAAATACTGTTGAAGAATCTCAAAATTCTGAACTATATGCCCCGTCTAAAAAAATAAGAAAATACAATGAGGAATTTATTAAGTATGGTTTTACATTTTATGTTGCTGATGATGAAGAACGCCCGATATGTGTCATTTGCAACGAAAAATTAGCAAATGAGAACATGAAACCAGCTAAATTAAAAAGGCATCTGGAAACTAAACATAAAGAACTTTAAAATAAACATGCCGATTTTTTTCAAAAAGACGAGATGAAAATCTGAAAATTCAAAATGCAAATCTAAAGAAACTTACAACAATACCTCTGAAAACATTACGAGCTTCTTTCGAAGTTTTTTATCTAATAGGAAAAACAATGAAACCCCATACAATTGTAGAATCCCTTATCCTTCCTGCAGCAACTAAGATGACATCAATTATGCATGGCGATAAATATGGAAATGAACTAAAAGCAATACCATTATCAAGAGATACCGTGTCTGAGCAGATTTCCGAAATGTCACGAAATATCGAGTCAGAAGTCATAAAACGCACACAAAATTCATCTGTATTTGCTTTACAACTGGGCGAGACTACCGATATTACTAAAATGTCGCAACTAATTATTTACGTTAGATTTGTTTTTAATGAAAATATAACAGAAACGTTTTTATGTTGCAAAAGCTTGGAAGGAAAAACAACTGGAGAAAAATATTCGAAGTAATAAATAAATATTTTAAAACAAAGTCCCTTACCTGGGAAAAATGTGTTGTGGTTTGTACTGATGGTGCTGCAGCATTAACAGGTTCGAACAAAGGGCTCAGAGGCTTAATCCAGAAAGTGGCGCCTCATATGGTATTTAATCACTGTATGATTCATCGGCAAGCTCTTGTGTTGCAAAAGATATGGATGAAGAGTTGCACAACATATTACAAGACGCTGTTAGTTCAATTAACTACATTAAATGCAACAGTCTTAACAGCCGTATCTTTTCAATACTTTGCAATGAGATGGGCTCAACGTATGAGAGTTTACTGTTACACACCGAAGAGTCAGATGGCTCTCACGTGGGAAAATACTACGACGGATATTTGATTTGGAAAATGGAGTGAACATGTTTTTAAGCAAAAAGAAACATAGATTGGCAAGTTATTATATCAATGAAGTTTGGCTAGGAAAGAGTTGATGTTTTCGAAAAACTAAATGACTTAAATTTGAGCTTGCGCAGGGTGTGAGAATTCAACTATCATAACTTCAGCCAGTAAAATGCAAGCTTTTAAAAATAAGCTTAGTCCCTGGCAAACTGAACTGAATAAAAACAACACCGACATGTTCCCTTGCTTTAACGATTTTATCAAGGAAAATAATATAGATATATTTACATTTAAAAGCATCATTTCCAATCACATTGAAAAGTTAAAAGAAAACTTTTCTAGAAGATTCGAGGATTTTCTTGAAAACGATCTTGCTTAGAATCGTGATCCATTTTCCTACGACATATGTAGTTCAACTCGTCAAATTAGTGAAAAAGAGCAATTGATAGATTTGATTAGTGATTATACTCTTCGAAATCAATTTAAGACTCAGCCTTGCCAAAAATGTTGGCTATCCGTGGAAAAGCAGTATCCCGTTCTATGCAAGAATGCCATCAGATTACTAATACAATTTGCATCAACGTATTTATGTGAAACTGGATTTTAGCAAACTAGTTTCATTAAAAACTAAATACCGCTCTCGTTTGAGCCCTGAAGATGATAAGCGAATTGCAATTAGCAACATACATCGGAACACCGATGAGATAATCAGAAACTTGCAGCCACATACATCTCATTAAAAGGCAATTTACTGATTTTTATGTTATACAAAAAATATTTTCTTTAAATTATAAATAATATTAATATGCGTCAGAAATGATTATTTTTTTTATTTGATAAAACGAAATAAATGCGTCTATTTACATCGTATTTGTGAACATTTATCTCTAGGGGTAGCCAAAAATTTTCTCTCTACAAAAGGGGTCGCAGTCGAAAAAAGTTTGCGCACCACTGCTGTATACTATATAAAAAGGGTCGCAAAAGTACCTACTTTTGCATAGGGTCCAGTGGCGCAACGGAGAACATTAGGGCCCCTGCAAAGTGAGGTTTTTGACCCCGAGCCTAAATATGTACTTGGAGTGAATCAATCCTTGGGCTCCCTAGAGTCCCTGCCCCCTCGCAATGCGGGGGTTGTGGAGGTGTACGTTACCCCTCTGATAGGGACCATAAGCTTTAAGAAATCTTGAGTAGTCTCTGTGTGTGAAATCATAGTTCAATCCGTTCTTGGGGTTATGTCCAGAATTCTTGGAAGAATAAAAACCTCGTAGATGCCAAGTATATAAATGTATGGCTATCTCTCGAGAATTTATTCTTTAACCAGCATTAATATGGTGTTATAGTTTTAAGCATTTCACTTAGAATTTACCTGCTTCCGCCTTACGATGGAAACGTAGTATGCAGATTAAGTTCTAAGACAGGAGTCGGCTACCTTTTAGCTGTGGCGTGCCAAATCAATCTACCAATAGGATTCAGCGTGTTACACATTAAGACATTTTGAAACAATTCGACTCTCGTGATAATGCATGCAGAATTAGAGGATATAGGTCAATAATTTTATTATATATTAATTTTGCATCATTTTAAGATACTTCTTAAGATAAAAATATACAACTATTTCTTCAACAACAAAAAATTAAATTATACGTATATTATGCAATTTTAAACATATTTAATAAAATAAAGAAATAGGCAGCATAAAATATAAGTATTTTACTTCATTAGAGTTAAAAAAAAAACGATAAATAAAAACTTCAACGTGAGCCTAATGCTCTTGCACCGCTCTACACTTCCAAATCGCAAAATCAGGGATATAATGCGTGACTTACCATTTGACAAGATTCTGGACATTCAGTTGTTAAAAAATTTTTGCGAGCTCGAAATATTTTTCATATGAGAAAAGATTTTTTACTTTAATACTTAAAACTAAAAGCGGAAAATAGAGTACATGAAATTTTCTCTCTTCAAACAATTAAGGCTACACAGAGTATCCGTTTTCAAAAAAAAATTTTTGGAGACAGTATATATATATATAACAGTAAAAATAATTTATGTTTTATATTCAGATTACATTATTAAGTTGATTCTAAAAGTAAAAAATCAGTTTAAACAGCCATTGTTTTACAATTTTAAAAAAATAAAGAATTTTTGAAGTTTTTTCAAACTTTTATAAAATGCTCAATTTTTTTTTAAAATTTTTAGTTACTTTAAGTTATTTATTTTCCTTATATTATTGCAAACAAAAGTTAGTACGGATTTTAAAATCTATTCCCTTGATGATTTTGAATAATTACTTTTGCAGAAAAACCTGGAAAAAACACGAAAATTTTAAAATAATAAATTTAGCATTTAAAAAAAGGAACTATAGATTTCAGCACCAAATCCATATTAACTTTCACAGAACATATGTTTGGGAGTACATACAAAAAAATTTCAAGCTTCTATAATGAACAGGAAAAAAGCCTTAGAGATTAGAAAACACTTATACCTTCAAAATAGAAAGTACGCAGACAAAAACGCATTTAAAGTTTGTAAAGGCATAAAACAAAAACTTATAATGCCCGTAAAGCTCTAGTTTTTTTTCTATGTTATTTTCCATAATGTATGTTCTACATTATATATATATATATATATATATATATATATATATATATATATATATATATACATATATACACTGCTGGACAATTGCTAAGGACGGATCACAAATTGCTATGTAGCATAACATTAAGCGAGACATGAGGCCTAGTAGGATAAAAATATAGTTGCCACACTGTTCAGACATTAGAATAAAGAATATTAATTGTTCTGGAAAGTACAAAAGCTGTGAAACATCTGAAAGAAAAAAATGTTCATTTGATCTGCGTACGGAGAAATGGAACAATGCATCTAAAAGTCAGCAGGCACCTTAAAGAAAGGTATCAGTACGGGATATGTCCACCGTGGAGTGTGATGCAACATTCCACACGTCGTACCATACTTTGCACAACATTATCCAGCAGCTGTTGAGGCAATTTATCCCATTCCTCTGTGAGTGCACGGATGAGAGGGTTCTTGTTTGTCGGAGGATAGTTTCGACCAGCAACTTGCCTCCCCAAAGCATCCCACACATTTCCAATGAGGTTTAGATCTGGTGAACGTGCTGGCCATACGAGACGTTGAATACTTTCGCTGTCTAGACAATCCTGGACAGCGAGTGTTCGATGACATGTTGCGTTGTCGTCCATAAAAACAAATTTATCACCGACAGCACCACGGAAAAGACGAACATGAGGAAGTAGAAATTCATCAATGTATCGTTGGCCCATCATAGTTCCATTCGCAACCACATGTAGGTGCGTGCGGCCATTGATCATGATGCCGTCCCACACCATGATACTGCATGTCGGATATCGGTCCTTTTCTTGGATATTTTCTGGACGATAAGCAGTACCACTCTCGCGCCAGATCAGTTGGCGTCTACAATCCGATGACAGACTGAACCCACTCTCATCTGAGAATAGTACGCATGCCCAGTCCTGTTCAGTCCAATTGTGATGCTCACGACATCATTGCAAACGGGCAGTACGATGCTGTCTGGTCAATGGGACACACACAACAGGTCTGCTGCGTGCGTATAGTCCTCCTCCCCTCAAACGTCCGGCAACAGTTTTTCGGGAGATCTGCTTTCCTGAGGCAGCAAGAAACTGATTTGCCACCTGCTGAGCTGTGGTGCGCCTGTTCCTTTTTGCTGATAGGACGATATATCTGTCTTCTGCTGGCGTCGTACTTCTAACACGACCTCCCCCGTCCGTCTACTACACATTCCAGTAGTTTTAAATGACTTCCACAGCTGTGAAACAACGCTGTGAGCGATGCCGAACTCCCTGGCAACATCTGTTATTTTTCGCCCTTCTTCGATCTTTCCAATAATTCGGCCACGCATAAAATCATCTATGTCATGTCGGGAAGACATGCCAAAAATTTTAAGTTCGTCTATTAAATCTTTCCAGTAAAACTTTGACTTGAAACAACAACTGTCCACACGCGTCAAAACCTTTAAAGCTTTTATGAACGCTATCACGTGATGAACAGACGTGGAAAAAAAAATTTGCATACTCATAATTCTTCTTACTAATATCCCGCACTTATTCTAATTTTCCACATTTTGCTTCCTTTCATTTTGTGGTTGCTATGGATGATAGTGTTATCCGTCCTTAGCAATTGTCCAGCAGTGTACAATGTATATATATATATATATATATATATATATATATATATATATATATATATATATATATATATATATATATATTATTAAGCTTAATCATAACCTAATATTTTCACAAAAGTTTTGAAACAAAAAGCATTTATGTGCAAAAGAATAATGATACTATATATATATAACTTTTATACATATAAATATGCTAAAAATAGCCGTAAAAATTGTTCATAAAATTAAATTTTTTTCAGTTTTAATTTGGGCTGTTTAGGAGGTTTTAGCTCTTGTTGTACGACTTTAAAATACTACTAGTGTAGTACTACAATATGTTTAGTATAATGAATTTTGGTACATCAAGGAAATACTCAGTTTTATCCTGCAGTACTTGAACTCAGAATACTTTTATTCGTAAGTTCAACTGCAGTATCAGTTGAGGACTGATTTTTTGTTACATCATTTTCAGTAGTATTTCATCTCTTTGAAATTTTGTTTCTCATAGCAACCTGAAAATATTTTGGCCATGGCATTTTATCAACAGGTAAAATTAATGATAAGGCTTATAAGTTGTATAACCTATTTTTTAAATCAAAAATTGGCTTTGAAATCAATTTTAATTAATTAATTATGAGGATTCAAAAACTCAAAACATAATCAAGCAGAAATGATTTTAGTAATGAAAATTGGCATTAATAAACATTTCTCATTAAAAAAGTTAATTGTGCTCAAAAATATTTTTAATTAATACAATTTAAGGGTGGAAAAATGCTCCTAAATGAAACCAAAACCAAAACCTAAGCTTAGCAAACTTCAAATATCTGAAAACTTAATATGTTATCAGATCTGAAATTTTGTGGCGCACTGCACAATGGTATGGGCTAAAAGAAAATGCAAAAATAATAATATTTTCAGTAATTATGAAATTTCTATCTTACTGTGTAGTCCTAAATTTCTCCAGCAATGACATTCACAATAATTGACGAAATAGCTGTAAATTTATTTTTAGAATTAATTTTCAGATTTTTTTGTACTTGCGTAAATGTCCATAATTCTGAAGATGAAGGTCCTTTACAAGTTCATCCACTACAAAGTTGACACATTTGTAGAGTATTGCAGAGTGTCATTGAGAATTTTTCCATATGCCACGCGGGCCATAGGTTGCCAACCCCTGTTCTAAGACATAAAAGTGGTTGGGAAAAATATATAGATGCAATGCGGATAGTTGTTAGTTAATTGACGCTTCTGTGAGGATATTTATCATTTAAAAATAGATTTATCTATCTCAGTGAGATATCTTTACTTATACCCGAATCTTTTGGTTTTTTTATCTGAGTGCTTAACCTATTCCTGGCATCGTCTGTCATTTTGAGAAACAAGGGTTCACAGAGTGTGTGTCTGCAGTCGTTTAGATAAGTCAAATTTCGATTATTTTAATTATAGGTAATCATCCTTAGATGATAAAAATTAATAAATAAATTCCATTTATACAAGCATTGTTTGCGGTTATTTGCAATCATAGCATATCCAGTCACACATGCATTCTAACCTTCTGTTTTCTATTACTTATTTCCTCCGGTGACCATTTTCTTTC
The DNA here is from genome assembly GCA_019973935.1 of Trichonephila clavipes. Classification (NCBI taxonomy): domain Eukaryota; kingdom Metazoa; phylum Arthropoda; class Arachnida; order Araneae; family Nephilidae; genus Trichonephila; species Trichonephila clavipes. The sequence continues at coordinate 113,913 of BMAU01018425.1, forward strand.
ATCCAAAGAATATTTGATAATTTAAAGATTATGAAATTGCCATCCCAAAACTTCTTTCTTTGAATCTCAGGACATTTACCAACACAATATTCCTCTACCAGAAAGTAAAAGATGTTAGATAATATTGGCCTACGCATAATATTCCACGCTTCATGGATAGATTTAAAGAAACATTCATCAAATGTCAACAATGTTTTTCTTCTAGCTTTTACATCTGGCATATAGTATTGTTCTACTGTTCTGGTTTTAGGTCTGAACTTATTGCAATTTATAAGGGATTGCAATTTATTCAAACTGGTTCTGACTATGTATTTTTCTGCTTCTGACATTTGGATTTTAACTGATAGTTGTGCTTCTATACAACACCTTTCTTATTGTACAACTGTTGGGGATATGCAAGCAAAAATATTCTGGATATTGTGGTTCGACTTTCTTCTAGACACTCTATATACTTTCAATGGGTTCCCTCCCATATTGGATCGAATGGTAACGAGATAGCCGATAGTTTGGCCAAGTCTACCACTGCTGACATCTTGCGGGATGACACTTGTCTAACTTTTGCCGAACTCTCCTCCATTACAATTATAGAATTAAATGTAGTTTGGAGAATACCCCCTTGCTCATTCTCGGTATTTTGAGGAAAAACCTCGTTGGTGTCACCTACTTAATATTCCTAGGGATCAGCAGACGGCTCTATCACACAGTTTTAGTGGCCACATCAAATCTCTTACTTTTTAACAGGGCCGGAAAGTCTTTCCAAAGTGTCATAGGTGCGAGAGGCTGACCAGGCCTCCCCCAGTCGTATTCTAAATTGCTTGAGTTTTACTATTGAGGAAGTTTTAGGAAATATATTTGATTTTTGATTTTTTGTCGATATTTGGTTTTATGGAGATGGTGTAGCTAAGTTACACCACATCTGGGATAAGAAACAACAACAGCAATATCTGGTATATTTGCACGAGACAAACAAAAAATACTATCAAGCCATTTGAATAAATATTCGTTTCATACCACATATTATATACATTGTACAAAGTGATAAGAGTAAACCGATGTCGGTGTAATCTTTATCTGTTTCTTCCTGCAATCTCTTTACTAAAGTAATAGCCTCTTTGTTCATGACTGTCACTAAACTTCGCAGAAGATGAGAGTGGAAACATGGAGCCAGTAGCTTTCGCCGAGTTTTCCACTTTTCACCGCCACTGGAGAAAAGAGAAAAAAAAGGATTATAAAATACAGGATAAATTAACTTTAATTTTTCTAATGAACAATATGGAAAGTCCTGGAGGTATCCAAGAAAAATTATGTAGAATTTCTTAAGAACCTTCAGCAAGAACCTTCATCACACCGAATTGAAAACCGAAAGTTATATTCTTATACTTGAAATTCTCACAGCTTTTACTTTAACTGAAATTTTTAAAAGCTAATTCAAAACACTATAATCTTTTAATTATAAGGTAATGTAATAGCTAGATTTGTAAAATTATTTTATAAATACTAATCATAACTATTATCAAATCTAATTTTCTAATTCGTTAATGGACATATTTTTCTCAATTGTAAGTTGAAAATAATTTTCTAACAACCAAAAACTGTTTTTTTTTTTATTTTTCCCCTTTTTTTGCAGTAATACATGTAACATGGATATTTTTATGAACCGACCACTACTAGGAGAGCCTTGGTTTCACCTCCCTTGAAAAACTAGTTAATTTCATGTTTAAGAGGGGAGGAAAGAGGACAATTGTCAACTGCGGATTTTGTAAATTTACTGTTTAAGGGTTTTTTTGCTTTTGTTTTTACAAAACGTTTTTTTAGAAGTCTAAAAGGAAACATGGTGTCCTCTTCTTCATTTAACCATAGTTCAAAATTACGAGATTTGTTGCTAAAAGTCATTGAGTTGCTGCTAATTCAAATTATTAAACTAATCGAGTAATAAAACAAATTATTACATGTGAAATGGATTGAAACCAAGACCTTTTCTTGTAGCACATCTGTATTAGGATCATACCTAAGTGTTATAAAGTGTTGCTTTTGCTTTACAAATGATCTTGAATGCAATACATACCTTGTTACAAGCCCAAATCCAATCACTGGTTGAAGCCATTTATATAACTAAATTTTTTCGACTAGCTTAATGTTACTCAATACAGTCTGGAACAGACAATGAAATAATGTAAATTCATAAATATTAATAGCGAAGTTCATTGATTTTTCTCTATGTGTTTTTATCATTTCAAATTCTGTCGAATTCAAGTACACAGGAATTAGATTCCTATTTGATAAATAATAATAGATGCGCATGCTCTGATTTGAGAAAAAAAAATTCTAGATTAAAGGTTATTAGATTGTGTAAGAACTTAGGCAGGCAGGTAATGCATTCTGTTCCTCCGGCACATACATATAATAGTTGAATCAAAGATTTTAATTCCTTCTTAAAATGTTAAACTATTTTTAAGGCTGAAATTTTAATATTTTTGGTCCCCCCTCGATTTTTATGCTGTTTTTATCGTCCAGATATTCATTTCATTTATCATTAAGAAAAATAAAATTAAAACACCCACTATCTTTTAATTTAAAAAAATTTGTTTTATAACAGCGGAGTTTACAGAAATTTTTACTTATATCATTAGCATAGGGCAGTGGCGCACCCAAGGGAAGTGTGTTAGGTGCCCAGACGTCCCCCAAAGCCCTTGATTTTTTCCCGATTGATTATATTTTAAGCATATAATACGTAAAATTTAATTAAATATTTATTTCTAATGAGATTAATTTTATTAATACAAATTATTTATTCAATAATTAGTTTTTAACTGTTTTCCCCAAATCAACAAAATCAAAAGGAGCATGATACAAGAGTGGTGGACTTTCGACCCTGGACCTCCTCCCCTGGAAAACTTCTGTGTGTGCTTCTGGCATAGGGTATTAAAAATCTTTGTCATTTAGGCATTTTTAAAGCCAATTTGTATGCCAATGAGTTGAGAAGGATATATATATATATATATATATATATATATATATATATATACGTAATAATTTCCAATCATCTAATTTTTAATACATCTGATTTATCTTTGGTCCATTCCTTCAGGACCCACGTTTAATTAATAACCTAGCTATCAGCTTAACGAGAGTATCTTGAACTACATCGATCCACCCCCAAATAATGTGATTTCCCGCTTGCTATAAATAGTGAGACTCTGGAAAATCCCGCCTCCTCTGTCTTGGTCTGTCCTTAACTATGTAGTCGACTGCATCGCGTTGTGTATTCGTTTTCTTTGTACTGTGTTTTGTGCCCTCTTGTCTGTTTCTTGTGATGTTAAAACGCTGCATGTTAAATGCTGAATAAACTGGATTAACTTACAAGACTGCGTCGTCAATGCCAATCAAATATAAAGCATGAATCGTTTAAAATAACGATCATCGTTAAAGAATCAATTACGCCACGACCCCCCTCATGTGTTCACACATATATATAATATGTATATAAATGTAATAATTCCCTCTAATATCCTTTTCAGTAACTTTTTAATTCTTTTGTCCCGTCTTTCAGGACACATGTTTAGTTATTTTAACTTACCTGCCCGCATGGTCGGTATTTTAATCGTTATCAAATAGTAAGATTGCGAAACTGGCGCTCGCCAGTTTTGACAGCTTTTGGCTTCTGTTAGAAAGAGTCACGCGACCTTCACAGCCCGCCGACCTTCATGGTCTCTTTCTCTTCGTCTTCAATAAGTGTTAATCTGCTGCAGTTAGTTTTGTGTCTTCGTGTCTTTGTCGTATCATTCATTACCTGTTTTGTAAACAACTGAGAAGTAACAATGTGGGTGTCTTTTTACGTTTATGTTTGTGTCTGTCTATGAATAAAAAAGATAAAATCTAATTCAGAAGAAGTTTTCCGTTTATCAATAAACCAACAAGGACATCTAACCACAGGCTACGCACACACACACACACACACATATATATATATATGCAGTTGGACTCCGATATTTAACGAATTCATCGGGACGGAGCATTTTGTTCGTTAAATCGGGATCCAAACAAAATACAAATTTTTCGCTTTTACCTTTTGGAAATTCAATAATAAGCAACTACACCAGATATATCCATAGCTAGAAATTACATGCATTTTATTCGGGAGATAAAAATACTCTTAGTGATTTTTTATGCATCATTTAATTGGAAATTTTAAAATACTGACTAACAGATGTTTGAAATTCTTTTTGCTTTCTGACTCGAAGGGGTTCTTTTTTCCACTAAGTGCATTTATCGTAAAGTTCAATGTGAAGAATATTTCTTGCTCCGAAATTTTCGATATATCAGAAAATAATATATATTGGCAAAATGAATAAATAAATTTATCAATAAAATATAAAATTCATTCAATGTGGAAAAATGCTCCTTTAAGTAAATAATTAAAAGGGATGTAAGTGTAATTAGGTATTTTTGTTTCAATTAATAATATGTTTCATATATTTACGTTGCAATTTTTTCTTAAATTTTTCGTCTTCTTTTTCACCTTATGTTTAGCGATTATTGTATTATGCTCCATTATTTATTCTTTCATGTGATTCATGTTTCTTATATTTTTCAATCATACATATATATTTAACTATAGCCACTCAATTATGTCACAAGATGGCGCTGCATGTTTAATAACATTAAATATATTTTATTTGATATTAGAATCACTATGTATGTTTGAGGATCCTTTTAATTCCAATAAATTTCCTACCGATATTTTAGGTTTATAAGTGCATATATAGACGGGGCCGATCCTAGCAGATGTACAGTGCGTGCACCGCATACGAGTGATCAAAACAAGGGGGCGGCCACAGGCTGCATGTAGTTCGATTAATCAAGTAAAATGTTTTACGAATATCTCAAAATAAAATTTATAATAAATCGAATAAATGTGCTGAATTTTACATAGCTATCAAAAAATGAAAATAAGTTCCGATTTCCCGACAGCGTAGCATAGTTTAAGAAAAACGGAATGTTAGTACTCAGTGTATTGGTCCACACATTGTCCATTTATGTCTACTCTTAACACACATCCTTCATTTAATAGCAAAATTCGTGGCAGAGACGGCAATACCACAATAGAAAAAGTTGGTACTGGATCGATACTTAACAAATGAGTCTCAAAAAGGATTTTTGAGGAAGTTGCTTTACGAAAATATCAAATATGGATAATAGGTAAATATTACCTAAGACATAGAAGTGCTTAAATTCAATATGCTTTGGGGGAAATTAAAAGTTTTCAATTCAAAAATTGCCTTACAATTTAGAAAAACAAAATAAAAGGGAAGAGGGGATTTTTGTGTCTATTTTATCATTTCTATTAATATTTTACTCTTACACAGCTAGATGAGCTTATAACGTCAATGTTAAGTTATTAGCCAAAATATGAAATTCTGAAGAAAAGGGGTACATTAGGTCTTTGAACGCGGGCGGCCGACATCCTAGGATCAGTCCTGCATATAGACTTACTTTTATTCGATCTTATTGTACTAATTTTATTTTTATACGGTACTACTACGGTACTCTATCAGTATTGGCGCGAAATATTAACTAGGTAATGTGTGGACGTGTTAAGTTTTATTATCATCGCAGTTTTTTGTACAAAGATTTTAACTCTATAATTAGTCAGTAGTTTATTAAATTTCCCGGTTATATTTTATGAAAATAGTATTGGTGTATTTTATTTTGTAATAATTACATATTTATAACATTTCCTATTTTTCCATAGCACAGTAGTATCAGCAAGATACTGGTGAAGGGGTTGGTTGGCCCCCAAACCTGCATTTTTGGTTTCTAAAGCCAAGAATTTGCAATTCTATACTGTGGCTAATACGAGGGTTTAGCCACAGTATTTTTGAGTTTTTTAAAGTTATACTCCAGCGACAATGCACTTTTGTAGACGAATTTTCTACAGATTAAATGCCTCAGACCATTCATTTCTTGGAATTGATGAAAAAATTGCATTTATAGCCACACCAATATCTTTTTCTGAATGTAAATGGCATCCACATAAGTTCTCTTTCAGATTAAAAAATAGCCAAAAGCCTCGCATATCTAGATCCGGAGAATAAAGTGGATGTTCTATCACTTTAATTTGTTTTTGTGTAAGAAACTCAGCTGTGTAAATCCGGCTGTATGGGAAGATGCATTGTTATGGTAAAGCAATAGTGCCCTAACATTCATTTCTTGGAGAATTCCTGGAAGACATTTAGTAGTATACCAGTTTGCGGACCTTGTCTTCTGTCCTTCCAACTTGATGGCTTTGGCCAATCCCGTACATCTGAAGAAAATAGCATACATTACTTTTTTCACATTGCTCGTTGTCTTTTCACCATTGTCGGCCTGAGGCCATTTTCAAAGATGCATACTTTGCTTTCTTTACGTGTTGGAACGTTAAAAAACGGTATGTACCCATTACAATTTTAGAAATGTTGCGGTGGTCACCATCATTTAGCAATTTAAAGGTTTCTTTACTGATTCTTTAGATTATGGAGAACCCAACTTTTTTCATATGTAATTCTTCAAGAATAATTTTGTGTATGGCTACGGATCCACAGTTAAGTTCCTTCTGTATCATTTGGTAGGCATAGCGATTATCATCCATTAGCCTTTTTCAAATGGCAGATACATTATTCGGGATTACTGCCAACCGCAGACGTCCTGTGTGTTCTTCATTCTGAAGAAAATTGCGACCTTTGCAAAATTCTGTAAACCATCTCAATACAGCAGCATGGTATGGATGTTCATCACCAGATGCTAATTAAGGCCGTTGAACGCATTCGTCTTGATTTTATATCCCGCTTTAAAATCATGGAAAATCATTGCACGATAATGTTCTCGTGTCAACTCCATTTTTTCTTATCTAAAATAGGTTCTACGCTAATCAACAAGTCAGTAAAAAATCGCCTGCTGTGTTAAAACACTTTGTATTTTCAGATTAAACCGTTAATTTTTTTGTAACTTCTAGTCTGCACGTATCTCAAAAAATTCAGAGTTACTCTCCTAAATCTTACTTTTCTGGCTAGTTATACTTAGGTTTATAACTAATTGTATATATTATTATTATGGATTATAATTTACTTATATATTTGTAAAAGAATGTGTTGCACCTTTGAAACATTCTCTTTGGCATTAAGTTTGGAATTATGCAAAGACGATGTTTAATGCTACATAATTCGAAGTATAAGATTACTTTTTTGGATAGTTCATTTTTAAATATAATTATACAAATACATTCGGACCTCTGTCTAACGAAGTCGATAAATGACAAAAAAAGTTCTTTATATGGAAAATTCGTTAGATAGAGATTCATCTTTTAATATACATTAAAGACCACAAAAACAAATTTTAAATTTATGAATACTATATATTATTTAAAAAAGTAATTATTTGCACATTTTTTGAAATTAATATCTATTCATTTTATGTATCTTACCCATCAAAAAGAAATCTGCATGGAAAACAAAAAGAAAAGGAAACATTGTCCAGGAATACACTGTATATATATATATATATATATATATATATATATATATTTATACTTAAAAAATAATTTTATACTAAAATTAAAGAATTTTTAACTACATTTTTAAATTTTAAGCCTACGAATAATTTTAAACGTACATTGTTTTATGACCAGTAATTTTTAGCATACACTACTACATGTATCCTTAAATTTAATTTCTGATAAAATCTGTTAGTTTTGTTTGAATGTTTTGATTGGAAAATTATAGTCATTTTATTGCTCTAGGAGAGTTAGGCAACTAGTAATACTAGTTCAATGTCACTTATCACCATAAAATGTACTAAAGGAGAGAATAATTTGAAAATCGTCCTGAAGTATTTTTAAAATGGAGAAAAAAAATGCGAATCAAGAGAAAAAGTTCGATAAATAGAAAATGCACTTCGCTATTTGGAATTTATTTTACAAAGAAAGTAGTAAAATGTTCTTCGTTCAGGGAAAAACTTCACAAAATAGAAAAATTCGTAAAACAGAGTAATCTTTAGATGATTAAAAATGCATCTACTTGTGCTTCCGATCTCACAAATTTCCTTTAAATATGTTTATATAAGTTTGTGAGAATTTTAGAATAAAACTTTTAAGGCAATGAAAATTATAATCAAAACATAAATATCATTTTCAACAACTTAAAGATGGAACTGATTCCTAAAAATTAATTTAACCACATTTAAAGTGAAAGTAAAAGTACTTACTCCAACTGCTTCTGCTTTTGCTAATACTATAACTGGCTCGCAGAAGAACCACACACAAAACAGTTTCTGTTTTTGGAATAATTTTGAAAAACCTCCAAAGAATTGTAGTAAAACTAGAGCAAAAATGCATAACATTAAAAATGGTGCATAAAAATCTCATTGAATGTTTCATGCTTCTTTTAAAAATCAGACATTAAGAGGAAAATAAAAGTGTCGATATACGTACTATATAGTTAAATATCCCAGTGCTAATTTGATATAAGAGGGCTACGAGCCAAGTTGCTGTTTATGTTCGCCAAGTTGGTTGATACAATGGTTACAATATGGTTACCTTAATATTTTTATCGTGTGGTCATGTGGTTGCCATGGGGATGACGCATATTATTGTTAATTTTTATTGTTTTTCCCCCGTGTGGTAACCCTGTTAATTTAAGACGATTTTAATTTGATTTCTTTAAAAATGTTACCATTTTCATTGTAATCGTTCTTCAATCTAGCTGCTTCAGTTTTCTGTTGTATTGTGTGCTATTTTTAAATATGGATATTTCTAATATCATTGGAGGGTACCAGGATATTTTTTTTTCAAAAATATGAGGGCTGTGTTTTTAATTATTGCTGCAAATCGCGAATTTCCATTTTATTTTACTTTTAAATAATGCATTTTTAAACATTGCAAGTTCGGCGAAATTCATTAAAGAAGCTCGCAGTTCTTTGAATATTCAGTTATCAGCAATTATTAATTAATATTCCTTATTAATTTTAATATATATATTATGGAATTCTTTTATTTATAGTATTGTATAATCAAAAATATAATTATATAATACAATTATTATGCATAATAATTATTATATTATTTTATTTATTAAAAATAATTATTATATTATATTTATTAAAAATAATTGTTATATTATATTTATTTACAATTATTATTGTATTATTTATTTATTTATAATTATTATGATTATTATTTTTTATTATATGAATATTATTATATATGATAATTACTACTAAATTATAATAAATGATTATTATTATAAAAATAATAATTATATTAAATGAATATTATGTATAGTAATTACTATTAAACTACGTGATCATTATAAATTACATAGTATAATTATTAGTATATATAATTATAAGGCCCAGTGGTGGAGTGGTAGCGTATCGCGTTTTCATACCACAGGTCCGGGCCTCTATCTTCTGGCTGGGCAAGGTCGTTTCAACCTTTCAGCCCTTCAGAGGGTCGATAAAGGAGTACCAAGCTAGCTTGTGGGCTAAACACTGGGGGGTTTCATTTTAGAGTAACCACTCATCAGTACAATGATAGAACTAGAAGAATAAAACGCTTTCTCCATTTCCAATCAGACGCGCAGGAAAAGCGTAGCTTGCCCAATATCCCTTGAGTCAACTAGAAGGAAGGAGAACGTGGTTGTTGAGTTCTTGAGGAAGTGGCTCAGCAAAGAGTGCCATCTGACCACGTGTGAAGGGACCCAGAAAACATAAGTAGACGTGTGTCAATAGCATAGCTTCCTCAATATCCTTTAAGTTGAGTCAATTAAAAGGGAAAAGAACATGTTTGTCAAGTGCTTGAGGGAGTGGCTCATCAAAGAGTGCCAGTTGACCACACGTGAAGGTGCCAAGTCGATTTTTATTTAAAACTGGTTCGCGAGTGTCGGCTCCTGTTGTGAAGTGCGGCACGTAACACATGAAAGATCCCTAAAAACACAATCCTCCATTTATTCAACTTATGTATTTATTGTTTCCTGCTGGAAGCTCTTGAAGGAAATAACAAAAATTATTCTGTGCTATAAGTTTACATATAATTTTATTTGTAAAGACAGAAATTGAGATCTAAATGTAACAATCGAATTTTGACCCATGCTTAGACTGCGATTAATGTACAAAAGAGCAATATCTTATAAACACATGCTTTCTACTCAATTTAATTAAATGTGTGTGTGTGAAATACTTTCTTCTTTTCATTTATCTCTTCTAACGCTTGTTTAGCGATTAGATTTATAGAAAAAAAAACTAAAATATATACAATTCGTTTTATAAAGCAAAAGAAATAAGTTAATATCCCTTCAGCGTATGTTTGGAACTCCAACATCTTTTCACCTCGGAGTCCCTACTCAGAGCCGAGCATCCCAACAAATGGCTCCTGTCCATGATCTCGTCTTTCTTACAAAGGGCAATTTGGACTCCCAAAAATACTGCTTCGATGGAGGGGATCCGCATGGCAGTCATGACCCACCTTAAGTCTAAATTTTGAGGCTGCTTTTTCATGAGGTTTATCCGAGATATCTCGTTCCAAGCCAATCCTCCAACTTCTTACAAAAACACGAGAAGTGAGCAATTTTTTCCTATTTTGTCTCAAAAGATTTTAGATGTAAAGCAATGCTTCTCAAACTTTCAATATTTGTGTCCCAATATTGAATCATAATTTTCATCATGCCCTCCTCCATACAATAACAATGTATTGAATTCAATAATACTGTGATGCTAAAACAACCAGATGTTTTAAACCTCTTAAGTGCTACCGGCTTATATAAACGTTTCGAGCAGCTGAAGCGTTATTTTCCTCTGGCGTACATATACGTCTGTCCTAAGTACGATCTTTTCTGTGCACTGCTATCCATAAAATTATTCAGAAGGTTTTAGAATGCAATAAAAGAACCTTGAGAGAGTGTTTGTGAAGGAAGTACTTATTTCAGAGGATTTACTTATTTATTCCTTTTCTCCTCCCCCCCCATATATCACATACGCCCGCTTACGTAGAAAACGGTGGCATTGGGGGGCGAATCACGTAACTTTTGATTGGCAGTTAAAGGATTAATTATAAACCATACAAATTATCCCGATAAGTGTTGCGGCCTCTAGCGCCCGCTTTGCGAAGCGAGCTGTTGTACAAAGTATACTCAAAACTGTTGAAAGAAACTGAGCAGATATGTAACGAAGCGAGCGAGCGGAATGAGTTGTATAGCGGCATTTTTGTAGAAAATAGTCTTTAGCTTGGAAATTATACTTGTAAATAAACGTTAGTTGTCTACCAAAAGAAACCTCTTTGTTGTCAACTTCATGAGAGCCTCTCATTTATTTAATAACGATCACATGGATCTACTAAGAAAACCACAATAAGTATTAATTTATATATATACACTGCTGTTTGTAAGAAAATGCAACACCACGAAGGAATCATCAGAACTAAATGAACCTTGCAGCAACTATCAATTATAGGATGCCACGTAAAATAATAAAGTTTCAGAACCACCCCGCATGCGTGGTTTGCGCTTCGCCCTCTGAACTGATGCTGAAAGCGTATAAACAGAGGACTATAGAGGGACGTTGAAAATAGTTAATGATTATTTGTCAGTGGCGAACGTTTAGTGAGACCTAAGTATGCCTTCAAGACGAAGTAAGTAGAAATTCCAACAACTTACGGAGTTTGAACGGGGGAGGATTATTGGCCTTCGAGAAGGAAGATTTTCCTCTCACGCAATAGCAGCTTCGTGTGCAACGGAACAGTTCCACAGTGATGCGAGTTTGAAAGCAGTGGACCGACGAGCACCGAAAAATTCGAAAAACTGGCAGTTGGCAATGAAAGGGGACCTCAGGATCGACACTTGCTCCGTATGGCAGTGAATGACAGTACGGTTTCCTCCAGGTAGTAGGCAGCACGTCGGTCTACTGCTACAGGTGTATTAATGTCGGCTTCGTCAATTTGTCGATGTTTGTTGCACCGTGGATTGCGTGCAAGGGCGCCTTTATACAGGATCCCCCTCACCGCAAACCATCGATGGCTGCGCATACAATGGGCTAATGAGCCCAGGACCTGGCAAGCTGATTGGCACCAAATTGTCTTTCCAGATGAATCATGCTTCAGTTTGTGGGACCATGATGGCCGCATTCGTGTTAGACGCTATACCGGTGAACGCTGCCTTCCCAAACCATAACACCCAGTGTCGTGGTTTGGGGTGCGATTTCGTATCATGCACAATATAATTTGCTACTATCTGAGGGTAATCTCAATAGAAACAGTACGTTCTTGAAGTGCTGCAACCCGAAGTCGTTCCTTTCCTTTAAAGCATCCCTGGAGCTATCTTTCAGCAAGATAATGAACACCCACATGCTGCAAAGACTGTTCGAGACTTCTGTTCATCCCAACACATGCAACTTCTTCCTTGGCCTGCTTATTCACCGGATATGTCGCCTATCGAGCACGCGTGGTATTTGATTGATCGGCGTCTCGCTCGTGATCCACGTCTATCAACTTCAAAAGACGAACTTTTGCTGCGTATACAAGCAATATGGAATTCTTTTCCACAAGCAGGCATTCAAAATCTATTTGACTCCATGCCACGTCGTATAGGAACACTTATTGTAGCACGTGTTGGTTACACCAAATACTGATTTCGGACACTTAATATTGTTTTGTCATTTACTTGTACTAATATAAGTCGTTTGTGCATTAAATTTAATTTAATTCTGATTCCTTTATGACGCTTCATTTTTTACAAACAACAGTTTAATTTTATATATGATAAGACCATGGGGGTCACTGGTAATTATATACTTGATCTTAACTTAGTATTGTTAAATTTATTATAAAGTACATTTGTGACCGGCTCATCGTGCTTTCTATTAATTATCCTCTTGGGTTCTTTGGGGCTGAAAAAGCAAATTCTTTCCAACCAAATCCAGAAGCGAAGCGTGATTATGCAAAGTAAGAACTTTTTAAACAGCAGAATTTTAGCGTAAGTGGTGTTGCCTTTTGGGAAGTGAGTATGCTAGTCTGAGTTTAAGCGTGGAAGCTGAAGTAAGCCGATATTCCAGTGTTCAACTATCCGTTAGAGTGCGATCAAGTCAAGGTGGATATCATTCAACTTGAGATAAAGAAATGACATTGAGGATTCGAGTGTGTTGCTTCTACCTAGGATATAGAGGTAAGACCGTTCCACTAAATACTAGGAACTGTGTATAAACAGAGGTTAGGAGTAAGCGGTAAAGTTAATTATAGTGGTCAGGAACACGCTCATTTGGCAGTACGTATTGTGTGTTTCTTCACCTCGGATCCTCTAAGTGAAATTATAAATATTATCATTGTATAGGATTTAAGTTAAGATATTAAATAATAAAGAGATATTAAGAGTATGGCAACGCTTGGTTCTTCATTCACTCCCACATCCCTAGGTCACGAGGACAACTTAGATGTAAGGCATCATCCACGCGCGGGCTAATGCCTTACACATTGTGCAGTAATGATGCATTTATAAGTGTATTATATGAGTGTAAATGCGTATTTTATTTTTTATTATGTCAGAATATATGCTTTGTTTTTTTACCTTCAGTAAATTAGTAATTTTTAAAAAATGATCGTTTGTTTTCAACTTTTCAATATGCACGCTCTCCTCTCGTAGAGTTATCACGCCCCACAGTTTGAGAAATACTGATGTAAAGTTTTGAGCAATGGAAAGAGTTGTAAGTATTTGGCTGCAGAATAATTTGAGTTCTTTACTTAGCCAGAAAGCCCTCCAGTTCGTTCCCGTAAATATCGCTATGTCCTGGGAACTGAAGGATTATTTGTTTTCCTTCTATCCTCAAACTCTCTAGGAGGACCCGACAATGTAGGATATTCTTAGACATGAGCATTTCCCCCGAGCCGATAGCCTGACTGGCATCTTTGGAATCCGACAGAATAACTACCTTATTGTAAAGATGTCTAGGGACAAGTTGCTCCAGTACCGCATTGACAGCTATAATCACACTATCAAAGGTGTTTTTTTATATTTTCATACAAGCACATAAAAAAAGAGATGGAAGAATATATTCCTCCTCCCACATTCGGAGAGAGTTCAAACAAAAAGCTATCGGTATAAACATGTAACCACTCAGGCTCAAGATAAACGGTATGGATGGCCTCGAGTGCAAAGATCTTTAAGTTGCTTTGAGGAAATGGGCTAAATTCACGTGACGTCATAGTCACATGATAATGATAACCACATGTTTCTAGCCAATCAGTTCAAAAACTGTTGTGACGTTGTAGTCACACGATAAGTTGAAGTAAGATGTGTTTCTAGCTAATCAGTTGATGCGTTTTATACAAAATGCATTTTGTTTAAAAGTACATATATAAATTAATATATATATTTTTTTAATTTTAAAGTCTTTTTGAAGACATTTTTTTCATAACAATTGAACATCTTTACCCAATTATTAAATTTGAAATTTTACAAATAGAACAGCAAGTACAATTAGTTTGATGTCTGTTTTAAGTTCAATGGAGGACACGTGTTTGTCTTCATCATGTGACCGTCGTGAATTGAGCCCATTGGCTCATAAGAAATGGCTGAACAAGGTCTAGCTTGGTAGGTATCTCGATATGGTTTGTAGGGTTTGGCGATTTTTAGAAACCCTGAACATTTCATAATCAAGTCAAGCTCTGCACTTAATTTTAGAACTCTCGGGAAAAAATTATTTTGTGTTTTAGGTGTCTTGATATGTTTTCGTAACAGTCCCCAAACGGTACATTAATTTTGAGTAACTTTTCATAAAGTATAAGAGCTTTCTCTTCAATAATTGACTTAATGAGTCTAGTATTAGTGATATCTGTAAAAATCTTACTCCGCTCATGACATTTCAATACATTGATAGGAATTCTTTTTTTAAATGTCGGGTTCAAATTATCACACCTTGCCTTCCACTATTGTGCTTATATCTGATTTATCTTCAACTTACTCTTTAGCTTTTTACACATGTTTCATTCAATTTTCACACGCACTTGTAAAAAGTATTTATCTTTCAAGCTATTCTCACAATGAGGCATTTAAGTTTTGGTGAAGTACTCGTATCTATATATACACTGCAATCTTTCAGATAAAATGTGTTTGTTAAATATTGTGGGTGTGAATTTCGTAGTATTCCAAAGGTGTGACGCGCGCGCGCGGATCTATTCTCGTACCTTCTTCTAACCCTATTGGGAAATCTTTGGGCTATCAATTCGCATTATTCACAACCAACCCTTCTGAAGAAGAAATCGTGATGTGTAACTTAAGTTTATTATATATAGTCGAGGCTTTTTAGTTAGACGAGTAGATGTAAACCAAAAGTCAGGAGAGATTGTTACTCACAGGTATCATTATTGAATTATTGTGATTAAATATTTATTAACGGAAACATTTAAAAGTGACGATTTATCACTGCAGTTAAATTAATATTAGATTAAATCGGATAACAGGTTAGATCCTATATAAAGTAAGGATCGAGTTTGATAGTCTCCAAATCATTCGTGTATTTCGTCGTTGTTCCACGTTAGCCGTTAGCACCGAAGCATTCTCTTTTTGTTATTAATTCAATTTGTGTCGTTATTTTGCGTGATCGATAAATAGATTGATTGGACCATGGCTAGTGTTTCTTCCCTTCCTCCAACATATATAGGTGCCCAAGAGAGAGATGAGGACCTCTCACAAAGATTTTCTACTAATGTTCAAAAATTATGACGGTGTCTGTAGCATGCGAAAAAGAAGTCGAAGCAAAAAAGTAAGAACGGAAAGAAATAAAAAATAGAGGCAGAATTGTTACAAAACATTCGAATTAATTCTTTTCATAATTTCTAAACCAGATCTTAATAAATGTAATATAGAAGTATTAAAATAATTAAATGTTGGATATATAGTAATGATTTGGAATTAATATCTACGTCCTGTCACTTAGATAATAATCAAAACTGAAATTCTTATTGATTTGGGAATGTAGTGTTGTGACTCTTTTCATTAAAGAAGTTATTACTTGATGACACAATTTTAATTTAACTTACATTTTCTGATATGGAACACTTCTCAAAAGTATTCTATATATTATATACAAAGGAATAATTTTTATTAATTGTAGACGAAAAAAAAAGCTCAAAAATAAGAAAAGTTTGCTTGAATGTACGAAAATTGAAAATGGCGTAATCCCAACGCATGTCAAGTCAAAAGCAACACATCTTCTTTATGGCAAAAATAAAGAACATTTCTATAATACTTTTTTCCTCGCTACGAAATACGGAAAAGTTCTATAAAATGATAAGTTGTGCAAAAAAGGTATTTTGATCAAGACTAGTAAAAGAATATTTCAAGTATATTAGAGATTTGTGTAAACTTTTCGTGGCTTTCTTGATTTCACGCATAACAAAATTGTGAGAAAAATTATTTCAAAAGAATTAATATAACATATTTTGACGAAATTACTTACTATTTAAGTTAAAATTCAAAATGTACTTTTTCCCATTATTTTCTCTTTTTCTTCTTTTAATTTGCCTAAAATGAATTAACTTCGTAGAGAGAGAACTTACTTCTTTAAAATAAAAATTGGAATTCATTCTATAAAATACATATTCTCTGCTAATATTTCTTTTATTTACAAGCAAAATTACAAAATTGCGATAGCAAAAACTATGAATAATAGCACTATAAAGAAAAAAGTATATATGTAACTATAAAAATTTCGTGAAAATTTGAATTCTCTTGGTCGTGTACAATAGAAGAAAATCAAGTTAAGAAATCATTTGAAAATCCCCAGTTTTCGTTTTGACCGAGTTTTTATCTTGTAACGAATGGCATCATTGTAGAGAAAGAGAAATAAACATTCCTAGACAACTTGAGAGGCTGATATTCGCCGAGTCATTTCATAATAAATCTCATATTTTGCAATGCATTCGTAAAGCAATTAACCTTTTTCTTTAAAGGAACTAAAAACATCCACATGATTCTGTTATGATGTCTGGGATTGTTTGTTGAACAAATGTATTTGAAGAATCTTCGTAATCTGATTCGCTGGTGATGTATATAACATGAAGAGATTTCAATTTTGTTGGTACACAGTGCGGTGTCCACAAATTATCATTGTTGTCTCCCGAAATAGTTTTATTCAACAATATTTTGCTCATCATTCCATGATAATTGCTGGAATAGGAATCAAGCTGATAATCGCACTTGCCGTAACATACATTCGCATTAAACCCTAATGGAGCTATTATCCAAGACCAGCCCAGTTCTTTAAAAGAGACGTAGTAATCCAGAAGACAGCAGGTACAGTTTTTGCTGGAGTCGTTTTTAGTACTTCTTCGTACTCTTTTGACTGCTGTAGGGCTTACGTTTGCAACAATGGCGGGTTTTCGGTCTCCATAGTCTTGCGTGGAAAGGCCTGAAAAGACAAAATATTTCCTGATAGAATTTTTTTAAGATTTAGAATCAAGGAGAAAAGATCTAATACTTAGATCCTATATGTTTTTATGAAAAATATAAAGTTCTTTTCCGTTTCGCCTGCACAAATCTCGCCAAACAGACTTTATACTTTATTGGTAACACACAATATGCTCTTAAGAAAAATGGGTACTTTCGTATTATCGCAACCATATTGGCGACATTATATAAAACGAAGCCTATGGCTGCCAATTCAGCGCGTATAACACATGAGATATCTAAGTTGCCAATTTGGCGAGTTATCTTGAACATTGGTATAGTTGCGATAGTACGTAAGTACCAAAAAATGTTATTAGTTCCCATTGGAGTTTAATCTGTTTTTGATGCATCTTGAAAAAAGACGTTCCTAAGAGACGAAACTTGTTTTGAAATATTGCGTTTGGCGTCAGTTGCACCGTTTTTGGCGACTTTATTGTTTGCGCCTGCGAAAAGGAGAAGTACCAAGTACAGTGGTGGTAAAAAGTCCTGAACTCACTAATTTTTTTGCATAATTTTTGTATTTGATTTCATTTTTCGTTATGAAATTATCGCACTATCTAAAATATTGTTATTGATTTTAATGTAGTTTTTCATGCTGATTTCAAATCTGTTTGTGGATTTCATCTAAAGTAAATAGTTTCATTGATATGTTGAAAAAACCTTGACAAGAAAGCACAAGGTCACTGTAAGAATGAGTGAGTGTGTTTTCCACCAATGAAATGCTCCATTATTTCAACCAATCAGAGAGCAGTAGCGATAAAGGTTTGAAAGAAAAAGGTGAAACGGGGTTTATTGTACTGAATTCAATTGTGTGCTTGTGGAAAATAGTGTATTGAAAGCAATTTGAAGTGCGTTATGGAAAATATTGGAATTATTGCAAAATTTTCATATCTGCCTGAGAATAAAAGGTACGAAATAATACATTTGAAGGAAGAAGGTTATTCTATGCGCCAAATTGCTGCTAAAATACCATGTGGCCTTTCTAATGTTGTGAAAACTTTGAAAAGATTTTCTGAAACAAATTTTATTGCGGACAGGGAGCGATCAGGACGACCAAGAAAAACATCTTTATGTGAAGACAGGTTATTGCTTTCAAACAGAAAGCTTAATTCCTCGCAAATTTTGAAACAATGGACTTTGACATCAAATGTGAGTGTGCGCCCAAGAACTGTTAGAGGAAGACTGCTGGAAATTGGGTTACGTGGCTGTAAAGCGCGCCCAAAACCATTACTGACTGAATTTCAACACAAGAGGCGATTGACGTGGGCAAGAGAACATTCATTATGGACTATTAAAGACTGGTAAAAGGTAATATTTAGTGACGAGAGTCAGTTTTGTATTTCTGGCAACCAAAGTAGTGCATATGTAAGACGAGGCACTCATGAGGAATTCAGCTCTTAGTGTCTGAAGCCCACGGTAAAGTACCCGACAAAAGTGATGGTATGGGGTTGCATGTCTTCTCATGGTGTTGGAAGACTTCACATCGTTAGCGGAACAGTGAAAGCCATGGATTACATTGAAATACTACAAAATAAATTACTACCAACTGCGAGAGACCTTTTGGGGAATCAGTCATGGACTTTTTCAGGACGATAACGCCCCTTGCCATCGTGCAAAGGTAGTCCAGAAATGGTTGGAAGACCATACTGTGAATAGAATGAACTGGCCAGGACAGTCTCCCGACATTAATCCGATAGAGAGTTTATGGTTTAAAATTGGTTATGAAATTTCAAAGAAAATAACTTCAAACAAACGTGAATTAATTGAAGCTTTAATATTTTCTTTCAACCATATTGTCACGAAAAATCTTCTTTAGAAATTGGTGCATTCCATGCCAAAAAGATGTAGAGCCGTAATTAAAGCAAACGGCTGGCCCATAAAATATTGATTTTCTAACATGTGACAACAATGTAATTTTCAAAATGCTTATATATATATATATTAAATATACCGTATTTGTCAATTTTCGTGTTATTTTTCTTTGCATATTATGTTATTCTATATTGTTTTATTCTGGACATATTTCACATTATTGTGTTCAGGCAGCTTTACTACAAAAAATATTTTAGTCATTAAGAAACTAGTAGTAGATTTGAAATCAGCATAAAAAATACATTAAAATCAATAACAATATTTAAGATAGTGCGATAATTTCACAACGAAAAATGAAGTCAAACATAAAAATTACGCTAAAAATTGAGTGTGTTCAGGACTTTTTGCCACCACTATATGATAGTCTTCCAATAATGTGCTTTCCAAGAAAAGAAGCACAAGCTGATAGTATTAGAAATTGCAATCAACGTTATTGTTCTTTAAATTGATTAAATGAGGATATCCATTACTGCCCAGTGAGTCATTGAAAGTTTTTTTTTATGTTAAAAGAAAAGATTTTGGTGGTGGATTATTAAGTAATTAGCGCCATTCACCTCATCTGCGGAGGAGAGAATATTATTTGCGAAAAAGCAGGGCTTTGGCCTTCGCACGGGACGATGGCTGAAAAAGGGAAGGGGTTCTTTGTTTTTAGCACGAGACGTTGGACTCAAATTAGTATTAAGAAACGTATAGTTTCTTGGTTTTGTTGTGTTTAGAAAAGATAGATTTCTGTTCTTTTGTGGCATGACGTACTGTGTCTTGAATTATTGAGGAAATAATATAGAAAGATATTACAAAACCACTGCTCAAAATTGTTATTGTCTGTTATTATAAAGAAAAAAGGTAGTCAAGCTTTATATATATTTATATAATTTCATTTATTCAAGTGCTACTGTCTGAAATAAAAATAGAATGACTAGGAAATACAGTAGGATGTAGCTGTATGACTATAAGCAATTAGCCTTTTTAAAACTGTTAAGGCTGAAATAACATAATTGAAAATTCCGATTAATTATATATAGTCCACTTCTTTCAAAGGCAAAGAAAAACGTGGCGTTGTCTCTTTTACTCCTTTATCAACAATGCTTTTGACAGAAATTTTCTGGAATATTTTTTTAAGAAAGGAATATCAAGAAATAAAAGATCCAACTCACCAAATATTTCCACTGTGCAGAACAATGGATCATATCCAGCATTCGTAAGAAATTCTATAGGAAGCTCAAAAGCAGACCAGAGTGAATCGTATTTAACTCCACGCAGTTGTTCTTGATTTTCGCATGGTATATTCTCTTGCGAAGGAGATAAACAAGCCATCACTTCTACGTCTAGAGATTGAATCTTCTTTTTTATCCATAAATGTACAGATGATACGGGTTTGCTATCAGAAGGCAATTTGAACTGGTATTTTGCACAATGCATTTCGTGATTGCAAGCGGTATTATCTACAAATACATGAAAGTATATCTATTAAGTTATTTTTATTATAGACATGTTTTTTGAAAAAAAAAAAAAAACAAACAGATCAAGATAACAAATATTTAAAACATATCCTACCTGACTGAGGAAAAAAAACTTTTAAAATTTTTATAACCTGGTAAATTCAACAATTATTCTCTATTATTATTCCTACCAGGTGCTGTTAGAGATTTTTTGTTCTCGTGTCTTTATCTAAGTGTTTTACAAAAACAACGGAAAAACAAAATGTATCCTGGAACTATTAAAATATCAAACTACCATAAAATCATGTTGTTGTTTTTAAAAAATTGACATTTTTTGGTTATTTTATTTTATAGGCTATTTTATGGTTATTTTATGGTTATTTTATGGTTTATTTATGGTTATTTTATTTTATAGGTTATTATGTCTTATTAGCTTTATAAAAATATCAAGGTTTTTGTTTTCCATTCACTAGAACAAAAATTACAAATGTTTTAGTAAAAGCAGATGTCATAACTTTGCATAAGGTGTCAAACTTTAAAATACGTTTTACTCAAAATGTGTTTCTTTCGAAAAGGTCCAACGGGTACAGCTATTGCTCAAAAAGTTTTTTAAATAATTTGCTGAACTTTTTGTGTATGTTCTGTATACTAGTAAAATTGTCTTAACCTTCAGATTTATGAAACACTGATTTATTATAAAATTTTACAGCTCTTTATGTGAATATAATCACTTTTTTAAAGCAATTTCATATAATAACTAAGATTAAGTGCTGTATTTTTAGTAAAAATTAAAATATTTCTTATCCTGAAGGTCATTTTAAAAAAGAATAGCAAACTAATACATCAAAATTGAAAAATTGAGAATTTGTTCATTTGCTATTTGTACAGAGAGGGACTCGTTTATGTAATTTTTTTTTTGTCAATTTTTACCCATTTTGTTCCATTTTAGTAGTAATAATTTATTTTTCTCTTCTTAATTTTAGCCTTTTTTTCTTAAAATGTACTAAATAAATCTAAAAACCACAAAACAATCTCCATACCTCCATTTTTTTTAAAAAAAAGTCGTCGCAAGTAGTCGTATACCTTAAAAAAATTATCACTAGAAAGATTTAATTTTACATATTTGCAAACATTTGTAAATAGATAGTTCCAATGATTTTTTGGTAAAAGTAAAAAAGAACAGAACCGGATAGGCTCAAATTCTAGTTATCTCTAAAATTCAGTTGAAATATTCATTATTTGCTATAATGAAGTTTTGCGCATAATTATTCATAGCATAATAGCTTTCCGAAAATAATTTTTTAGAAAGAAAGAACTATGAAGAAACTATTTTTAAAGAGTAAAAAAAATTCTTATACACTGCTGGCCACCGTAAATGCAACACCCTGAAGGAAGCATGCAAATAACATGCAATTTACAACGTTCATTAGCGGAGGTGAGATATGCAAATGATTAGAATTTCAGCGCAGACACACATCACGCGTGCCAGTGGCGCCACTTCAAAGCGCTATTTAAGGCTTGGAGATTTCGACGATTTCAAGTTCGGCAATTGTGTTTTTCTTGTGGTTTTTTCAAAAAACGACCAGTTATGTCTCGTAGAAAACAGCGATCAGCTTTTGATCAAGTATCCGAGTTCGACAGGAAGGATAGTGGACTACCAAGATTGTGGATTATCTTTCAGGGAAATCGATAGTCGTGTTGGACGAAATCAAACAACTGTAATGTGGATATGTGACCGTTGAATGCAGGAGGTTACGACGGACCGACATGGTCGATTGCATCCACCTCAGTGCACCACTTCACGTGAGGACAGGCAAATTGTGCACATGGCAGTGACGGATCGCTCAGACACATCAAGAACCGTAGCGCAGCACATCGGGTATGTAACGCATCATTCAGTGTTTGCGCGTTTCATTCGACGCCGTTTACAGCAGAGTGTTCTGTCCTCAAGACGTCCATTGCTTGGTCTACCCTTGACGCAGAACCACAGACGTCTCCGCCGCCAATGGTGCGATGAAAGAAGTATGTGGGCGGCAGAATGGAATGAAGTTGTCTTTACTGACGAGTCACGCATCTGTCTGCAACACCACGATGGACGGATTTGAGTCTGGAGACACCGTGGAGAGAGGATGCTGAACAGACCACCACACTGGTCCTGCATCGGGTATTATGGTATGGGGCGGTATTGTATTTACGGTGACCAGCAGTGTAAATATGATTGATCAAGCAGGCAATTGATGTGCAATGTCAGTCCTGATTTTGTAATGTGAGGGTGAGTCGGAAAGTAAGTTTCCACTGTTGACTGTGGTCAGAGTTGTGTATGAAAGTTAAAACATAGAATGAGACATTAAAGATAAGACATAACTTTATTTTTTCACATAAACACCAATTACATTGAGACATTTGTCATACCACTTAATAAGCTTCAAAAAGCCCCCGAGGAAAAACTCACGGCTTTGTATACGGAAGAAGCTTTTAACGGCTATGGGCGAACAACGAAACAGCAGGTGAATGTGCAAGATGTCGATACACTATTGGGTAAAGGTCGACCGTGATTAAGCAGATTGATTCGGAAAAGAATGGCCCGGACTTTTCAGATCTTTCGTTCTCTTGTTGGGTGACTCGGTGACGTCAATGCAAAGCCATATTGCAACTTTGGTTGGGAGCACCTACACCATCCGCCACACAATCTTGATCTCATCTGTTTCCGGTTTTGAAAAAGAATCTCGCTGGAAGGCGCTTTGGAAGCAACGTTGAAATCAAACAAGCCGTTAAATACTTCTTCCATATGCAAAGCCCTGATTTTTTTCTGGAGGTGTTTTTGAACCTTATCAAGCGGTATGACAAATGTCTCAATGTGCTTGGTAATGTGGAAAAATAAAGTTATGTCTTATCTTTAATGTCCCATTCTATGTTTAAACTTTCATACACAAATCAGACCACAGTCGACAGGGGAAACTTACTTTCCGACTTACCCTCGTAATACACTCTCTAGTTTAAATACAAATTATTATTACAGGATAGAAGGAAACGGGGGATATAAAATGATATAATTACGATTTTAATTCACTTTGAAACTATACTAAGGTTATAGGTGACAGTGCTGATAATTTTAAACCTCGGTCATGCGACGACACCTGAACTGACACACCATTCTATAGACATCCGTACCAGACCAACTTGAGGATTTGAACCTTGACAGATTTTATGTGCATCAGCCCCTCTGCACGGCGAGTCTTCAATGGCATCAGGACTCGACCACGAATTCGCGACTATGAGCATTTGGCAACTGCAGCCACAGCTGAACATAAAAATAATAGAAAGTAGACACAACTGATGTAAATAAGTATTATTCGAAGTTTATTCTATTTCTTTTGGTTCTAGTACATCCTTTAGTACAACTGAAAAAAATTTCTTTATGTCCTGATAGATAAAGAACTACAATTATGAGAGTCCAATATATTCTTTGTCCCGTTCTTGTAATATTTCAAGGTGTTTTTTTTTTTGTAGGTATTAATTTAAAGCGTCTTACTAGGATAATTCCATGATTAATTTTTCTGAACATTCTTAAGGTATAATTACTTAAATCACGAATTTTTTTCGCTTAATTTTTTAAATGTTTTTTTATGTCCATATAATTTTTTTTTGTTTCTGTTCATAATCAATGTCTAAATCAGAATTTTAGTAGTTATATTTAGAATACCGGTGGCAGAAAACTTATTTGCACTTAAAGAAAATGAATCTTCTTTCTACTAAAAAGTAAACATGAAAGGTATTTCGTTATAATCAATTAAATAATAAAGCTCTAATTGTTGTTTTCATAAGTTAGTAAATAAGTGTTGGCTATTTGAATACGCGCGAACATTCTTGAAATTCGCACTTATGCAAGCACTTCAATAAATCTGTCTTCTAAATTCTAGATCAATTCTAGATAGTCAATCGATGATGGGGTCAAGCACTTAACGGCATTGATAAGCAATGCACTTTTAGATACTTTCTTATTTTATTAGCTTAACAAAATTGCTCCATGTTCCGAAAGTCATAAAGATTACAAAAGGGAATTCCGAGAAATGCAATTTAAGGAACATTTTATTTATCACTAAATTTAATCATGCTTCAAATATCATTCTATCTTAAAACACGTGATTCATATTTTGTACCACGCCAAAATATTGAAAGTGACCTCGGATGGGGGTATTTTACTTTCTTAATTTCTTCTACACTATACCCATTTGAAATTTTTTTCCTCTCTGTCTTCATTATTCCATATAAAAATGAAAATGTTATCTCAGGAAGTTACTGTATCAAATGACTATATACATATTTCCCATAACTGTTCACTATCTTTCTCTTAAAACTACAAAACTTCAAATAATAATTAGAAATTAAAGATTTTTATGTTGTGATTGATAAAAAAAATTTCGTTCATGCCGATTGATAGAAAACTAGTTCACAACTTCACTTAAATCAAATTGTAGGAGTTTTAAAGTGTGAACGATCTCCTGTTTCTGGATTTTATATCTTTAAAGTTTAATAATTGTCAGTAATACATGCATGCCACATAGATAGTGAAATACTATCCTCCTTCCTTTCTCAGTAGTTCGACAACCCAGGGCGGAACTTCTCAAGAAGCTTTTTTCAGGCTAGCCTTCTTCCTTCTTGAGAGTTTTTCAATTCTTAATTCTCAAAAAATAGGAGATCTTCTTCTAGGCCATCAACCTATTTGGTCTGCCTTTTCTTCCTCTGCCAATTGGTTGGTCATTGAAGGCTTTTCTAGAGAGAAAGAGAGCGAAGAGTGCTACGATCTTCGTTCATTCTGACAACGTGACCTTTCCATTTAATTCGTTGTATTTTGATGAAGTTAACGATGTCAGATTCTTTATATGATTGATAGAACCCGAAGTTTGATCTTCTTCACCACGTTCCATTTTCCTGAATTTTTCCAAAAAAAAATAAATCTTAAAATCTTCTTTTCATATATATACACTGCTCAAAATAATTAAAGGATATTGTGGTTTTAGGTGGATCTTGGGGCTGGGAAACGTTTTAGCTGATTGATACATGGTCGACAGACGTAGTAGGTTATATGAGAATAAATTACACATGTTTGGCGGAAAAAATGCATTTTATTGCGCATTTGTGTACAAAAGGAAAAAAACGCAATTTGTGCATATGAGAAAAAAAGAATAAGAAAAGGTGTTTTCTTCAAAGGAAATCATTTTTAGTAGAGGGTATGGTTTCCACGGATGGCCAGCAACGTTGAGCACCTTTGAGGCATAGAGTCAATGAGGCTATTAATCACGAGTTGGGGTATTCTGTCCCACTCTTCCAGAAGAGCTCTTTCCAGCTCTTGGAGAGTTTTGGGGGGTGGTTGGCGGCAAGCAACTCGTCTTCCTAGAGCGTCCCAAACGTGCTCTATTGGATTCATGTCTGGAGAACACGCTGGCCATTCCATTCGTACGATTCCTTCCTCGAAAAAGAAATCCTTCACCAGGTTAGCACGATGTGGCATGCAGTTATCGTCCATTAAAATGAAGTCATCTCCGATTGCTGCAGCTTAAGGGACTACAATAGGTCTGAGGATCTCATCATTATATCGACGAGCAGTCAGAGGTCCATCTCGAATGATGTAGTGGTATGTGCGCCCTTCAATGGAGATGCCACCATACACCAACACTCCCCCACCGCCAAATATGAAACTTTCGTGCACGAACGCAGGATTATTCCTACTTCCACGGTCCCTCCAGATGAAAATATGCCTATTATCCGGATGAAGAGAAAAACGGGACTCGTCAGAAAAAAGAACATTGCTCCATTCATTTCTCCCCTAGTTCACATGCTCTGTTGCCCACTCCCTGCGGTCGCGAAGATGCCTTGATGTTAGTCTAACACATACCATCGGTCGGCGAGCATACAGACGTACACCATGGAGCCGGTTTCGGACAGTCTGAGTTGAAACCATGGTGCCAGTAGCCGAGCGAAGGTGTTATTGGAGAAGAGTAGCGTTCATATTTCGGTGTCTCCGAGCCTTTAACACAAAATAACGATCTTCATTGGGCTTTGTTGCCCATCTACGACCTTGTCCTGGTCTTCGGCCTGCACTTCCAGGCTCCAAAAAACGGTTCCAGATCCTGGAAATCACACTTTGTGACACTCCAATGGCTTGCGCTACTTCGGCTTGAGTTTGGCCCCCTTCTAACCTACAAACAACTCTCCAAGCTTCTGAATCAGTTTAATGACTTCGCTGAGACATCGTACTCATCGAAACAAAACAGTCGCTGAATGCCGATCATCCTTGTCTTCGTTTCTGTTCAAAGTCCAATTTCATTCGCTGCAGCTGAAGCGACGTTTTTGACGTCGAACTCAAAATTAGCATACTCCACAGTTTAAAAATCAGAAAAATTTGCATTTGGGATTCTCTTCTTCCATTCTCGGCAAAAACAATTTCGCTTATATCTTTATTTAATATAAAACTTACAATATCCTTTAATTTTTTTGAGCAGTGTATATAGATACTTACCATGTTTTCATCTGTTTGAGGCATGGACCAAGTTTCACATGCATAAGTTAATACTGATCTTATAAGACTTTTATACAATAGAAACTTTGTTTTCTTTTGATTAAAAATTCAAGCGCACACACACACGGTTTTTTTTTTCATATATATATTTTTGTATTCCATTAAGACATCTATTAGCCATAGTACAAATAATAACATAATTAGAAATACATTAGTGCATTAAATGTGGAATTGTATGTCATGTTTAGGGTGAATTACTCCATATGAAGAAAATGTGAGGTGGCTATTCGATCCAATTTTCTCGTCCATAAACAAATTTGGGAAGCATATGAAGTGGCGCATATCCGGTGGATAGAACCTACGACATATGGATCCGTAAGCACGCAACATACCACTAGACAAAAGTGATCACATCTGTCCGAAGACTGTTATTGGCTTAAGTAGATATCACCACTACACATGTTTTGGTGCGAGTATATGGGTGATCTTAACGCAATTTCGTGATTTTTTTTTCTTCTTGTAGAAGCCGTCAGTCCTGGACAGATTGTTGGAAAATGTAATGTAATGTCACGGTAAATGTCGTAGAGAAAGTGTAAATAAGCATCTTGAAATGATGCTTAGAGTTAAAAAAACATATTCCATTCTAGCAATATCCATTACCTCTCTTTCGCGTACACATTTACTTAAATGATGTCCAACAGACATTTTCAAAATTTCATAATCATGTGAATGTATCGCTTCCTATTCAGAATTTGCTGCAACCTTCAAGAGTGCTATCTTGAAGCATGTGTCATATGTGTCATGCACAGCAAAAATTTTGCTTCATCTTGATTTATTTCCATTGCATCATATATATTTGTTCTTATTTATCAATTTTAATGTAGGCTTGGATTTGGGACTGCAACTAATTCGATTAGTCTTGAGGGTTTGTACATAAATATATAATGAATTAATTCCTGATACGTTTTCACTACAACTGCTCGTGAACATTTCACAAATACGGCGTTTTCGAAACCATTCCCTCTAAGCATTCAAACTTCTACTATTATGCCACTTTTAAAATCATCACCCCCGCCCCTCCTCCCACATATTCAAAAGCAATTCATTTCTACTACTGCTTCAGGTACTAAGTCTTTTTTTTGTTAACACTCTAACCTTCCGTTGATGTGTTGTGGTAGTAAGGAGAGGGAGTGCCAGCTCAGGTGTCGTCCACGTTACTTGACCATGGTTCAAAATTACGTGGTCCGTCGCCAAAAGCCCTCGTGCAGATAAACAGTGCGACGTTAATATTCACTCACTCACTCATTGCACCAACTCTGAGATGTAATAGCAAATTTAAATAAAGTTATCACGTTGTCATAACAAAGTAATCGCTCTGTGCAATAAATTCAGTTCATGTGCAATCTGATGATGATGTCTTATATCTAGAAATCTTTTTATTCATTTTGATATTTTGATATATCAGTAAAACTTTTTATTCATTTTCATCACCTTATAAATCTTACGATTTTTTTAAATTACTATTTTCTTCTCATATTTAAATGCAATAAAATCCATTTGAAAACAAAAATGACAAAATAATTTATCGAAATCGTCTTCAACTGACTTTGTGGTATCCACATTTTTATGGCATCTAACTTCATATCTTTTTGTTGTTTGGCTAATATGTACCCCGTTTCTTTTTCTTCTTATTGAAGATTTATATTAACAAATTTTAAAAAGTGAAATTGTAGCTCATTTCAGCGTTTGTTACTTTCTTTTTTGAAAAATTTTAGAACTATTTATTAAAGCAAAAAGCAGTAATAGAAAAGTGTAAATCATTACTTGTAAATAACGATATTATTTGAAGCTGTATCAATCACGTTAAATTTAATGTAAAAAAAAATATGCCTCTTTTTTTAATTTCTGAATTACTGATTTTTTTAGATGAAATTTCTATATCTATATCACCTGCATGACATATACAATTATAAAAGAATAAAACTTTATGAAGTATTTGAATATAAAGCCAAAAACTTTTAAATATAGTCTATTGTATTTTACGATTTTATTAAGAAGGAAAGAAAAATCTCCCTGAACTGAGCTTTCAAAGTTGCAAAAAATAATTTTAATCGCAAATAAAGGAAGATAAAGAGGTATTTTTTCTAAGACATGAGGCATAATTATAGAAAAAAAATATTTATAGATCCTTAAGAAATCGTCAAATACTTATAAAACTTAAGTTACATTCTTTGTTCTTTAATATATCTTACTAAATCCGATTAAAAAGTGTTCAAAATATCTTTTTTCCTTATTTTGATTTGTAAAGTATTTCTATAGTATTGTTTTAAATAATTAGCAATAAACTCTCTCTCTCTCTCTGAATTGACAAATTTAACAACTTCAGTTCAAGTGACTTGAATATTCTAATATGGTAAAAAATGGTTCCAAATTTGTTTTATGACTTTCAAGTCTACATTATATTAAATAGGTCCAGATATAAATTTTTAAAATAAGCATTTCATGTAAATAATTATTATACATCTCATCCTATCTATTCAAAGGAATTTTTCTTATAGTTCTTCATGATAAATGCAGTTCCAATGATTTGTTGCTCCCTTAAATTGTATTTTACTGTACTCACAAATAGTGCTATATTACTGTGTTAAAGTCAGTGTTGCTCTGATACCAGTTTTTTTCAATTCTTACTATTAGTTCACACTCTTCCTATATATATATATTTATTTGTAGTTATAACTTGTTCAAATTTTTAATCGTTAATAAAATACTTTCAATCCACTCAAGTTCAAATACATTTTTTAAACTGATAGTGGATGACACTTGATGTTAATACAGTTTATTTCAAGCATTAATTTCTTAATGAAGGTTAATTAATGAATAAATTGTAGCAAACAAAAAAAAATAGCCCAACACCTTATATAAAAAGAAAAACTGCTCGTTGTGTTCCTGTAGTGCAATGGATAGAGCGTTGGACTTCTAATCCAAAATTCGAGGTTTCGATCCCACCTCGGATGGCCTAATTTCTGAGAATGTGATTTCCTTTTAGAAAAAATTTTTATTGGAATAATTCAATTTGATGAATGAATAAATACACTGCTGGCCAACGTAAATGCAACACCCTGAAGGAAGCATGCAAATAACATGCAATTTACAACATTCATTAGCGGAGGTGAGATATGCAAATGATTAGAATTTCAGCGCAGACACACATCATGCGCGCCAGTGGCGCCACTTCAAAACGCTATTTAAGGCTTGGAGATTTCGACGATTTCAAGTTCGGCAATTGTGTTTTTCTTGTGGTTTTTTTCAAAAAACGACCAGTTACGTCTCGTAGAAAACAGCGATCAGCTTTTGATCAAGTATCCCAGTTCGACAGAGGAAGGAAAGTGGCCTACCGAGATTGTGGATTATCTTTCAGGGAAATCGGTAGTCGTGTTAGACGAAACCAAACAACTGTAATGCGGATATGTGACTGTTGGATGCAGGAGGATACGACGGAACGACGTGGTTGATCGCATTCACCTCAGTGCCCCACTTCACGGGAGGACAGGCAAGTTGTGTGCATAGCAGTGACGGATAGCTCAGTCACATCACGAACCGTAGCATAGCACATTGAGTCTGTAACGCATCATTCAGTGTTTGCGCGTACCATTCGACGCCGTTTACAGCAGAGGGGTCTGTCCGCAAGACGTCCATTGCTTGGTCTACCCTTGACGCAGAACCACGGATGCCTCCGCCGCCAATTGTGCGATGAAAGAAGTATGTGGGCGGCAGAATGGAATGAAGTTGTCTTTACTGACGAGTCACGCATCTGTCTGCATCACTACGGTGGTCGGATTCGAGTCTGCAGACACCGTAGAGAGAGGATGCTAAACAACCACCACACTGGTCCTGCACCGGATATTATGGTATGGGGCGGTATTGGATATCACTCTCGCGCTCCTCTAGTACGCATTGCCGGTACTTTAAACAGCCAGCGCTACATCTCCGATGTGTTGGAGCCAGTTGTTTTTCCTTACCTTCAGGGCTTGGTCACAGCCATATTTCAACAGGATAATGCGTGACCACACGTAGCACGCATTGTCTAAAGGTTCTTCTTCAATCACCAGATTGAATTGCTTCCCTGGCCGGCTCGCTCACCGTATCTTTCGCCAATAGAAAACATGTGGTCCATGGTTGATTGACCACATAAACCATGAACGATTGACCCAGATTACACCCTCAGCTGCCCCACCAGATCAACTTTGGCATCGTTTGGAAGCGGCTTGGTCTGCTGTACCCCAAGAACACATCCAAAGTCTCTTTGAATGCCGAGGTGTGTGGCAGCGGTGATCTCCAACAATGGCGGCTACTCTAGCTACTGATTCTGGCAGGAATCACACTTCACACAAGTCTATAAATTTAATGATTTGATACTCGGTCAACATGTTATCTACAAAATAAATTTTGCTGTGCTATCTCTTGTCTTTCTTGGTGTTGCATTTACGGTGGCCAGCACTGTTGTAAGAAACAAAAATAATAGTCCAACACCCTACATAGTAAGGAAAATGGAAAATTGCAAGGAAAATCGCTTTCTATTTTGCCACTTAATATTGTGATTCTATCATACGTAAAAACATATTTATATTAATTGTAACTATTTCATAAAAAGTAACTGACTAAAAGTTTTGATTTTTTAAAGTTAGTTGTAAAATTTCCTAGAGCTATTTTTTACCGATATATTTTTAAAAGGCAAAGCTCAGCTTTATTTATTTTTTTTTTCTATTTTTTTCTCCAAGAATAATTTCTAGGTACTTCACATGTATTTGATTTAGATAGGGTCTAAGAGGGAAGAAAAGAGAAAGAATGGCAAAGTCAGAGATAGGGAGAGTAAAGAATAAAAGAGAACGTGTTTTGTTAAATAAGTATAAATATATTCATAACTGATTTTCATTTAATTTCCCCATTGAAAAGAAAACGGGAATAATATGTTGCAAACTAAAATAAATAGGTATATATATGTATAAATTTTAATTTCCCCTTATAAAATTACAGGGCAATACTGTACTATGCATCATGAATGCATTGCATTAATACGGAATTTTTATTTTGTATATACACATTTATTTTTTGTCTTAGGATTAGTGACTATCAATCAGCACCGTAGTCTAAACACTGCTTTTGAGCTGGGAATTTAAAGTTTCATGTAATCTCTGACATAAGGTGCAAATAAGCTATGTTTATTAACTTTTAAAGCCTTTAAAAACTGCAAAAAAATTGCCTTAGAAGCAAGTGATATTTTAATTGATAATTGATACAAAATTTTGCATGACTTGCAAACAAAAAAAAAGTGTTTTTGTTTTATGAGAAATAAGGCATCGAATTCACGATTTTACTCTGTGTAATTGTATTTAAAATGTATAAGGATTTGTATCCTGTGAAATGAATAGACATTGTTTAAAAAGTATAGATAGAGTGCTGCCCAGCAGAGAAGTGACAGGAATGTATCCGTGATATGATTTGGTTATTGTATTAGAGCATCGTACTTTTTGAAGGTACACAAGTGTTATTGAAGATAGAGTTAGTAATTCTGAACCGAAAACAAGTGTCGAGGACGACACATAAGCTGGCATCCTACTCTCCAAACTGTAACACCACGTCTACTTCAGGACTTTGAGTTGAGCCTCCATCGATTTAAAGCGCATCATCCTTTCTACGCGATGGGTTTTCATTGGCACCAGAACTCTACAGAAGCAGTGCTGGCCATGAGTTCGCGACCATGAACACTCGGCTACCATGGTCGCCCGTGCGGAATGAGAGATTAGTATTGTGAGGTTTTAAGAAAATGGCATGGTTGGTTTCGATAGCTGTTCAATAAAAGTTGTTATTTGTAGAAATTGTTGGTGTGCATGGTTTTAATACTGTTAATGAAAGAACATGATGTCAAAGGCGGGAGGATTATTCAGTGTAACAACGTGTATAAAAATGTAGTACATTGAGTTAGAAGAAAATTCCAGAAATAATTTCTTCAATTTATTTATTTTCCTAAATGAGAATGTGTAAAATGTGAAAAAAAATTCAGTTTTTTTAAGACGAATACGAACGTACCTACTTTTGGTCATTTGGATTACCTCAAGATTTATTTACAATTGTTTCAAACAACCTACATTATTGTCAATAGTGAAAGATAAAATAATACTTACTTTTACATATTTTTCCCCTTAGATTTTACTTGTTCTGGCCTCACTAAGATAATGTATCTCAACATTTTTAGATTAATATTTCAATGAATTAACTTAATTCGTGGAATGAAAAAAAAGTTAAATCAAAAATATAAACTTTTTGAAAGAATATTAAGGTGCTTTTAATTTAGAATAAATAATTAAATGTTTTAATAAATTAATACATTTTTTGTCAAAATTGTGGTACAAAAATTCGAAATATTATTTAAAATATTAATTATTTCTTCACTTCTTTTTGAAATGTTACGAAATTATATTCTTTGATAAAAATTAGATCTCTTTCAAAATTATTTATATTTACCTATACATTTCAAAGCATCAATCTTTTTTTCTGCCAATCAATGTTAAGTTTATATTTTGGGAAATTATTTTTATTCATGAGAAAGATGTTGTAAAATTATAAATATATTTTAATGTAAACGTTTCGGGTGTTTAATTCAAAATTTTGGCTGAGTATCCCATTGCCAAAATTCACTGTATATCACATTCATCACAAATATGTATTATATAATTAATGATCTGTAATGTCTAATGGAAAAAATTATAATGTTTATCTAAAAATATTAAGTGCAGTTTTTATCTTAAATTTCAATAAAGTTTTATTGTTTTAGATGGTTATTGACCATTTTGAAAATTTCATTATAATTCCATTTTTTCCGAATGACTAAAGGTTATTATATGACAATAATGTATATTAATACTTTCTGAGTTGTGTATTTTGAAAAATTATAAATAAATCAATCATCTTAAAATTGTTCAAATTTTGTTAATTATGTGTGTCCTCAACAAAAATTAATTTATCCTAGGAAATTTTTTTTCTTTTGTATTTAAAAAAAATATATTTTTTCCCTTAAAGTGTTTATTTTATTTCTCCAAAGTGTTAAATATTGTAAATGCATCATACTATCAAAATTCAAAATAAATGCAGTATATCAGTCATCAATAAGATAAAGTATTAAAAGTTCTTCAGAATTTTCTGATATCGTTTGAGAGAATTAAATAGATTACCAAACAATGTGCAAATATCAAAACCCGAAAACTCTGTAAGAAACTACATTCATTGAAAAAGTATTATTTATAAACTAATTGGAATTGGAAAGTAAAAAGTATTACCTCTCTCTTGAAATGTCGCCACGAAAAATAGACTTGGAGGCGAACTATTTATACATTTTTGTTTTTCCTGAAATTAGTTTTTCGCAACGTAAAATTATTTATATGCCTTATAATTAGAGTTAAACCTGCCTTTATTATTACTTTTAATTAACAATGGATGCATTAGATAATTAGCAAGATGACAGTTTTATTTTTAAACAAATTTGTAGCAAATCTTATAATAATTCTATATTGAATATCCCAAGCGCAGCAGAAGCACCCTCTAGCGACCACAGCTGAACTAAAAACTTCAGTACAGGCCAAGTGAGGAATGTAGGCGGTCGCTGGGAAAAACCGTCCATGTTTCTGTTCTTAATTTTTGCAATAATGCTTGTTGTTTGCTAGTAACTGAACCAAATATAATTAATATTTTGTACGCTAGAGACCGAAGTGAATTCCGAAAGTGAGTGACAAGTATTAATGCAGCACTATATAGCTGTACCAAATCTATTGGAGACGGACCTCGTCATTTTGAACCATGGTCAAGGGACGAGGACGACACCTGAGTTGGCACCTCTCTCTTCTAACTTCCACACCATATAAATGGAAGAACGTTTCAGTCACAGCATATTTAACGCACAGTTGCCCCCTTAACACGGCGGGTCTTTTTCGGCATTAGGCTCGAACTCATGACACGCCAGCCACGAGTTCGGGACCATAAGCACTAGGATTCCGCGGCCACAACGCAATCCCGATTATGTCATATAAGATTTAATTTTTGACGCCCAGTGCCCTACAACTGAATTTTTAATTCATGTCAATTTTGATATGCCGGCTGTGTGACGTGGTTGGTTTGTCGATAACCTTCTGTACCCAAAGTTTGCGGGTGCAGCCCCGGTCCAAGTTGGTGGATTTTCCTGATGTACAAAATCGTCAACGGCCATGTCGTATGATTATCATGTAAAAGATTCCTAGGGGGGCTCTAGGCAAAATTAAATCCTAGTATAGGTTCGCATCGTCAGAGCTCAGGTGCCTCCCTCTCGAAAGGAAACTGGGCGTCAAAATTACCTACGGCGATTAGTATCTGCCAATTTGCCACCGCACTAAAATGCGACACCAGCTTTCAGGGAATGTAATCGGTAGATTGATAAATTTTGTTTCAGCTTTGCTGTAACTGTTCATAATCTGCCATTAGAAATATTTTTTTATATATATTTCTTATATATTCGGACGTTAACTAACGTTCCTTTTATTCATATTTGATTTCGTAGTAAAACGCTTACATCCTTAAAATTTTAGAAAAGTATTGGCTATATTACTTTAATTCAGTTAAGTGAATTCGAATATATATTTATATTTGATTGGCATAAAACTGATATATCGATCATAATACACTTTGTTGTTTACACAATTATTATTATAATTAAATATCACTTAATTTTATCAATTCGTAATCGACTTACCGTTCAATGGATAAACTATCAAATATTCTTCTTCCCCCAAGGCAAATTCTTCTACTTTTTTTTCTAAAAGAAGATTCAGTAGATGCTCGGGAATATGCGTGGGTGTTGTAACGACCGGAGGATCCACCATCTCCGTTTCCCTCAGTATTATCGACATGACAGATTCATCTTTGAGCTGTCTCATTTTGAGACTGATATCTGGGCTAGGCACTTCCGGGCGATCGTCCTGGTGTCCATCCTCTTGAGGCCTAGAGTAAACTTCAGTGGACAAAAGGACGAGCACTGAGGCTAGAAGAAAGAAGGGAAGAGAGGTGGTCATCTTGCCCAGTTGATTATCGGAGGAAGGTAATTCTAATACTTTTCCAAACGCTAGTGGCCTTTTATAGCGTTGGAGAAAGATTGCTCGTGCAGATAACCCCACCCCGTTTTTCTTCACTTATTTTCTTATGTTGATAATTCCGAGTGATTAAGGTCTCGATAAGGATCTGGACTTGAAACTATTTTTTTTTTGAATTAGCATCCGTTATGTTGTATGGATTCATCTGAAGTGATTAATCTTTCGTCAATTATACTTTCCTGTTATATAAGAGAGAAATAATAAGAAAGTTAGATATTATTACACATCATTGGTTTATTTCCTCGCCTGAAATATACTCTTTTGAATAAAAAACGAATGGTGAAATTAAGCAGTTACGAGATTCAATGGTATGTTACTTTAAGGGCAAAGCTTTTGAAATGAAGTCGTTAGTGATGTAAAAGAAGAGTTGTTTATTTCAAGTAAACACTTCTATAGATTCTAGAGTACTCATGTTTATATTGAAATAAGTAATATAAAAATATTTCTTTAAGTCAATTCCTACCTAGTTCAACAGAAAAATTTGTTTATTTTAGTTACTTTTTATTAAATAATTACAATTAATATAAATATGTATATACATATGACAGAATCACATTATTAAGTGATAAAATAGAAAGCGATTTTCCTTGGAATTTTCCATTTTACTTTTTATATACGGCATTGGACTATTATTTTTGTTTGTTACTATTTTTTCATTAATTAAGTTTAATTAATGAATTAATATTTTAAAAAACTGCGTTAACCTCAAATGTCATCCACTACAAGTTTAAAAATGTATTCTAACTTGCGTGGATGAATAGAAAGTATTTTATTAACGATTGAAAATTTGAACAAGATATATATATATATATATATATATATATATGGTGAGTGTGAACTAATAGTAGAAATTGAAAAATATATTAATGTTCGTATTCTGATTTCATTTCTTTAATTTTAGTGGAAACCATGTAAAGATAGCTATTAGCGACAGACCTCGTAATTTTGAAACTTTTCAAGTGACAAGGACGGCACCTGAGCTAACACTCATTCTCTTCAAATTGCCGTACAATGCCCATGCAAGGACTTTGAGCTACAGAAGATATAATGTGCACCACCCGATCTATATGGTGAATCTTCAGTGACACCTGAATCCGATCCAATGAGACATAATGTCAGCTACGAATTGAGGAACTTGATTATTCGGCTACCACGGCCACCTTTTAGTTTTAGTAATGTTGCACTGAAACGGGATTCCGAATAATTTCTTGCAAATCACGTTATTCAGAGTTGCCAGGTTCAGTGGCGTAGCTAGGTATCCAAAGGCCCAGGTGTAAAAAAAAGGAAAGAAGAACGAGGGCCCTATATTGGTTGGGTTTTATCAAGTACAAAAGTAAAAATGTATTAGTATTTTAAATATACAAAGCTACTTTAAGGTATCCGATTACTTGCGACAACTTTTTTTTTTGAAAAAATGGAAATATGGGGATTTGTTTGTGATTTTTAGATTTATTTAGTATATTTTAAGGAAAAAATCCTAGGATTGAAAACAGAAAAATATTATTACTATTAAAATGGGAAAAAATTGATGAAAATGTCCAAAAAATTATTTAAACGGGACCCGTTCTGTACAAAAATTTTATGAACAAATTCTCAAATTTTCAATTTTGATGTGTTACTTTGTTATTCACGTTTGAAATCACCTCCAAGATAAGATATATTTTAATTTTTACCAAAACTAGAGCACTTTATCTTAGTGATTATATGAAATTGCTTAAAAAACAGTGATTATATTCACATAAAGAACAGTAAATTTTGTAATAAAACAGTGATTGATAAATCTGAAGGTCAAAACCCTTCAAGAATATTTTAAGATTTATTTTTGGAGAAATTCAGAAAAATGGAATGTGGTGGAGAAGATCAAACTTCGAGTTCTATCAATCATATAAAGAATCTTACAGTGTTAACTTCATCAAAATACAATGAATTAAATGGGCAGGTCACGTTGTCAGAATGAACAAGACCGTAGCACTAAAAAAGACTTCAATGCCCAACCAACTGGCAAACGAAGAAAGGGCAGGCCAAATCTTAGATAGGTTGATGGCCTAGAAAAAGATCTAGTTTTGAGAACTAAGAATTGGAGAACTCTAGCGGGAAGAAGGCTAGCCTGAAAAAAGCTTTTTGAGAAGGCCAAATTCCACCATGGGCTGTCGAGCCACTGAGGAAGGAAGGAGGACAGTATTTCGCTATCGATGGGCATGCATGTATTACTGACAATTATAAAACAAAAGATATAGAATCCAGAAACAGAATGTTCATACTTTAAAACTGCTACAATTTGATTTCAGTGAAGTTGAGAACTAGCATTCTAATAATCGGCATGAACGAAATCTTTTATCAATCACAGCATAAAAATTCTTAAATATTAATTGTTACATTCATTTTGTAGCTTTAAGGGAAAGATAGAGAGCAGTTAGGGGAAATAGCTTATTTGATACAGTCACTTCCATAATTATTCCGAAGCTCACATTTTTGGTTGCGTATGGAATAATGAAGACAGACAGCCCTGGGCGCAGAAGATATACGGGCCCCCTTCGTACAGGCGGATCAAAATTTATTACTAGAAAACCTGGTTTATTCGAGCTTCTCCGGG
Source organism: Trichonephila clavipes (assembly GCA_019973935.1). NCBI lineage: Eukaryota > Metazoa > Arthropoda > Arachnida > Araneae > Nephilidae > Trichonephila > Trichonephila clavipes. The sequence continues at coordinate 152,972 of BMAU01018425.1, forward strand.
CCCTGGCCCCCTGTGCACCCGCCCCAAACGCCCAATGGATAAACCAGCACTGGTTGAAGAAATTAAGAAAGTAAAATACCCACGCCCAAGGTCACCTTCAACATTTTGATGTGGTACAAAATACGAGTCACGTGTTTTAAGATAAAGTGATACTTGAAGTATCATTACATTTTGTGATAACTAAAATTTTAGGCGTATCCTTAAATTGCACTTCTCTGAATTCACTTTCGCAATCTTTATAATTTTCGAAACATGGTGCTAATTTATTAAGCTAATAAAATAAGAAAGTATTTAAAAGCGCAATGCTAATCAATGCCATCAATTGTTTGATTCCATCATCGACTTGACTATCTATAATTGATCTGGAATTAAGAGGACAGATTGATTGAAATGCTTGCTTCGAGAATGCTCGCGTACAAATAGCGAATTCTTATTTATTAATTTATGAAAATAACAATCAGGTTTTTATTATTTATTTTTTAAGAGAATACCTTTATACTTTCTACCTTCAGTAAGGGATCTATTTACAACAATGCTTCATTTATTTTTCAGTAAAGTTCTATTTCATTAATCAAAAGACTAGTATCGTTCGAATGTCTTTGAATTGTTGTTCTGGCCAGGAATAGTTCCGATCTCAATCCTATCGCAAACTTGTGGCCCCGCTTTAAAACTCTTGTCCGAATAAGATACCTGTGAAATAAATAGGAATTTCGTGGACCTCGATCTGATATCGTCAGACAGGTGGCATTAGTAAAAATAACAGCAGCAACGTAGAAAAAACACTTACAAACATAACACAAATAGCCACGACCAAAGCAAAGCAGAAACTTGCACGGTTGACATGAGAAGCACAAAAAGCCTTCTCTACCCAGAAATCTCCATCTCTGTATTTATACCTATTAAAATCTTATGATTTCCAGGATAGGTTCTGCTGATTGGTCCAGGTACTTGGATGATGTTAGATTGCATAGATATGTGCAAAAGAATCTTAATAAGTGCCCGAGAAAGAAGAATTATAAGTTAAATTTATAACAACAAAATTTATAGCCATCATCGAATAAAATGAAGAAGAAAAGAAATAAAACGAGAGTGCTTTAGACCCCACGACTGAAGTAAAATTTCCTTAGCTCCATCTATATGTATGTATATATATGTGTGTATATGTGTATAATATATACATGTATATTAATATACATATACTAATTTTGTACAAATATTTAAATTTATTATGGGTTTTCATCGATAAATTAATATTATTTTTGAATAGATTTTTTATTTTTATTAATTATTTTCATTATCGATATATCAGTAATTACTGCGTTGATTATAAGACCGAGACAATAGGCTTATGGTATGAGAAATAAGATACATATGTTTTCGGATGAAAATTAGAAAGATATCAACAGAGAAAACTGCATCGATTGTTGTTCCATATCTTGTGGTAGGCTCATTTCGCTTATTATTCACTTTATTTATTTGTAGTTCTAATTTATCTTGTATAAGGTTTACCAAGAGTTGTCCATCTTCGGACGCGAAATATAACATTGAAATCTCCTGCTAAAATTAGTGGAAACGTATGATAGTTTTCTTCTAATTCTTCAGAGTCTACTCGACCGTAAATCATAAGTCTTTTATATAAAAACTTTGTAATATTATTAACAGTGTTATTGGGCAAAATGTAAACAACTACCATTATAATGTTTGTTCCATCGTTCAAAACACAGTAAGCAGTATATATATCATCAATTGATGAGTGACCAATATCGATTTCACGAATGTATAGTAATAAATTGTCCATGTTCAAAGTTACTAATTCACAAAATATGAGCTTTAAAATGAATTTACAATTTTATTCGCTTTAAACGTAGATTATTTAATGTATTGAACAAAATATTAATTTATAAAATGTTCAAGAACGAAATAAAATTACGAAACTTCCAAGAAATCCCCATTCGCGTAACGCTAGCAAACTCGCAAACGAACTACTGACTGAAATTTCTCTATCTTCACGAAACTTATATCTACCTCTCAACTCCTGTTCGCCTCACCCGATCACACTTTTCGTAACGCATTCACTAGCTTACTCTCCAAGTCAAGCGTGCGTGAAGAAGTTTTACTTCAAAAAAGTCCGCGGATGTGTAAGATGTGCAAAAAGTGTTCGGAACGGGAAATTCCCTTTTTTCTGTTCCGTCGAAAAGCTCCAAGTTTGGTGCGCGAATATGTCAAAGAAAAAAAACCTTACTTTCAAATATTTTCAAAGTGCGCAAAATTCTGAAAAAATAAAAAGTTTTTATCATCTAGATATAAAAAGCCAGATTGGATTACATTTCCTTTTAAGTGCTACAAGAGTATTTTTAAAACGTAAAGGTTAAATGAGATGAGCTCAGCGTTTTTTTTACAGGGATAAGTCTTGTGTTTTTACTTTCATTTAATTTTGCTATTAGCTCTAAATTGATTTCATATTTTTCCTTATTGGTTTTCAATAATTGATTTTACAATGTTTAAGAAATATAATATTATTAATAAGCCTGATAATTTGCAAATAAAATGATATTTTTATAACCCATTTTCATTCAAAAAATGATATTGATATAAAATTAGGGTTTAAATATTTTGAAGAAATTTAATTTTGGATTTTTCCACATGAAACGGTTTGGTATGGGATAGTGGTACCAATATAGTTTATTTTATATAAAGCATGTGGTTCTACACCAGCATTTTTTTTATTTAAAGCATGATTTAATACTAACAATTTCTTTTTATTTAAAGCCTGGTTTAACCCCAGTAATCATTCTTTATGTGTCTGGTTCCACCCCGCTATTTTAATATTATAAGGGTCAACCTCCGTTTTCCTATGATTCACCTTTAAATAATGACTCTGCTCCTCAGTGCACCGGGGAAGCTTGTTGGTGTTTCATAAATCCAAATGAGAAAATACACCTACTGAAGCCTCTGGCCCACCATATTTAAAGCTACAAGTGTCCGGACACGTCTCAACCTTGCTAGGTCTAGCTAACTTGGACAAGGCAACTACATTCTAAACAGGACTAAGAAAGAACAAACTTCTTATGTATGAATAATTTAATACTTTTATATGATGCGTGTCATTTACAAATATTTTAAAAATTTATTTTCAGTTTTATTTTATTTCAAGTGTTTAATAATTGTTGTTTTACAAATGTTCGTTGTCAAATGCTGGTTCGTGTTTTAACTAAAACGTTGCGACCTTTGGACTGTAAATTAGGTTTATTACGAGATGGTGCTATTCGCACGCTGTTCCACGATGGAAGCTACAACAACAATTGAAGCGGAGGGTTACATCAAAACATTGGTGGAGGTGCTCAGTCGGCGGATGGCATTCGCGACAAAAAATAGATACAATTACGGACTGAACAATAATCTTATTTTGATATTTTCGTATTGTGCAATTTTATATTTATAACTTACTTATGCATATTTGTTTAATATTTTTCTAACCACATATTCTCCTAGTTCAAAACCAATTTCATGTTTATGTGTTAAAGTGAAGGGAAGTTTTTTAAAATAATGTTAATCTAAATTTCAATTTTATATTTGGCATATCTGTAGGATACGGGTGTGGACCAAGGGCCTTAGAGCACACACGTCTCTTGCGGAGGGGGGGGGGGAATGTAATAATTCCCAAACATTTAATCTGTAATAGATTTAATTTAGCTTCGCTCCAGTCCTTCAGGACAACCGTTTAATTAGTTACCCGCCAAACGGGGAATTCTGGAACTACTTCCCTCTCCCAAATAATGTGACTTCCCGCTTGCTATAAAACGGAGAGCCTGGAAAATCTCGCGCTCTTCTATCTTTGTCTTTTCGACATGTAGTCGAATTGCAGCGCGTAGTGTGTTCGTTGTCTTTGCCCTGTGTAGAGTTGTCTATTCTTTATGTTTTAATATGCCTATGTGTTTCAAGATGTGCAATAAATTGGATTTACCAATCACAAGACTGCCTCTTCAACAACATTGACTACGCAACAACAACCAGCATAGGAAATGTATCTAATGTACAGTAATCACTCACCACCGGCCACGCCCTGTCTTTTCGTCAATGCCAATCAAACGTAGAACATGAACCGTCTAAAATAAGTATCATCGTTAAAGAAATGAGTAACCACGACAAATTATACACCACTCAAATTTTATGTTTTATTATATATATATATATATATATATATATATATATATATTCTTCTTCTGCGTGTGTGTATGTGACTGAAGTCCTGAACGATTGGACCGATTTTGATCACATTTTTTGTGGGGGTTCAAGTGGATTCGAGAAGGGTTTAGATTCACAATTCGGTCCGATATCAGAATTAGTTAAAAATGCGCCAAAATTATGTAAGGGTGCGTGTTTGATCATAAAAAAATCATGGGCAATATTATTGAGGCCACTATTTTGAGCGGCAAACTTCAAGGTGAAGTTATACTTCTACCACAGATCCCAATTATTCTTTCAGACTCTCCTACGCATTCAAATGTTTGCAATTTCCAATTCGCTTGGCTTTAGCTATGTCCATTAATAAGTCACAAGGTCAAACAATGACAATTTGTGGTTTAGGTTTAGAAAACCCTTGCTTTTCACACGGTCAATTATATGTTGCGTGTCCGAGGGTTGGCAAGCCATCGCATTTGTTTGTTTATATCCCTCAAGGATTAACCAAAAATATTGTACATTCAATGGCATTACGATAAATTTATTTTTCGTGCATTAAAAAATATACCTGCTATGAAAATAGCTCGAGTTTTATCGATTTTACCCTTTAATCAAAACAAGTTCAAGTTTCTATTCAGAATAGCTTCGATATTCAACTGAGTTCATAGTAAATACATACTCACACGCAATCGATAGGTCGAATTGTGGCAATTGTACATGTGATGATGTCAGGTATTGTAATAACTTTCAGTGTAAACAATTTCATCATAAAGGTCCAGATTGTTACAACTTATTCAAAAAGTTTGAAATTTTCGGATTTAAGACGTGTGTACAAGACAACGTCTGTTGGGACCGCTAGTATATATATAAAACTTAAGTGGTGCATAATTTGTTGTGGCGTAATTGATTCTTTAACGATGATAATTATTTTAGACGGTTCATGTTTTACATTTGATTGGCACTGACGACGCAGTCTTGTAAGTTTATCCAGTTTATTGCACATCATGAAACACATAGGCTTATTAAAAACATAAAGCATGGACGACACTACACAGAACAAAGACACTAAACACGCAACGCGCTGCTGCTGTCAATTACATTTCGAAAAGCAGACAAAGACAGAAGAAGAGATTTTCCAGAGTCTCACTACCAAGGGGAAATCACATTACTTGGGGGGGATGTAGTTCAAGATACACTCGTTAGGCGGATAGCTAGGTTAATAATTAAACGTGGGTTCTGAAGGAATGGACCAAAGATAAATCAAATCGATAAAAAAGATTGGGACACACACTAGCCGTTATCCACCCACTTAGCTGAGTATTTCATGATGTTCTATGAATGCGCATACTGTTTATAAGTTATTGATATTTAAGTGCTAGCATGAGCTATCGATAATATTGAAAAACGTTTTTATAGCTCTCGCCTCTTGATTTAGAAAACCCAAGTCTTCAATTTCTGAAATGTAAGCATCATAACCTTTGATCCCCCCCGTGTTGATTTTCGCAAGATATATCTTTAGTGGGTCCCTATTCAACAAAACAAACATGCTTGCTAAATTTCAGGTCTGTTGATCTAATAGTTCGGGACATATCATGATGAGTGAGTGAGTGAGTCGCCTTTCGCCTATATACAGAGATTAGTGGCCAAAAAATTGTGTACGTATCATTACACCCGATATTTGAACATTTTAAAATTCTTGTCATAACTTATTTTAACAGTTTATGACAAACTATTAAATATAGTTAAATAAAAGTTTATAACAAACACAGGGATATAACTATAATAAAATAATTTTAAAACATGCATTAATTTCAGGTATTCCTAACATCATTAACTAATACAGTGTCAAGATTTTAGAACACATTATACATGACCCCTTCAGGATAGTTTGGATATGTCTGTTTCAGACTCATCAGAACTTGAACATTTTATTCAGTAAATAAGTATGAATTATATTCTTATTCTTAAGTTGATCTGAATGCTTATCTACACTGCCAAATAGCAAAGGTTGCCTCAAGCAGACGGAAGTGAATGTAGGATTTTATGGCGCAAGAGCCAATTTTGGCTAAGCTGCGCCAGTTCAACCACTAAGGATTTAAAGCAATCAAACCAAAGCATGCAAAATAGCATACATCGTATATTTTATCTCTGGGAGAAAATTTCTTTATTTCTAAATTTAACAAAATTTAATTCAGAAAGTAAGAAATAATTTAGATTATGCCAATAAAAAAAAAGTAAAACAGGAAAATTAAAGAAATGTGTGTGTGTGAATATTTCTTTGTTTTATTTTATCACACATCAGAACTTTATTAAAAGATATAAAGTAGAACATTAAATGTACTTTTTGCGAAAAACCACTGATACTTTACCCTTCTTTGCATGACGATAAAAATTTCCATCGAAAGAATTAGTGAACAAACAAGTAACATAAAAAAAAATTTTTAAGTCAATTCTTACTTAGATCAACAAAGAAAAATTTTATTTTAACTACTTTTTATTAAATAGTTACAATATAAATATTGTCACGGAGTTCGAAAGAAGTACACAGTTCAATTAAACAAACAATTAGATTTATTCTAACGCTTGGAGCTCGATACAACACTGGACTGAGAACATGCCCAACTGGCGATGAACTCTGCTTTTATACACTTCGGAATATTCGAGAAATAACTAGTATGCACTCTAAAGAATGATCTGGATTCATCTAGAACCTAGAGAAACAATACATTAAAAACGGAAACAAAATTCCAGTCTTTGGATAAATCTGCCGGGGCCGGGATTTCGAGACCGAGGAAGTTCAGTCCAACGCTCTGCCAACTCGGCTATCGGGACTTGTAGCAAATTATGCGTGTGGCATTGCTCCCCTCGAAAAAGAAGACAGCGCCCCGCTGTCATTTTGTTCAAGGGCCTTTATTCTGGAACGAGTGATGGGTCCTTTGTATGATTCTTTGGGAGGAATATCCTCGGTTTCGATTTGCTCGGCGGGATCATGGTACGGTTTCATACGCAGTACATGGACAACTTCTCTTAGTTTTCTTTTTTTTTTTTTTTTCGTGAAGCAGGATCAAAATCTTGTACTTCGTAAGTCACGGCTGATAAACGGCGTAGCACCTGATACGGTCCGAAATACCTTCTTAAGAGTTTTTCGGAGAGACCGACTTTTCTCACTGGAGTATAAACCCATACGAGATCTCCGGGAGCGTAAGATACCATTTGGTGTTTGGAATCGTAACGTCGACGATCTTTGTCTTGAGCTCTCAGAGTGTGCACTCGGGCTAGCTGTCGTGATTCTTCGGCTCTGGCTGCTATCTTGGTGATGTTATTGTCATCAAAATCGTTAGAACAGAATGGTAGCATTGTATCTAGTGTCGTTTCCGCTTCACGACCATGAAGTAAATAGAACGGCGTAAAACCTGTGGTCTCTTGTTTAGCGGTATTATAAGCGAAGGTTACAAATGGTAGAATTTCATCCCAATTTTTCTGCTCTACATCCACATACATTGACAACATGTCGGCCAAGGTCTTATTGAAGCGCTCCGTCAGTCCATTTGTTTGGGGATGATACGCCGTTGTGAAGCGATGATCAATGTTACACAAGTCGACGAGAGAGGAAACAAGTCTGGATCGAAAGACGGCTCCACGATCTGTGATAATTACTCGAGGAGCTCCATGCCTGAGGACAATTTCTTCAAGTAAGAACTTCGCTATTTCGTCGACTTCGGCTGTCGGCAAGGCTTTTGTTATTGCATATCGTGTTGAGTAATCCGTGCAGACTATTATCCATTTGTTTCCATGAGCAGACTTTGGAAATCTCCCAAGGAGATCAATTCCAATGCGATGGAAAGGAGCTATAGCTGGAGGGATGGGAACTAAACGTCCAGGTGGTCGTTGAGGAACGGACTTTCTCCTTTGGCACTCCCGACAATGCATGACATACCGAACGACATTTCGGTACATTCCCGGCCAGTAAAACCTCTTGCGTATCCTGTCATAAGTTTTCGCGAAACCAAGGTGTCCTGCGGTGGGGGGCGTCATGAAAGTGCCTTAGTATGTCTGCTCGTAGATGTTTAGGAATGACTGGCAACCACAACTTTCCATCTGGATCAAAATTCTTCCTGCAAAGGATACCGTCGATAAATCTGAATTCTTCGTTTTTGGATGAGTTGCTCAAAAGTTTTAATTTCGCAAGGTCTTGATCCTTTTTCTGTTCCATCGCAAGGTTCATACTCGTCGTGACTGCTAAAAATTTGTCTGATGTTTCCGTTTCCTCTTCCACTGGATTTCTCGAAAGAGCGTCGGCGTCACTATGCTTCTTACCGGTTTTATATTTTACGTCAAAATCATGCTCTTGAAGTCGGAGGGCCCATCTGGCAAGCCTTCCTGAAGGATCCTTTAAATTCATGAGCCAGCACAAGGAATGATGGTCAGTTACAACAGTAAAGTGTTTCCCGAATATGTACGGCCGAAATTTGTTGGTAGCCCATACGATGGCAAGACATTCCCTTTCTGTGGTGGAATAATTCTTTTCGGCTTTTGTCAGAGTTCTAGAAGCGTATGCTATAACTTTCTCGACATTATTCTGAATTTGTACTAGGACAGCTCCGATACCGTACCCGCTTGCATCAGTATGGATTTCTGTAGAAGCTTTTTCGTCGTACATCCCCAATACTGGATCCGAAGTAAGTGCTTTCTTAAGACTGTTAAATGCTTCCACCTCTTCAGGACCCCAATGAAACTCCACGCCACTTTTCAGCAACGACTGCAAAGGTTCGGCGAGATAACAGAAACCTTTAATAAATCTTCTAAAGTATGAACAAAGGCCAAGAAAACTTCGTATGTCATGTATATTCTTTGGAGTGGGAAAATTTCTTACGGCTTTTATTTTGTCGGGATCGACGAACGCCATTACTAGATACAAGATGGCCCAGAATCTTTACTTCTTGGGCAGCAAAAAGACACTTCTTTGAATTTAATTTAAGACCAGCTTCCTGAAGACATTTTAGAACAAGTCTTAATCGTATAAGATGGTCTTCAAAAGTTTCTGAGAACACTATTATGTCATCTAGGTAACAAAGACACATAGTCCATTTAAAATGGCGTAGCAAATTGTCCATCATTCTCTCGAAGGTCGCAGGTGCATTACAGAGACCAAACGGCATGACTTTAAACTCGTATAAGCCTTCGGGGGTAATAAATGCCGTCTTTTCACGATCCGCTTCGTCTATTTCTATTTGCCAATAACCAGATCGGAGATCCATGGAAGAAAAGAACATGGCACCTTTCAGACAGTCGAGCGTATCGTCAATACGAGGCAGAGGATAAACGTCTTTTTCGTGACGCTATTCAGCTTGCGATAATCGACGCAAAACGCCAACTACCGTCTTTTTTCTTACGAGCACAATGGGTGATGACCAAGGACTTTCAGAGGGTTGGACGATACCTTCATCAAGCATTTTCTGAACCTCTTCATGAATGATGCGTCTTTCAGTCGGCGAGACTCTGTAGGCTCGTTGGTTGATTGGAGCATGATCACCAGTAAAAATCCTGTGTTTCACATTCGTCTTTGCGGCTGTCGACTTGTCGGTCTTCGTGAAAAGCCCAGAAAATTTCGGAGTAGTTCGGATAGCTTGTTTCTCTGTTCGTCACTTAACTCGGGTGACATCATTAACGAACAATTCATCTGTGACTCCGAAGTTTCTTGCTGGTCATCCAAGCAACCCGATGTGTCGGAAATAACACATAGATGCCCTTCATTTAGTGGTTCAGCTTGGCCTATGCACATTCCTCTAGGGATGATTTGGTTTCGGAACTGCAGGTTGGTAACCCAGACATCACTTTTTTCCGTTACGATATGTGGATACCATGGACGGTGTAGCAATATTTTTCTCGAAGAGCAAATGTTTGCTGCCGTCTAGAACTACATTTATGTCTCCTCGGGTTTGATATCCTGATACTGTTATTCTAGTTAAAGAATGCGGCTTAAGTGTATAGTCCCTGGTGGCATACAAATTCCAGGCGTCAGGCGCTGTGGAGTCTCGACAGATGTCTTCTAGAACAAGTTCATTTTGTCCACAGTCTATAACGGCTTGAGACGCCTCTAAAAAGTCCCATCCTAGGATGACGTCATGGCTACAATGTGATAAAACAATAAATTCAAAAGGCAGTTCTCGATTGTTTATACGGACACGTAAAACACATTTCCCTATCGGCCGAACAAAATTTCCATCCGCAACTTTCAGCATAACGCTCTTGGCATCAGCAAACAGAACTTTCTTTAAAAATCGGCGATACTTATCGGATATGACAGAAAACGATGCCCCAGAATCTACTAGAGCACGTATCGGCTTCTTATCTATTATTACGTCTAGTTGGTTACCAGTCATCTTGGCGGTCGACGGAGGATTTCCAGTACACGCGGCCTCACCTCCTTGGAAGGTCGCTCTCCTTAATTTTCCTCGCTCCTACGGCCTGGCGACTGACTGGATCGGCGATATGGCGACGGGGATCTGTAACGACGTATTGGGGATCGGCCTCTCGTGGGACTTGGCGTAAAACGGCGAGAAGAGTTTGGTCGGCGTATTTCTTCTTCAGTGCCAACGTCGTCGAAGTTCCGTCGGCGGTTTCGAGAGTTGTCAAAGACAGCCTTTCTCTCTCGGCAGTAGCGCATTACATGTCCAGGACGTCCGCAGTGAAACAAACAGGTCTGTTGTCAGCCGTTCTCACACATCTGTTTTTCTTGGTTCAGGTGGGAATTTCTGAACAGGAGCTCTGTATTTCCTGGTTACAGCGGCGTATGTTGGTCGTGGTCTAGTTTCTGTAGGTTTTGTTGACACTGGGTCCAAAACTCTTTCAACTTCGTCTTGAACGATCTCTTCTAAGGATTGGGGATCGGAGTCCAAAGATTCTTGCGTCTGGTTAACTAGTCGATGGACTTCTTCTCGTACGATTGTGCGAATAAGAGAGACCAAATCAGTCTCATCCGTCAGGGATGCAACCGGTACGACGTTTGGAAGCCTTTCAAATCTCGGTCGACCAACTCTCTTCTGCTTCATATCTTCGATATAGTTGCACCATTTGATAAAACTTGCTGTGTCGTTGATTTCTCTCGTCAACAGGGCCTGATAAATATCCTCAGCAACACCTTTCATTAGGTGTGACACTTTTTCGTCTTCTTTCATCAGAGGATTTACCTCTTGGCAAAGTCCTAATACACTTTGTATGTAGGACTGTGTACTCCTCGCCTGAACGCTGGGCTCGGCATTTTAGTTGTTCTTCTGCCCTTCTGGTATATTTTTGACGGTCACCGAAAAGTCCACTTAGTCCATTTTTAAACGCTTCCCAGGAATCTAAGGCGTCTTCGTTGTTGACATACCACTGTCTCGCAGTTCCGTCAAGAAAGAAATAAACGTTAGCCAGGCACATCATGTCATCCCACTTGTTAAAGTTGGCTACTCGATCGTACTCTTTAAGCCATTTGAGAGGGTCTTCCCAGGCGCTCCTCGGAAGGTCGATGGGCTCCTCCATTGCTGTAACGAAGGTGTTACTACAGCGGGCTTGGCTTCTTGCTCGGTCGGCATTTTTGTCCTCTTCCTACTATTTTCTTTTAACAGTCCGAATTCGGGGGGATAATCCTCTTAACCGGAGGCTCCTGCGAAGGTTGTCACTATTATCCACGTTTGACGTAATTGTACCCGGCGCCTCCACCAAACTTGTCACGGAGTTCGAAAGAAGTACACAGTTCAATTAAACAAACAATTAGATTTATTCTAACGCTTGGAGCTCGATACAACATTGGATTGAGAACATGCCCAACTGGCGATGAACTCTGCTTTTATACACTTCGGAATATTCGAGAAATAACTAGTATGACTCTA
>BMAU01018426.1:652500-935000 GCA_019973935.1 Trichonephila clavipes
TAAAACTAATCATTTCAAAACTGCTACAAAAATCCTGGCCCTAATTATACTTTTAACATTTTTCATCATTATATAATTTCATTAATTCTATTTATGTATGTTTTGTACAGTGAGCAATGCCAAGAAAACGCAAAGGGGCTGATTTGAGCCGCAGTACAAGTAAAGCTCGAAACTTGCGAAATAGCAGATCCGAAAGAACAGAAGAACAAATCCAGCAACAAAATACTGATGCACGTGTCAGAATGGCGCAATTGCATCAAGAAGAGCCAGAAGATACACGAGCTGAACGCAATGAAGTCAGAAGATTAGAACAACAGCAATCACGCCGTTTCACAGTCAATAGACGAAGAACAAATGACCAACAACGACAACAGGTACATCGAGCATTTATATCTGATTCATTCCTGCGTCTAGCATTCCAGTATGAGCCCGATATTGAATATTATGCTCATTCAAAAGTGGTAATTGGTGCTATGGACAAGGAATGTCCGCATTGTCATGCTCTGAAATTCAAAAATGAGCCAGCTGGGATGTGTTGCGCGTCAGGAAAAGTGCAACTACCTGAAATTGAAACACCACCTGAACCATTGAACGGCTTACTTATCGGCACGGATCCAGATTCTAACGTGTTCCTGAAGTCAATTCGAAGATTCAATTCATGCTTTCAAATGACATCGTTCGAGCAACAGAAATAATTCGAAATACTAATGCAAATGGTCAAGAATTCAATTCTACATTCAAAATCAGAGGCCAAGTTTATCATAAAATGGGCTCACTGCTGCCAATGCCAAACGAACCACATAAATACTTACAAATCTATTTTATGGGCGGCGAGGATTCCGGAAGCGCACTTGCCAATCGCGTGAATGCACGTTGTGATTATAATAACCTTGATTCACTTTATGCCAGGCGCATCGTCAGCGAGCTAGATGCTCTTTTGAACGAGCACAACGAGTTGTTGAAAATATTCAAATCACATATGCACCAATTACAAAGCGATAATTACGCTATCGTCATTAATCCTGATAAAACACCAGCTGGAGAGCATATTCGTAGATTCAATGCACCCGTTCTTGATGATGTTGCTGGAATCATGGTTGGCGATTGTACAGCTGCACGAGAAATTGTGATTCGTAGAAGAAATAATATTCTTCAGTTCATTGCTGACACACATCGTTCATATGACGCCCTCCAATATCCGCTAATATTCTGGAAGGGACAAGACGGATATTGCATAAACATAAAACAACGAGATCCCGTATCAGGTACTTCCTTCATTATTAATTTGATCATTAATCATTTAACAAAACAATTAAATTATTGAACGTAATAAATTTAAATAAATTTTTATGAACAAATATTACAGGAGCTGAAACAAACAAGAACGTTAGCTCAAAGGATTATTATGCGTACCGATTAATGATTAGACGTGGCCTGGACAACGTCATTTTACGATGTCGTGAGCTTTGTCAACAATTCATGGTCGACATGTACGCGAAGATTGAGAGCGAACGACTACGATACTTAAGATATAATCAACAAAAGCTGCGCGCGGAAGAGTACATTCATTTGCGAGACGCTATCAACAACAACGCCGACGTCGCCGAAATTGGTAACCATGTCATTTTACCATCATCGTACGTAGGCAGTCCACGTCATATGCAAGAATATATACAGGATGCTCTGACTTTCGTGCGCGAATATGGACGACCATGTTTATTTATCACGTTCACATGTAATCCAAAATGGCCAGAGATCACATCTTTGCTACTGCCTGGCCAAAATTCAATACATCGCCATGACATTACAGCACGTGTGTTCAGACAAAAGTTGAAGTCTTTAATAAGTTTCATTACTAAATCACATGTATTCGGTCCCACACGTTGCTGGATGTATTCGGTTGAGTGGCAAAAGCGAGGATTACCTCATGCACACATTTTGGTTTGGTTCATCGACAAAATCCGTCCTGAAGAAATCGATAGTATCATTTCTGCGGAAATTCCAGATCCATCCACTGACCAACTGCTGTTTGATATTGTTACAACAAACATGATTCATGGTCCATGTGGTACTCTTAATAGTTCATCGCCTTGCATGGCTGATGGAAAATGTACTAAAAATTTCCCTAAAGATATGAACAATGATACGGTCACAAATGTCGACGGATACCCAATATATCGTCGAAGAAATCCTGAAAATGGCGGACAATCATTTATTAAAAATATCAACAACACAGACATTGATATTGACAATCGTTGGGTGGTGCCATATTCGCCTCTGCTGAGCAAGACATATAATGCTCATATTAATGTTGAGTTCTGCAGTTCTGTGAAGAGCATCAAATACATTTGCAAGTATGTCCATAAAGGCAGCGATATGGCTGTGTTTAGAGTGGAAAATACTAATGTGAATGCTCCTCCAGTAAATAAAAACGATGAAATTACGCTCTACCAAATTGGTCGGTACATCAGCTCCAATGAAGCTGCTTGGCGTATCTTTGGTTTTCCAATTCATGAACGGGATCCAGCAGTTGTTCAGTTAGCCATCCATCTTGAAAACGGTCAGCGTGTATTTTTCACGAACGAGACAGCGATTGATCGTGCAATAAATCCACCTAAAACTACACTCACTGCATTTTTTGAATTGTGTAATCGTGCGGATGATTTTGGTGCTTTTGCACGAACATTACTCTATTCACAAGTACCACGCTATTTCACATGGACTCAAACAAAAACATGGATGCCCCGCAAGCAAGGCTCACCAGTTGCTGCATGTCTCAATTTATTTAAATCAAACGCCTTGGGGCGATTATTTACAGTCAGTCCAAGACACACTGAGTGCTTTTATCTTCGACTGCTGTTGGTTAATGTTACTGGCCCATTATCATTTCAAGATATACGTAAAGTGAATGGGCAACAATATCCAACGTATAAAGATGCATGCCTTGCACTCGGCTTGCTGGAAGACGACAACCAGTGGGAGTGCATGCTTGCTGAAGTTGCATTGAACTGTACAGCAATACAAATTCGTCGACTATTCGCTATAGTGTTGACTACATGTTTCCCAGCCCGAGCACAGATATTATGGGAAATTCACAAAGATTCAATGACTGATGATATATTGCATCAACATCGTATACGGTGCCACGATCCAACCATAACATTCAGCGACGAAATGTACAATGAAGCATTGATTGCTATTGAGGATCTTTGCATTGTCATTGCCAACTTACCACTTAGTAATTTCGGTATGAATTCGCCAAATCGAACTGCATCTGATTTAATCAATACTGAAATGAATCGTGAACTGCAGTACAGTACTGTAGAAATGGCAGCGATTGTTGCCCGCAATGTCCCACTACTGAATGAGGAACAAAGAACCATTTATGATCGCATTATGCTCGCAGTTTCAGCTGGACAAGGTGGGTTCTTCTTTTTGGATGCACCGGGTGGAACTGGCAAAACATTCGTTATTTCGCTAATTCTTGCTGAAATACGATCAAATAATGGCATCGCATTGGCCGTTGCATCATCGGGCATTGCAGCAACTTTATTGGATGGAGGTAGAACAGCACATTCAGTATTTAAGCTGCCACTAAATATTCAGAATAACCCTGACGCAGTATGCAACATTAAGAAACAATCGTCCATGGCCACTGTGCTGAAACGGTGTAAAATTATTATTTGGGATGAATGTACTATGGCACACAAACATTCACTTGAGGCGTTGAACAGGATATTGAAAGATATTAAAAACAGTGATAAACTATTTGGCGGAACTCTGTTGGTCCTTTCAGGTGATTTCAGACAAACACTTCCAGTCATTCCACGTTCAACATACGCTGATGAGATCAACGCTTGCTTAAAATCATCTCCATTGTGGCGTAATGTTGAAAAATTACAGCTAAAAATAAATATGCGCGTTCAAATGCTTCAAGATCCATCCGCTGAAACATTTTCAAAACAACTCTTAGATATCGGTGATGGAAAAGTTGCTATAGATGAAACTGGATACGTAAAATTACCGACCGATTTCTGCACAATCGCTGATTCGCAAGATACTCTCATTGAACAAATATTTCCCGATGTACACACACAGTACATAAATCATGAGTGGCTTGCAGAAAGAGCGATTTTAGCGGCAAAAAATGTAGACGTTGACAATTTTAATCTGAAGATACAAATGTTGTTGCCAGGGAACTTGGTATCATATAAATCTATTGATACAGTTTGCGACGACAGCGAAGCAGTAAATTTTCCCACAGAGTTTTTGAACTCACTGGATTTGCCAGGCATGCCACCGCATAATTTACAATTAAAGGTTGGATCTCCAATTATCTTGCTTCGTAATTTGAACCCGCCCCGGCTGTGCAACGGTACGCGATTAGTCATTCAAAAATTAACGAAAAACGTGATCGAAGCCAGGATTTTAAATGGCAAGTTCAGAGGTGAAAATATACTCATACCACGGATTCCTATTATACCTACAGATGTGCCAATTCAATTCAAACGTATTCAGTTTCCGATTAGATTGGCATTTGCAATGACTATCAACAAATCCCAAGGTCAAACGATGTCTGTTTGTGGATTAGATTTGAGAACACCATGTTTTTCACACGGACAATTATACGTGGCATGCTCTCGAGTGGGTAAACCATCCAGTTTGTTTGTGTTAGCTAAAGATGGACTAACAAAAAACATTGTTCACGCTATAGCATTAAGAGATTGATATTGTTTAATATTGTTACTGTCGTAATTGTTTAATTAATGATATATAATTTTAAGGAATAAATTATAATAACTTAAAAATAATGTTTGCCTTTTGTTGATTTTATATTCCTCCATCGTTCACAGCGCTCCATGCTTATTTCACGCATATACCACATTTTTACATACATACAATATACACATTCTAACATACATACATACTTACAATAAGCTATTTTTTGTCTACACTAGAAATTGCTAGGAAATTATTTATATGGCAAAACAACGTTTGCCGGGTCAGCTAGTATATATATATATATTTTATATATATATATATATATATTTATATATATATATATTTATATATATATATATATATATTTATATATATATATATATTTCTATATATATAGAGAGAGAGAGAGAGAGAGACATAAAGAGTGTTTTTTTTTCCAGGTATAGAAGTTTAAGTTGGCATTACTTTCCAAGATGGCGACCGATTTAACAGCTGTCAAGTGATTTATTCTCAGTTTGGTTTGGCAATTCATCAAAACGATCACCAAGCAAGGCGTAGATTCGTCGAATGGGCACAAAACGAGATTGCCGTTGTTCCCGATTTTCATAAGCGAATTTTGTTTAGCGATGAAGTGCACTTCTGGTTGAATGGCTACGTCAACAAACGAAACTGCCGCATTTGGAGTGAAGCTAATTCACAAGTGTATTAGCAAGTGTCGAAATACCGTTACATCCAGAAAAACTGACTGTTTGGTGCGCTTTATGGGCTGGTGGAATCCTTCTTCAAAAACGATGAAGGCCACAACGTTACAGTCAATGGTGATCGGTATAGAGCCATGATTACTAACTTTTTCATTCCTGAATTGAACAATCATGATGTCCAGGAGCTGTGGTTCCAACAAGACGGCGCAACATGTCACACAGCTCGTGCCACAATCGATTTATTGAAAGACACGTTTGGTGACCGCCTAATTTCACGTTTTGGACCTGTGAATTGGGCTCCAAGATCTTGTGATTTAACACCGCTAGACTATTTTCTGTGGGGCTATGTAAAGTCATTGGTCTATGCGGATAAGCCACAAACGCTTGACCATTTGGAAGACAACATTCGCCGTGTTATTGTCGATATACGGCCACAAATGTTGGAAAAAGTCATCGAAAATTGGACGGCCAGATTGGAGTACATCCGAGCCAGCCGTGACAGTCCTATTGCAGAAATCATATTTAAAATGTAATGCCACAAGATTATCTTTCGAATAAAAAAAATTCATGTCAATCGAAAAATACATCGTTCTTTTATTGCAATTTAAAGCTCTATACCTCTAAAAAACACCCTTTATATATATATATATATATATATATATATATATATATATATATATATATATATATATATATATATATATATATATATATATATATATATATTTATATATATACATATATATATTATATATATATATATATCTGTATATTATGTATGTCATGATTTTTAAGACAGAATCAGATTAAAGTTAGAAAAGTGAAAAGACAACCTTTATTCTTTCATTTGTACATTTGTTCTGACACTGAGAGCAGGTAGGAAAAAGCACGCCATGGTGGTGGTTTCAAGTGGAAAACACTTGAAAAACATATGGGAAGTATCGCTGCTTTGAAGAGGGTGCTTGCAAGTTAATGCTGACATATGTTGACTATTAAATCTAACGATCTGGAATTAGACATGTTTATTAGCTAGGCCATATGTTCGGAAGAAATAAATGGGTGATTAGTTTGATACTTGAAGATGGGAACTGAGAAAGATGATCAAGTGCTAGATAGGGAATTTAATTTTTAATCTAATTTAATTATCCATACATATATATATATACACATCTAATATATATATATGCTAGTAATAGTTTGGCTAATCTTTATTTACATTTTTATGAATATAATTATGTTATTAATAATGACTACTAAATTTTTAGATATATTGATGATTTAATTATTTTTGGTAAAAATGATAATTTAAATCCTATTATTAAATTTTATCCGTCCTACTTAAACTTAGTTAAAGTTAATTATAATCCAATCAAAACAAATTACCTAGATGTATCACTATATATTAAGGATTTGAA
Source organism: Trichonephila clavipes (assembly GCA_019973935.1). Classification (NCBI taxonomy): domain Eukaryota; kingdom Metazoa; phylum Arthropoda; class Arachnida; order Araneae; family Nephilidae; genus Trichonephila; species Trichonephila clavipes. The sequence continues at coordinate 659,339 of BMAU01018426.1, forward strand.
ACTACATAGTAATATTTATGATAAAAAAGATGCCTTTAATTTTAATATCATCAAAGTGCCTTTCTGGAATTCTAATTTATCAATATCTACACTGGTGTGCAAAAATTAAGGACGAAGTCGAAAAATTAGCATATCAGCTGAACGAAGAGGCAGAACGGACAGAAAGACCAATCAGGAGATTAAGTAAGGTGATGTACGGTAGCACATGCGCATATATGCAGGTAGACGTAATGGGGGAGTGTCTGAGTAGTATAAAGCATGTTGTCGGTGTAAGATCAGTATTTCTGGCAAAGAGACTGCACGCCGTATAGCAGTTAAAATCACACCGAGCTGCTGCCTCAGCGAGAAATGGCGAATAATCAATCTGTTAGACGACATCTGGATGCTTTTACCCGAGGTCAATCATTGGGAAGTTGGAGGAAGGCCGCAGTGTGACAAGTGTGGCTGCAGAGTTCGGAATTGCTCACAGCATCGTTTCACGACTTTGGAGACAATTTCAAACTTCAGGAACAGCTATCCGGGGGTTCAGTAGTGGTCGTCCACGAGGAACCACACCCGCAGATGACCGGTACATTGTCTTAAAGGCCAGAAGAAACAGGCGGCAGACAGCGGGAGAAATCGCTAGACACACGACACAGGCGACTGGACGACCGATATCGCGTTTTACCGTGGCCAGAAGACTGCACGGTGGTGGTCTGTTTGCACGACGTCCTGTACGGTGTGTACCTTTAACGCCTGCCCATCGGAGAAGGTGTTCTCTGTGGTGCCGGGAACACCGGAATTGGAGAGACAATGAATGGGGACGAGTACTCTTTACAGATGAGAGCAGATTCAGTTTAGTAGCGATTCTCATCGCTTACTCATCTGGAGAGAGCGGGCAAGCCGCAATCATCCCTCGAACATCATTGAAAGGGACAGGTATGGAGGTCGCGGTGTTCTCGTTTGGGGAGGCATCATGCTTGGTAGTCGTACAGACCTTCACATCTTCGACGCAGGTTCAGTCAACGGGACTCGTTATTGTAACGAGATTCTTCTTCCATACGTGCGTCTTTTTAGAGGCGCTATGGGTCTGCAGTTCCTTTTCATGGACGACAATGCACCATGCCATCGCACAGTAGCTTCCGATCAGCTCTTAGAGAGCGAAGATATTGAACGTATGGATTAGCCGGCACGATCTCCGGATCTCAATCCGATCGAGCATGTATGGATTTTCTAGGCAGACGCTTGGCAGCTCGTACCTTACCACCAGTAACGATTCTTGAGCTTCGATTGGCTCTGCAAGACGAATGGGAAGCAATGCCTAAATAACTCATTGACACCCTCATTCTCAGCATGGCAGACACTGTGAAACCTGCCTAGCAGTCAGGGGGGAGATCATATCCCCTACTAAAGACCGGATGTTTCTTGCTGGACACCCATCACAGGGATGTTTCGGCCTTCAGTCGCATTGCGCTCCATGCTACTTTTTCAATCAAGCTTCTTTTTATCCCTCTGATTTCTCTTTTTTAAGTGTTGCTTACATTACACATGTCCTTACGTATTGGGGATCTTACGGTATTAAATATGTTGGTTTGGAAAGCTTTTGTACAAAGTTATATTGAAAAAACCGTCTCGTCCTTATTTTTTGCACACCAGTGTATATATAGAAATATTTTTTTTATTTATATTTATCGCAATAATGTATTAGTTAGCGATAAAGTTAATATTTTTTTAAATCTTAAAAAAAATTTTAATCACTGTATTGAACATGGATACCCTGCTAACTTTCTTTGTAATTATATTTATAATGGTTTTTTATGATACAATTTGTATTACTGTAATTATTTACTGTTATTATGTTTTGTAATATTTTTTAAATTTAGACAATATCTAATTTATCCTACAATTATTAAGTAGATGGCGCCACATGCTTATTTTAAAAATTTTTTAATATATATATTTTGAGTTTCTTTTATATTTTACGCTAATTTTATATGATTTTTATTTTTATGATTTTTTAAAAGTATATATATATATATATATATATATATATATATATTTCTTATTATCGTATATCGTATCGCAATTAATCGTTTCTTATATCGTATCGCAATTAACTTTATGCGGTTCTGCTCTCCTTATTTGGCGGGAACACGTTACTGCACTCTTGGCCATCGTTTTAACTCCGATTTAGTAGGTTATGTTTATGTTCCTATGTTATTTAGTTTTTAATGATTTTTTAATATTTAAATTCTACATATATAACTCTTTCCTTTCCTCTTGGTACATAGTATGACAAATTACAGGTGAAGGTTGACGCCGCAAAACTTGTTTAAACATGCAATCCTGGTTCCTAAGGCCTGGAATTTGTCTTTATACTATGTGCCTCCTTCCTACTTTTAGTTATCTTAGGTATATAACAATATGTCTATTTTTATATTTTTGTTTATGTATTTGTGTATATGTATATATATGTATAAATTTATATATATGTGTATGTATATGTATATGATTATATATTGTAAAAGTCTTTTATATTGGATTATATATATATATATATATATATATATATAGGCGAAGAAAGTTAAAAAATACAGCTTAAAAATAAAAGTTGGTTTTATATATGCGCCGGTATGTGTAATACGCCGGGATATATGATACATAATTTTTTTTCGGAAGCTGACATTACGTTTCTTTATCCGTATGGAGATCAAAAGAAATTTTTTTTATTATATTGAATAGAGTTATCTTTTGGCTTTACAAAACATACTTTGTTTTGTTTCTATGTTAGCTAGAGGCCAAGTTACAATCAGTTACATGAACTGGAAGTAGGTCTTTAATCTACCAGAAGTGGGAATAAATTGCTCGAAATCTATCACGGCGAGTCCGATAACTTAAAAAAATTATGAATGTATTTCTAGAACTTGATACTTAAATTATTTTGTAGAGAATGTACTAAAATATTTCTTATTGTAAGAGCATTTTTGGATTAAGGCCTGATATTTAAATAATGGTTTCATAAAGAATGTCGCATTTCTTATAAAATATATTCGAACAGTTCTAAAACTTATGAATTTTAGTAAATCTTTAAAAGTTTTGTCCATTCTCTGGATAAATACCTCGAATTTGTTTCAGTAGTACTTTTAGTAATATAAGTTTATCACTTTTTTCTCCAATCGCTTTGAAATCTTTTCAAAAATACTGCTAAAATTTCAACTTCTGCAAAATTTAGATAACATTTTTAAATATTGTTAGTTAAATATTAGTAATTATTGGTATTTATTCCTATATAAAAAAGCATTTATAATGTTTAAGTAAGCTATTTTTTTAAAACAATACTCCACACGTTTTCGGATACCTTAAAGTAACAAAACGTCAGGAATACTTCAAATGACAAAGTTCGGTTGAATTGTGAAGGGAACAAAATATTATAGGCACGGAAACAAAATTATAGTTCTCTCTCAAGCTTGTTATTGATATAAAATATGTAAAAAAAGGGTTACTATTTCTACTACAGTTTATAAATGGCTAAAAAAACATTATTTAACATTTCAAACTGAATATCAATTTACACAAAATACCAAAAATGTATATACGGGTATATTTTAACCAGAAGAAACGAAGAATTAAAAATATATAAGAGTGTGTTATTCTACTTTTTACGTATGGTATGCGAATAATAGCACGGAAAATTTTTCTCAAAATATTGATAGAATAACGAGAATAATAACTTCCAAGAAATAATAATGAAGCTGTAAGGGTTTCATTCTAGTTATACTGCATACAATGAATTGTGATATATAATTTTAAAAAATATATTTGAATCTCCCTTATCTTTAAAACTTCTATTCAAATAACCAAAACTTTTTAAGTAGTAGTAATTTTCGATTATTGAGCATCAAGAAAACGTTTAATAAATAAGAACATTTAATCATTGATCTCTTATTAATAAAAAACTCGGAAATGGAAAAATTTGAGCGGCATTTTATTTTTTTATTATCGATATTAGCTTAAAAAGTATCAATTATTTCTTTATAATTGAGAATGTATAAAATAAGAAAAAAAATCCTAAATGAAAACTAGTTAAAAATACTCTCCAATTATAAGTGACTAATTTAAACATATTTACATGTTTTATATTTAGATTAAATGTTTGTACAAAGAAGTCCAATATATGACCCCTTAACATGTTTGCCTGCATGTTTCTAGAATCCGTATTTGAAATAAATTCAAATTATTAGAATACTTAGGACATCCTCTTTTGAAAATGAAAATTGGATTCTTTTGCGAAGAAATTCTTTATTAGAAGATTATTAAGCCAAATAATTGCTATTCAATTTCATCCAACCATGATAAACATACCTAAACTAATAAAGATGTTTTTGAGGATTCTACATTACTTCCCATACCTTTAGGGCTGAAAAGTGGAACATATTGAATTTTAATCATAGGAAAAATCAAAAGTCGAATAATTCCTTCATTTACAAGAGCGCTCAAGATGAAAATTGCAACTGATATTGAATTTAATTTCACCACCAAAATGAAAATTCAGCTATATGTTCATTGATTTAATTTCTTCATATTCTTACATTTATTTCGGGAAATTAAATCATTTGAGAGCTCAGAAAAATGCACATAACAAGTTTTTTGAAATTGAATGACGTTCTCCTTAGAATTTTTGCATTCACTTTAAGTCGCTCTTAGATCGACGAGAAAAATAAATATATATCCAAATTTAACAGATTCATCTCAAGTCTTAACACCTTCGCATAGTACTCGAGGTAATTGCATTTATGAAATTTAAAAAAAAATCGAGAATTGCATACGTTTGAGCATTTGAGTAATACATTTGGAAATTTCTGATTATTTTAAAGTAACTTAAAATGTTTTCTATGAACTTTTAATTAATATAAAATATTATAGTGTAGATTAAATTAATATGGTAACTCGCAATATTTAAGTAAAATGAAAATAACTCTTGCTGAACGCAACTCAATACGTTATTCTCCAAATTGAATATTTGCTTTTTTTTAAATATTGCCATCGAAAGTTCCAGAACTTTCTATAACTATAACGTCCGTTAACTGTTATAAATGCAAGTAAAATTAATAATAATAAAAGTATGTGAGAAATAAAGAATTACAATTAATAACAAAATAAGAACGAGACAAAAAATTAAAGCCAATACAAAAAAAAAACGAAAGAAGTTATTTTTGGCAAGTTACCCGCAGCCGAGTGCGTGAGTCCGAGAAGTAGATCGTGTCCATGGCAACCGAATTGAACAATATTTGCTACTATATTTTTTCCTTGTTTATCCAGTTTCTCAATAAAAGCTCTTTGATTGCAATAGATATATTTATTAGGCAAAAATAAATATTACATCAATTGAATATCAAGGACCCCCGGTTGAATGTATTTTGTATAAAACACTTAAGCATTTCTTGAATGATGCAAGAATGCTAATTATAAACTATAGATCTTACGAATTCTATTGGTCAAGACAAAATTATTGCTGTTTTCTTTTGTTTATGCAATATTACAAGGATTAAAAATAATTGGATTGAATGAAATAAATTATAACTACATTTGGCTATAATTTGTTTCTATAAAAGGGGCCGATGCATGACACATTATGGTCTTTTCGTGTATTTCTGATGTAGTTGTGGTTGAAGACATTCAGAGAGTCATGTTCAATACAAATATGAGTTTGTGTACGAGGATCATTGGCTGTACATTATGATATAATGTTTACACATTTACAGGTAAAAAAAGCAGCCACGGTACATTTGAGGATAGCTTATGTCGGACAAAAACGTTTTTCTTTTATCCAATGAGCTCGTCGTGTATATTTATATCAAGAAAATTTCTAGAAGGGTCTGTAATTGCATGATTTTTAATCTGAGCACACTGATTGGTCAGAAACTGTGGCTGAAGCAATATTGAATCAGTTCATCACAAAATTTGAGTCACGGCTCTCTCACAATGTAAAATTGCGTTTATTGTAAGGCTTGAAATCAAAATAATTAAAAAAGTTATTCATGAGATGTCTATGAGGGCTCAGTACCAAAATGAATTAAAGGAGATTCCTTTGAAGGAAACGTTCTTGAAAATCTTCGCTCTCTCTCTCTCTCACTCAGACTTGCACACGCATCCAAAACAGACTTTATATTTGAATTTACAAAAAAGGCATAAATTCCCCTTTTATGTTATTAATATTGAGGAAGACTTTTAGATGGTTGTAAAAGACTATATTTGAAAAAAAAACGCACCCTCTATTGGAAACATAAAACATTTACCTTCAGGTTTTGCAAAAGAAAAAGTAGAAAAGGGACAGTGTATTGCAGATCAGCGAGAAAAAGTTATGATACTAAAGTGGAAGGATAAAAAAATAGTAAATATGCGTAGTATAGAGTGGTTTTTTTTTCAGGTATAGAAGTTTAAGTTGGCATTACTTTCTAACATGGCGACCGATTTAACAGCTGTCAAGTGATTTATTCTCAGTTTGGTTTGGCAATTCATCAAAACGATCATCAAGCAAGGCGTAGATTCGTCGAATGGGCCCAAAACGAGATTGCCGTTGTTCCCGATTTTCATAAGCGAATTTTGTTTAGCGATGAAGCGCACTTCTGGTTAAATGGCTACGTCAACAAACAAAACTGCCGCATTTGGAGTGAAGCTAATCCACAAGTATATGTCGAAACACCGTTACATCCAGAAACACTGACTGTTTGGTGCGCTTTATGGGATGGAGGAATCCTTCTTCAAAAACGATGAAGGTCACAACGTTACAGTACATGGTGATCTGTATAGAGCCATGATTACTCACTTTTTTATTCCTGAATTGAACAATCCTGATGTCCAGGAGCTGTGGTTCCAACAAGACGGCGCAACATGTCACACAGCTCGTGCCACAATCGATTTATTGAAAGACACGTTTGGTGACCGCCTAATTTCACGTTTGGGACCTGTGATTGGGCTCCAAGATCTTGTGATTTAACACCGCTAGACTATTTTCTGAGGGCTATGTAAAGTCATTGGTCTATGCGGATAAACCATAATCGCCTGACCATTTGGAAGACAACATTCGCCGTGTTATTGCCGATATACGGCCACAAATGTTGGAAAAAGTCATCGAAAATTGGACGTCCAGATTGGACTACATCCGAGCCAGCCGAGGCAGTCCTATGCCAGAAATCATATTTAAAATGTAATGCCACAAGATTATCTTTCGAATAAAAAAAATTCATGTCAATCGAATAATACATCGTTGTTTTATTGCAATTTAAAGTTCTATACCTCTAAAAAAATACCCTTTACTTTCCATGTACTTTATCTGTTTCTGTTCATTATGGGACAACAAAAAAAAACCCACTAAAGCCAAAAGTAATTTATGGTTACAACTTTACAATGAACGTTGTCGATAGATGTGATCAAGAGATGTCGTATTATCCAAGTACTAGAAAACAACAACAAAATTATTGTAAGAAAGTTTTATTCTTCTTATTAGATAAGTCATTGTGGAATTCCTATATAGTATACGAAAACAAATAAATCTCTCCTTGATTTCAAATTAGCAGTGATAGAAGAAATTTTTAACAAATATTCTTGTTCTATACATGTATCAAAACGTACCAGCGATGCTAACACTAGCTGTATTCGGCTTATACAAAGGTATTTTGCTATCCATCTTCCACCAAATTCGATATACAAAGGAACCTAGGAGACCAAATTCGATATAAAAAGAACCTAGGTATGTTGCTTCAAAAAAGACAAAAATGGGCAGAAGATACGCAACGAGACTCGCATTTGGTGCGAAGAGTGCCAAGTTTGAGTATGTTTGGAGCTATGTTTCAAGGCATATCACACCCAAAAAAAACTTTCCGTAATTATGATGCAGTAAAAATAATATATACAATCTTTATTTCTAACACTAACATGAAAAAGTTGTCTTATTTACTACTAATGAATTTTTTTTTATATTTATGCATATATTCTAACAAAGTAAGACTGATCTTTTTCTTTTATATATATTTTTTTCTGTTTTTCAAGACAAAATGTTTAAAAATTATATTCATCTGAAAATAAAAATATCGCATGGATTGTTTTAACTTTTAAGCACTGTCTGCTGAAATAGTGGATGCCGTATTTTTTTTTAAAAAAACTTAAATGCTATTAAATTTCTTGTATTATTTTAAAATAACTTATGAAGATGTGAATTGTAACATATGTAGATAAAGAAAACATCCAAAAATCGCCCTGTATTTCAGGACCGGAAAGTGTAAAAACTTAGCCATACGGGGAGGGTTAATATGCCAGAAGACATCAACGTTTCCTTGGAGGAAAGTTTTAACAAAATGGGAGGAGTTGTATTAATTATTTTTTACCCCCAACATATTAAAATACATCAAAGAGAACAATCACTCATTTGTTGCTTATCTGCTGTTCCCAAATATGTTGTACTATTCTAAGTTTTTGTAAAACCAAGAACAAGTCATGTTTGCACACATTCTAAGCAATACTTTGACATTAACTCGTTGGTTCAATAAATAAATTTACTAAAAAATACAACGTACATACACTTTAAAATGCAGTGATACCTCGACTTACGCAATTTTCAAATCTCGTTGATTCTTCTCTTACTTTAAGGTGACCAGTTTTATACAATGAAAAGGCCGACGGGCGCGCGCAAAAAATTTTAGAAAAAGTTACAACATAAATATATGAAATATTTTATTATTTCAAATAGAAATACTCTAATTACGCTTGTATTCCTTGACAGATCTATACGTGATTTTCTAATTAATCCTCTTGGGAAATCTTTGGACTAACGATTTGTGTTAGTCACAACCAACCCTTCGGAAGAAGAGAATCATGATACGTAAATTGACTTACGATAAATAGGTGAGGTTTTCTAGCTTGAAGAGAGAAGGAGAGAAGTTCATACTCGAGCCAGGTGAGACTGCTACTGAAGGTATAGTATATTATAATTAGAGTGATTTGATTCTTATTAGAAGGAAACCTTAAAGTGATGATTGTTCACTAAGATTGAATTAAGATTAGGTTAAATCGGATAATAGGTTATATCCTTAATCAATATAAAGATCAAGTTTGTTAGCCACCTAATCGTTACATTTTACTGTCGTTGTTCCACTTTCACGGTTTTCATTGAGACATTCTCTTAATTTTATTAGTTAAAATTGTGTCTGTGCTTAGTGCGGAAATAAATATAAAAGTTGGATCATGTCGAGTGTTTCTTTCCTTCCCCCACACATCCAGCTGTTTGCGAGAGAGGCGTGAGCCTCTTACATATTTACTGAAACAAGTATTTTCTTATTGAATTTTTTTTGTCAATATATTATTTTCTAATACATCGGAAATTTCGGAGCAAAAAACATCCTTTATACTGCATTTGGCGATAAGTACTGTGCAGCTAAAATATCAACATTCAATCTTGATTTTCTCACTTGCCCGAAAATCATTACCAACTGAAAAAAAATCTTTCAACTTCTGCATTAGTTTCGGGCACAGCACAACGTATAAATTCAAGAAGAATAACTAAATTATCACATAGAAAGTGTTCATTTTTGAAATAGTTAAGTACTTTCACACATCTTTTATAAATTTCAGTATGCTGATTTTCCAATTGTTGCAATTTATTAGAATTTAAACATGCGTTTCAATTTTCTAACATCGTCAAACAGACAATTGTCATCGATTTAAATATCACGCATTTTTTTCGATAAAAACTCTGTTTCTCTAAACATTTTTCTATATCGGCCCAATTTACTTGGGATGAAGTCAAAATACACCAATGAAAACTATCATTTCCTGTGATATTTGTTTTAGATCATTCTTCGACATACTGGAAACATGTTTGGTTTTCATTTCCAAATAGAGGTTAACAGCTCAGTTTTAAAATATTGAAAAGGAGGACAAGTAGGAGGACACTTTTAGAGGAAGGACAGGACCTATAAAATGAGGATTGTCCTCTATAAAGGAGGACGGTTGTGTGTGTGGTCACCTTGCTTGCCTTCTTTTTTTCCCCATCACTTAAAGTCAGGCGGAATCAGTGCCTGACTCGGATGAAATTGGTAATTTGATTAAACAAATTATAATAATAAATTGTGCAATAACTTTAGAAGTGGATAGTGATGGCGTTTCATAATTGCTGAATTCCCAGGAGTTGACAATCAACAGGAGTTGACAATCAACAGGAGTTGACAATCAACAGGAGTTGACAATGAATGAGCTCATAGACATGCACGAGCAAGAACAAGACATTAAAGAACTTGAGTCTTTAGACCCAGTTCAATCAGAAAATCGAGTGACGGTTGGTAATTTGACAGAATACCATCGACACACTACTCCTCTGCCATTGATTCGGCGAATAGGCGAACGCACGATACCATATTTCTGGCGAACGTGTGAGCAGTTGCGTCATTTCGAGTGCGACGGTTTGTGGGTTGCGTCATTTCTGCGTGATGGCTTGTGGGTTGCGTCATCATGCGTGACGGCTTATGGGTTGCGTCATTGTGTGTTAGACGGCTTGTGGGTTGCGTCATCATGCGTGACGGCTTGTGGGTTGCGTCATTGTGCGTTAGATGGCTCTGTTGTTTGCTTCATCGTGAGTGACGTCTTGTGGGATGCGTCATTGTTTGAGACGGCTTTGTTGGTTGCGTCATGTGTCTAACGACTTGGTTACATTTGTGGTAGATAGATTGCGCCAAGACTGCTGCTTTCCTTTTGCACGACCAGGGTCACCAATGAGGGAGGATTAGAACTGGGCACCTTTCGATCCGAAAATGAGTATCTTAGCCACCATGCCAAAACGATCGTCATAGAATGGAGGCTATTACTGGTTTATATAGATACCACCACCACAGACTTTATGAAACCTTCTACATCTCTCAAACTAAGTTTGATTTGCTATTTTGCATTTGTTATCTAAGATTTTCTTAAATATTTTTTTTCTAAATTATTATTATTTTCTTTCATGACCACCCCCAATTAAAAATAATTTATATATATTTAAATACTAAATTATACTTCGATTTATGCGGCTATCACTCAGTCCCATCTAACACATAAGTTCAAGGTATTACTGTATTATCTATGTGTAAACATAATCCCGAAATATACTCAATTTTGAGAAAGCATCGCAAAAAAGAACCTAATTACAATTAATTAAAACAAATACCTTAAAGTTTTAATTTCAAAAAATCTAGGTAACTCACCAATATCGTAACCAGGCTAGATAAAACCTAACTGAAAAAGAATAAGCTAATGCATAACATGTAACGGTTTCCCATAAATAACATGCCACAATTAATGTCAAGGGTGTTATGACTACATCACGTTCGATCGTTTCTCTTTTATCATGTCGGTACACCCCTACACTATGTTTCGCTCGATGGCCATGATTTGCATATCATTAGTATACTGGAGTCCTTTAGACCGCCTCAAATGTTTGACATTCTTTTCAGAGTGACATCCTTGGGGAATAAATTATTGGAGTGGGCAGACAGAAAGCTCCCTTTTTAGCATGGGATAAAAATTTATCCCTTTTTTTCCCCTTTTGTTCTGGAAAAGATGAAAGAGAAATAAAGCAGATATATTTTGGGAATGGTACGGGGTTGGTTTTGGAAAATATAGTGAGGGTTTTTTGTGCAAACAATGAGGTATGTTTTATTTTTTTTTAACCACAAAATGTGCTCGCGAATTTTCGAAATACTTATTTCAGCCTTGTCGTTAAATTGAGAATTAAAAATAGTGATGGAATAAGTATACATTTTAAATTGTATACATATGGAATTATTCTTTTTTAAATACTAAGTAGGTTTCTTTTATTAACATATAATATAGAAATTCACAGTTCTGTGAAATTTCTCAGCATTTAGAAATCTCCCATCTAAGTCATAGATGATGCGACTGTAACTCTTAAAGATAATTTGTACCAAAATTTTTGTTTATATAAACATTTTGCTATTACAGTAAGGAAACTTCAAAAAAAATATTGTTTGTGTTATTTCTATAATTTCAATTTACAATATTAGTTTATAATTATTTCAGTAAATTAATTTTTATACTTAACAATGTGGCTACCAATTAATCTTTAAAGCTTTGAATTTGTATTTAGATAACTAATCTGGCAAGAGCTGTTTTTCTTGTGCTTTGATGGGAGCATACTCTAAGCATTTTAGAATGCTTCTTTAGGTATGTTAACTACTATTTTTTTGCTTCCAATAACGGATTTAGAGCTTTCATATAGTATACTCCGTAGAACATGACTCTGTATTTAAACAGAAATGACGGAGGTTGGCTAGTAATAAAAATGATTAAGCTCCACTTTTTTTTTGTTGAAAAGCAGTCTTCAATCTGCAATGTTTGTGTTACTGCACAACCATCTCTTTATCGCTTCCAAGATTTCAATTTTCTATTTTAATGTATAGTACTTAAATCATTTAGGTCTCTCAAATAAAATGTATTGAAAATTTCATGTTTATTTGTAAATCCTTTGATATCAAACAGTCTAAGAAATTGAAATAAGAGAACATATGACTCATACTCCAAAAATTTACAAATATAAATTGAAATAGGTTAAAAATCATTATGAACCTTAGTATGAATGATCTATGATATTGATGTATGCCAAATGCAATTTTGTTTGAGAAAGTATTCATAATATCTTTCGTTATTAATATTTTTCTATGTTTTGCATGTATATTTACATTGCCCCTTGTAAACTAACATTCAAAACATCTTTTTTAATAACATGTATTCAATTTTTCAGAAGGTTTATTGAGAGTTAGTTTAAAAATGGATCCTCGATAAAAAAAGAAAAAAAAAACGTATTTTTCAGTGTAATGTTATTCTTAAGGGGAAAGAAAAAAAGCTCTAAATACACTGTGCGTTGCGAAATTTTTAAATAATTTATCAAATTAATCAGATCCCATGCTGGAATTTCTTTTAATTACACAATAAAAAATGCGAGTGTTATATTACGTAAGCTTAAAAATAAAGTTTGAATTGAAGAGAATTTCGAAGAGAGAGAGAAAAAAAAATGTTTTGAAAAGAGGGGAAATGAAAACAAAAATAAGAGCCATTGAAAAGAGTACCAGCTCTCGAAACACAAAAAAGGACACAAGAACCCTGAAAAATAGTCGATTTAAGCAGTTTTGGTTTTACATTATTGATATTTACTTAAATTTTTTTCAGTCATTTTTTTATCTTCGTAAATTCAAATTATTTTTGTTTACAATTCCTCTTAAAAATGAAAAGTTTCAAACTTTAGTATTTACGAGAGCCACTTCTTCGATTTTACGGTTCCGAGATAAGAGAAAGAGAGCATATAAATGTAATCGTAAAATCATCAATATGTATAGTTGTAAGTTTAATTAAATGAATAGTATAGAAATGTGTGGTTAATTCAGCAAAACATACCTTTTTAAATAAGCAGTAATTTAAAATTTGTGAGTGTCGCAGGGAAATGATTAATTTAGGGATTTCATCAAATCCCTAAGGAAGATGATCAATTCATGCAAGATGTTAAAATAAAAACTCTGTAAGGTGATTTCCCTAAGGAAAGTAAGTGATTTGATCAAATCCCTAACCTGTTTCAGTGAAATGATGAAATAATATTGTCAAGAGTTTTAAAGTGTTCATTTAGTAAATATGGTGCATTATTAAAAGTAGAATAATTAATACAACACTAATTATTGCATTACAAATTATTTATTCCAAATTAATTAAGAAAATAATTAGATAATAAACTGGTAATTTTTTTAATTTAGTAAATATGGTAATTTAGTAAGGCATGCAAAAGTGATGTACCAATAGAAAGATAATAATGCAAAGAATATAACTAAATAACACTAAAAAACGACATTTAGGTCATTTTGTTTTGGTGCGTCACGTCAGAAGCCCGGCTCTGCCTGACACGGACGAGGAAAGAGGGGAGGTAAGGGGGAGTGGGGTAGCAAACGAAAACAGAGCTCGACAAATGCTGACTTGTTCATCAAATCATTTCACTAAAACAGTTGGGGGATTTGATCAAATCACTTACTTGCATCAGGAAAATGATCCCAAAGAGAAGTTATTTTAACATCTTACGTGAATTTATCATTTCCCCTTCGGGATTTGATGAAAGCCCTAATTTTATCATTTTCCTGCGAGATAAGCATATTTATTCAAATAAAGTACCGTAGAATCTTTAAAAGCAGGGACGAGTAACCTTTTAGTCGTGGCGTGCCAAACCAATCTACCAATAAGATTCAGCGTGACATGTAGTAGGATATTTTTGAAACATTTTGATCCCTGCTATAATTCGTGCAAAGTTAAATAGAGTTCAGTAATATAGATTTAAAGTTTTATTATACATTAATTTTGAATCATTTAAAATATCTCGTAAAATAAAAATACACAGCCTAAAATATAACTATTTAGTTAACTTAATTTTTAAAAATAAAAAATTTACATATATTATGTATTTTGGAAGTATATTTATTAAAATAAGAAATAGGCAACATGAAATATAAGTATTTCTATTTATAGATAAATAAAAAGATAAATAAAAATTTTAATACGAACTATGTGATTGCACCCCCATTACATTCATATCACGAAAATAGGGATATAATTTGTGAATTTCAATTTGACACGATTTTGAGCATTCAGTTGTCAAACAATTTCTTTATGGAAAAAATATTTTTCATATGAGGACAGAATTTGTACTTAGATATATAGAATCAAAAGCGGAAAGCAGAGTATTTGCAATTTTCTCTTTTCAAACAATTGAATATCTCCTGCAATGACATTCGATAATTTGCAAAAAGCTATAAATTTATCTTAAGAATTATTTTCAGAACTTTTCATAATTCCTTAAACGTTCATAATTCTGAAGACGTTTGTCAAGAAAGTCCAATACAAATTTATCAGCTTATGACACTCATAAATTGACAAAATTGTACCGCGTGCCATATGTTGCGGACCCCTGTTTTAAAGTATGGCATACTAAAAACGAAACTAAAAAATTAAAATATCGAATATCCTTACCATTCTAATTTTATGAACACATTTGTAGTAAAGAAAATTATGCTTCTTTTAATAAATAAATATGAAATTTTAAGCAAGCGATTTTTCCAAGCAACTTTTGAACGGCTTGCCAGTTTTCATCGTTTGTTTTAATTTCGTCAAATTAATGCTGTCTTGATTAATTCAATAATGTACTTCAAATTGATAATTCTTAATTATGAGCAACAATTAACCAGTAACTGTACCGTCCCGTTTGAGAGAACGCAGCTAGTATGTGCGTCACAGAAATCAAGTGATTACGAGTATACTTGTCAATCACAGAGTAAGTGCCGTTGTTAAAATATTGGATAAAATTGGAAATATTGGATTGGGTTTTTTATTTTATAAAATTGTGTCAATTTTATTACTAATACTCATTTATTTGGTTAACATAATCATGTATTAAACGTAATATGTATGTATATTATAAAATCAAAAAAATAACCTATTAAAAACTCTTTGTACATAAGTACCTTTTTAGAACATTAAGAACGCTTTTCCAAATCAAAACTCAAATTCGTCAATCATTTACACACAAGAAATTTACAATAAAAGAACTTTAAAAGAAATACCATTATTTCATTTATGTCAATAACGGAAAAATCCACCGAATCCTCCCGAATCTCTCTTCGGCTGCTTTCTCATAAAAATACCATAACATCAAAAAATTTTGCCTTTGCTTCCTTAAAGTCTTCTTGCTTTGAAATATTTTATAGGCGTCTTAGATTGATAAAAGAAAAAGGGAAGGGGGAAGGTACAGAAATGCGGGTTGAGATGTAAAGAAATAGGAAAAAGTCCGTTTTTGAGGGGTATATAGGGAGGGACAGTTTCTCAAGTCTCGAAGAGAACTGTCAGCCGATTCCGGAAAGATTTTCCAACTTCCGTAAAATTTGGTCTTTGGTGACAGTTGACACGTTTCATTTTAGTCCCGTTTTACGAACAAAAAAATCGACATTTAGGGCTGACGTCTTTTGAAATGCAGCGATAGTTCCAACTACTATGACTCTTCGCTTAGATGATTGAGCAGGAGCTTCAAGAAACTGATTTTGTTCATTCTATAAATTTTATTTCAGCACTAGTCAAGCAAAATTTTATTTCCTTCAGAGAAATGTTTTGACGTTCTTGATTGAATATAATTCCATGAAAATCTCTCTATTCCTGCTATATTTATTACCAAATACATATTGGATACTTGTATGTTATAGATCTGCAAAAAGCAAGCCCTTAGTCTTTTTTTTTGCGTCACGTGTGTTTATTGGGAGGTCACAGAAGTTTTATTAATTCCTTAACTTGGAAGTGGTCACGCGGGCACAGAGTCACCCCTGGCTCACGAAATCTTTAATTCCGGGAAAACTGTTTGTTATCAACGCCCTTATCAGTTTGCTACTATGTGACAGTCTTAATGGGAATTAAAATGTATTTGTCACATATCTCCCTCTTGTTTTGCATTGGCAAACGGTTTTTTACAATCGAAAGGCATATGGGGATATTGAGTTTCCCGATCGACCACTTTTGTTCTAAAATATTTTTTATGAACCAGCTACGTTTTCCCTCTGTGAACGACATTTGTTTGATTACTGGGTTGTACGACTCATTATGGTTTTTAAATGTAAATCAACAGAATATAAAAAAGAAATGGTATCTGTGATTATAATACTGGTTGAAGTTGAAACTTCGGAAAAAAGAAATTGATCAAGCAAGGGAAGAAAATTATGAAATAATGGAGATTAATCATGATATCAAAAGTAAATTTGAGAAAAAAATGAACATGAAATGTTTGCGTAGAAAGGAACCTTTTTCAAATTATACCTTAAGAACTCTATCAAAAAGGACATGAAGCCACAAACACAAGAGGCATTACGCCATGTCAAAAAGGCACAAGCAAGAAAAGTTCAACATGTTATTTGTCGATCTTCAAACGACAGTAAAACTACAGTAACTTTAACAAAATATGCCATATTTGCCTACAAGTATCATTCCTGCAATGCTAGTGAAAAGTGTGTGTGATTTGTGTTCTATATTAAAGTCAGGCACACTCGAAACATTTTAGTTCAATTTGATTGGACTTTTTCTCAGATTATGAAATAAAATTTGAAAAGACCTTAAAAAATTAGGTAAGTATACTTTCTCTTAATTAATTTATTTACTAGGATTACAATTTTTGTCGTGTACAATAAAAATATTATAAAAACAAGATTGGGGTGTCTCAATCCCCACGTGACCACTAACGATACTTTCGAGATGGCGACTGCTCGCGGGTTAAAAGTGCTGCCGTCTTATATATCCATCTCGCTCAACCGATGCGTTGAGTGCCCCAACGTATATACGTCCTTCCAAAGTACGAAATTTCTCTTAGCGCTTCTATCATTAAAATTATTCCGAATGCTTTGGAATGCAGTAAAATAACCTTGTGAGTGTTTGTGAAGGATTTACTTATTTTGTAGAAGGATTTGCTTTTTTATTCCTTTCATTTCCCAACCAGGCTAAAGAGATGTTCTATTATTATAAATAATAATTTAAAAGAATTAATTTAAAATTTTAAAACCTATAATTATAAGTATATGGGAAGATACAATTTAAAATATATTTACCTTTAAATCTGTTTGTTGAAAAAAGCAAATTATTTGTTAGTCGTAATAAATTTTCAATTGAAATGATTATTGCCAAATATTTACCATTTGAACACTCAAGAAATCTCTGACTCATTGAGCGAAACATTTTTAAACTTTGAGTATTTCAAACAATTGATACATGGCTTTTGTTTGGAGACAAGATTAAATTTCGAAATCCAGCGATTCAATTACTTGGAAAAAGTAATTGAGATAGCAATTTGATTTCTAATCACAAAAAAATACCGCTGTTCTATCTCTAGAGTCAGTGATAGCTTGTTTAAGAAAAATTTATCTAAGAATAATTATTATTTATAATTAGAATATGGATATTGCTCTAAATTTATTTTTATTTCCTCTATATGAATTTTTTCGTCCTTCTGATGAAAAACGAGAACTGATTTACAGTTGTAACAATAACTTTGAAATTTATGTGCCAACGATTTAAAGAATGAAAAAGTCGTAACATATACCAACATATATGCTTTCGTTCCTTTCGAGTGATCTTAAAAATATCTCAAATTATATCAGAAAATACTTGATTAAAATGATTGCTCTGAAACTCAATTTAATGGGAGTAAGTAGGCTAAATATCTTCAAAATATAAAATTTTAGTTTTTGATACTCATATTTCCAAAAGCTCCTAAAAGGGACCTTTACAGTGATATAACGCGTATGCCATTTTAGAATATATAACATGTTTGCATTTAGAATTAGAAGTATGTCAAAATGACTTTTAAAAAAATAATCAGCTCATGTGCCACGCCCACTTTGATAAAAGTGTATACATTGACTTTTTAAATAGATGAGAAGCAGTTGCAAAATCTCTACTTTTTTATTTAAGCATACACAATTAACTGAAAAAAAACCCTGCAAGTTTAAATGTAAGTTTGGTTACCTACTTTTGGAGTGAAATTTGTACATTTTATAATTTTGTTCTTTTAGTGATTTGAAATTTAGAACTTGGGTGAATGTTTCGTGGCGTAATGATTCTTTCTCAAACTCCTTCGAAATTTTTACCTTATGCGAAGAGGATGTTTTTTGCTTTTAAATTCTGCAAAACCTGTTTGTGAGGACTATTCAAATGTGCAGGAAGCAATTTGCGAAAATGATAGATTCAGGACAGGTAATAGATGTTCAGTATTGAATATGCTATGAAATTCAACCAAAATTCTACATTATTTAATAGTCTTAATGGATTCAAAATATTTTTACCAAAGTTTTCAGATTTAAGTACGAGAAGGAATCATAAATTCACCGCTTAAAAGTCTATATTTCCGGGACAACTATGGAGTTTTTTGTAGCAATTATAAAGTCAAGAAAACAGAGACCGATAAGTGCACATTTGAGAACTATTAACGTAACCACACACAGTTGACTGACTATAAGTAAAGATTATTGTTGAGAAACAGTGAATTAACAAAGGAAAATTAATATTTTTTACGCAATAATAAAAATTTTGATTTTCTAAGCAATTTTACTTTTTCTGAGATAACTGATTCTAAGATGTTTATATTTTGATTGTTTATTTACTCTTGTATATATATACTGAGGACCCGACAGACGTTGTCCTGTACACACATCTTAAATTCAAAAATTCCAAATTTTTATGAATAAGCTTTAACAATCTGGACCGTTTTGAGTAAAATTTGTATTAAAAAGTTATTACAATGTAATTATGTGCCAAGTATTGTACTTCTGGGATGCTTAGAAGTGAAACACACATAAAAACTATTTCCGATAAGAAATACTTTTAAATAAAAAAAGTTTAATAATGTGTGTAATCAATTAGCTACACAAATAGATTTGTAGGTTAGGATAATTGTTGTCAACGCACGTGTAAATTTAATAGAAAATCATGTAAAATACTCACTTCAATTGCATACTAAATTTGGAGAATGCATAGTTTTTTATGCACACTTCAAAACTCTTCAAACACTAATTACATCTGAATGTAATAATTTAATTAACACACGATTTATTTCAACAAAATAATAACACGAAGTGACAAAATATTTTCCTGAAAAAATCACAGCACCAACTGTCGGGACCAACTTGAATTATAATAAAATATTTTTGAATATTCACTACTGCGATCGTAGCGCAATCTGCCGGATCCAACGTAAAACATTCCAAGATCAACAATTTATAAATAAAAAATTAATTAAATAAACATTTCTAAACCGAATTATAAATCTAAACCATTCTCGGGTCCACTGGAACAGACAAAAACTTTCATCAAAATAGGTTCAGCCGTTTATAAGGAGTTCAGTTACATACACACGCACAAAAGAATTACATATATAAAGATTATTTGAAAAGATAATAATTAAAAACACTAAAAAGTGTGAATCGCGTCTGCATTTTCGTTACAATAAAGACCGGGTTTGGCCAGTTTGGCTGAAAATCAATTTTTCACGCCAACTTACGTCTTTTTCAATTCATATGCTATACTTCTATGCTATACTATATGTATTTGTTTTGTGTTATATATATATTTGTTTTGGTACATAAAACGCGGATTTTAAAATAGCATAAAATTTGCAAAATAATCCTTTCAAAGACTGCAACAACAAACTTTCAATGACAGAAAAAAATATTTTACAACCAAATGTCTTAATTCCTGTGCAATCTATGACATAAATATTTATAGATAAATAGATCCAAATCCAATTAATCTTTCAGATAATTGTTGAATCTTATCAAATAGAACTTGGCACTTCAGACGCAAACATAAATTCTAGACTTCAAGGAATATGAGTTCAAAAATATTTTAAAAAACACAACATTTAACTTAAGCTAATAATAATAATTTTTAAAAGAAATATTTTTTTAAACTAAAACTATACTTTTAGAAGCTGGGTTTTAGTCAATATCTTTAATCTTCCTCAGCGTAAAATGACCTAACCCTAGAAACCCTTTCTCCGAATTTAATAAACATTTACGAAGAAAACAATGAACCAAATGATATTCCTATACACTTCCGTTTCCCATCGTCTTTTTTTCCATCTGCAGATATTTCCTGCAGAAAACACGTAGCTAAAAATTCATTTTCTGAGCTTGCCGGGAAACAAAAAGGAAAATTTTTATGGGTAGTTTCCTTTTTGTAAAAGCTGACGCACCCTGGATTGGAAAAGGATGTCCCGTTTTCCATGCCTTTGAAAAATGCACTGATGCTGCATTGAATGTTCAGTTGATAAGTGGGATAAATACATTTACAGGTAAGAAAAAATTTTTTAAATAAGAAAAAAAATATGAATATATTCTATATCTTTGTTTTTCACCATATGAGTTATCGGATAATTTCTTATAAAGATAATGTAATTAATTGGAATTTAAGAATAATTTTAAAATTAATGGGCTTAATTCATGGTGGTCACATGATAAAAGCAAACACGTGTTCTGCATTGAAATAAAAACAGACATCACACTAATTTTACTTGATATTCTACTTGTAAAACTCGGGTAAAATTTCAAAATTTTTAATTGGTAAAAATGCTCAATGTTATAAAAAACAAATTCCTTCAAAAGATTTTGAAATTAAAAAAATCTATTTTATGCATATATAGGGTGTTTTTTTTAGAGGTATAGAACTTTAAATTGCAATAAAACCACGATGTATTTTTCGATTGACATGAATTTTTTTTATTCGAAAGATAATCTTGTGGCATTACATTTTAAATATGATTTCTGGCATAGGACTGCCACGGCTGGCTTGCATGTAGTCCAATCTGGACGTCCAATTTTCGATGACTTTTTCCAACATTTGTGGCCGTATATCGGCAATAACACGGCGAATGTTGTCTTCCAAAAGGTCAAGCGTTTGTGGCTTATCCGCATAGACCAATGGCTTTACATAGCCCCACAGAAAATAGTCTAGCGGTGTTAAATCACTAGATCTTGGAGGTCAATTCACAGGTCCAAAACGTGAAATTAGGTGGTCACCAAATGTGTCTTTCAATAAATCGATTGTGGCACGAGCTGTGTGACATGTTGCGCCGTCTTGTTGGAACCACAGATCCTGGACATCATGATTGTTCAATTCAGGAATGAAAAAGTTAGTAATCATGGCTCTATACCGATCACCATTAACTGTAACGTTGTGGCCTTCATCGTTTTTGAAGAAGGATTCCTCCAGCCCATAAAACGCACCAAACAGTCAGTTTTTCTGGATGTAACGGTGTTTCGACATACACTTGTGGATTAGCTTCACTCCAAATGCCGCAGTTTTGTTTGTTGACGTAGCCATTCAACCAAAAGTGCGCTTCATCGCTAAACAAAATTAATTCTCTTATAAAAATCGACCATTATTTTCGAAATAAAATTGCACGATTTGAAAGCGTTGTTCAGGCGTGAGTCTATTCATGATGAATTGCCAAACCAAACTGAGAATAAATCACTTGACAGCTGTTAAATCGGTTGCCATCTTGGAAAGTAATGCCAACTTAAACTTCTATACCTGAAAAAAAAACACTCTGTACTTTTAAATAAAGTGCATTTTGTATACATAAATGTACTTTTTAAAAGAAAGTTTCTGCAAAGAACAAAAGCTAGCAACAAGGAAATGCGTTGAACTGTTTGGTTGTAAACACAAGATTTCGTGTGGCTATGACCTCATATAAGTTTTTGAGCTGATTGGCTAGAATCACGTGGTTATCATTATCACGTGATAACGACGTCACATGAATTTAGCCAAGTGAACAATACTAAACATTATTCTTTTGTCTAAGTTAAGTTGATTTTTATTACGTTTGGACACGTGTTTTTGTAAAAGCGTATAAATGAATGGTTTTTTTGATATTTAGAGAGTCGATTGAATTACAATTAGAATATTCTTAAATTAATTAAAAAATTATTTTAAGAATATTACTACAAAAAATGATTCTAATGCAGTTTCTTGGCTAGAAATAAAGGAAAAATGGCAGGTTTCAAAACATTCTCCTTAAATGACAATTAATTGTATTAAAAAGATATTTTACTTACGTATAGTTAGGACTTCAATAACAAGCTCGAAATAGGGTTTTTAAAAAATTACAATTATTTTGAGTGCTACGATTAATTAATATAATAACCGTTATTTTATGTTAAAATTTCTTTTTTATATGTATTAAAATATGAATACATATAAATTCACTTCTAAATTATTTATCTCAAAAATCTTAGTTAAGGCTTTGAACGGATGTCTTAGCTATATATAGCCAAAATATTAATTATATGGAAGCATTTTTTCGCAATCTTTTTAAAAATATGTAATATTTCCTTCGTTCTTTCTTATAAGGAATTGTATTTAAATAATTTTTCTTGTATTAATATGCTTAAGATATTTTATAAGTGTATTCTAATTCAAATGACATTATATAAATATCAAAATATTTATTTACTTATACTCTTCGCAAAATTATGGTTCTAAACGTAGTGAATTAACTTAAACCGGATTCGTTTTACATGCGTTCCGACATAATAAATATTTTGACAGTTTTTTTTAAATTAAGGAATAATTTTGATTTTATTGTGAATATAATTGTAATAATAATATTATTTTACTGGATTACTTGTGATTCAGAATTTAAAATGATAATGTTAAGTTGTAAATATACTGTAATTACAATATCTGGTTTGCGGTATTCTGATTCGAGGGAGAAAAAAGCTTTGTACAATATTGAAAGTACGTTCAAATAATGTTGTTGATTAATATAGGCCGAAAGGAGAATTAATTACAAGATTAATATAAACTTCTTATATTATTAATAAGTAAAAATCTGAGGACAATTTTTGCATTAAGTAAACATGATACAAATATATGTTTCAATTTCTTTTTCGAGTTGAAAAATTGTTGTAAAATTTTACATAATGAGAGTGACAGGGTACTAAATGTATCACAGAAAGTACTGGAAATTATATTTGGATATTTTATAAATTATTTACATTCGTTTGTTAGATTTAATAAATATTTTTCGATTTTACTTTTTTTAAAAAAAAACTGTACGGTCATACCTTACTTTAAAAAAATACATACATGTATGTATGCATGAGCTAGGAATGAGCTATGGTAGCGTGCAAAATATCGTTTCTGATATGCTGCGATATTCCAAGGTGCCCGCTGGGTTCCACATGTGTTATCCAATGAACACAAAACCACACGAATGACGCGCAGTCTCGCATTTCTTCAGCGTTACCATTCTGATGGCTAGAGCTTCATTGATCATATCATTACAGGGGACGACACTTGACTTCACCATTTCGTCCTCACAAGCAAAAAGTATTAATGAAGTGGAAATACCCTGGATAAACAACGAAAAAGAAATTTAAGGTTATACCCACTGCTGGGGAAAGTTATGGCGACTATATTCTGGGTTTCACGCGGTGGTATCATGATCGAATACATGGAGCGTGACCAGAACATCAATGCATATCGTTAGTGTGTCTCTTTGACAAGATTACGCAAAGTTATCCGACGCAAACGGCCGGGCAAGTTGAGTAAAGATATTACCATCCTGCATGACAATGCCAGGCCCCGTATTGCTCAAGCAAAGCAGGAATTGTCGCGTTGGTTCAGGAGAGAAATCTATAGTCACCCTTCATACAGCCTAGATTTGGCACGCAGTGACTATTTACTGTTTCCGAGGTTGAAGGAGCATTTATCCATCAGATGGTTCTCTTCTTCATACAGTGCTGTGAAAACATCCGACGAGACCTGGTTCAATGAACAGTGATCTGATTTCTACCGTGATGGGTTAAGCAAGTTGGCTCTGCGTTCTGATGTTATTGTTGTCGTCGTGTTTTTTTATCCTGGGATACATATTAAATACGAGTAGAAGAACAGAAACATACAATACAAACAGAAGAATGTAGACATTTATTACAAATGATGATCCCATCATATAACATCGCTGCTTTACATTCGGGACGGCAATCCATTGCAGGTGAAAGTCCGACTTCTTTTCCCGAAGAAGATACAACAATGCCTTAATCGGGATTCGAATCCAAACCCACTTGGTTACAAGCCGAGTCATATCCACCATACTGGCTGGGTGGCCTGCGTTCTGATAAATGCCTAAATAGACTTGGTGATTATGCCGAAAAGTGATAGGAGCGCTTGCCTCTGAATTCCCTTTTGTATTTTCTGTCAATGGTTATTAAATATATTTTATTCGATTTGTAAACGCTTTTTTTGTATCCACCCTTGTAATTTATTTTATTTACAATTCCTAAATACTATTAAATTCACTGCAAAAATCATGAAATTTTTTAAATACACATTTAATATTCAATTTTTTTTCAAATCAAATTCCTCCGCGTCACACGCATTACTACAGCTTGGAAGAACCCAAATGAACTTCAATGAAGTATGAAAATTCTCATCTTTAACGCGAATGTAAGCAATAACAAAAATATGAGCAAAAAATCACAATGTAATTATAACCGAAAACTCTTAGATCAGTAGGCACTAGTGTACTAGCTGAATGCTTCTATGATGCATAAGATGCTTAAGGAAAACCAAATTTACACTCCACAAATTCAAAAAATGAAATTTAAATGCAATAGTTGAACAGAGTTGTTTTATTTACGCCATTTTCTACTCAACAGCATTTCTACCCAGGAAGTAATAAGAATTTTTGAAATGCAAAACATTAAAAAGGAAGAAAGGATTTGGTCGGTGTTTTGTTGTTATTTATTTAATTTTTTTCTTTATGAAATGAAAGTAGAAGGAAAAGAAATGGTTGAACGAATTCTTTTTGTTTGTTGAAATATGCATTAGAACAAACGATGTAAAGAACATATCTTGAATTCGAAAATAAAATCGTGTGTCCAGAAAAAAAAATGTGGTTGGTTTTTGTTATTTGATTTTAGTTGTTCGTAGGAAATATGGATTGGTTTTTTTTATTCGAAAACGCAACACTCTACTATTCTGAATATTTTTAAAAGAGTTAAAAATGAAAGCAGGTCAAGATAAAATGCATACATTACTAGATAAAGGAAAGATGGAATGTGCTCATATGGATTTATATAAATGTTTTATAAGAATTATATGGATTATAAGAAATATTTTGCTAAAAAAACCATTTTAGCACACACATTGTTTCTAAAAAAGCTTTTAGAAAAGGAAAAGACCTTTTAACTTAATTTTAATTCAAAAGAGAGATTCAACAGTTTTTTATATTATCTAAATTTGATTAAAAAAACTTACAAAATAAAATTGCTTATAAGCTATTGCCTCTTTTTTTAAATAAAAATAACAAATTGAAACAGACCATAAAAAAGTACATGATAAAAGTGATAGTTTATTAAAATGTTTTCGAATAACTATATAAATAACATTATCGAAATCCATTTTTAAAAAAATGTATTGTAAAGAACTTTGTGTATCATTTGCAATATTTACTTCGTGAAAATATTTTTCAACATCAGGGCTCGTAATTATGAAAATCACAATAGGTGACATTTGGAAGTTGATTATTTATCAACTTCTAAAGTTATCAAATCTTTTTAGTTATAACTAAATGAATAAAAATATTTATAATACCAATGTTTACTATGTGCTAAGTGCAATAAAATTCTTTAAATATGACAATTACATTGGAAATAAAAGAAAGACTCAATCAACGTGGTAAGATATTTTACTGTTAAAAAATAGACGAGCGGCATAATTTTACACAGAGCAGAATCAACGAATTTTCTTACAAGTTTCAATAACAACTGTATGATGATTAGAACCAGGTACCTACCGATCCAGAAACGGATACTTCAGTCACTTTGCCAAACTGACCATTGCAGCATATAGACTATTACTGTCTTATATAGATACCCCCGCCAGTGATACGGCGAATAGGCGAACGAGCGATACCATATTTGTGGTGAGCGTGTGAGCAGTTGCGTCATTTTCAGTGCGACGGCTTGTGGGTTACGTCCTTCGTGCGTGACGGCTTGTGAATTGCGTAATCGTATGTGACTGCTTTGCTGGTTCCGTCATGTGTTTGAAGGCTTGGTTGCAATTGCGGTGGATATATGGCACCGTGACTGCTGCGCGCAAGAGTTGCGGTTTACTTTGTACCGCCAAGATCACCAATGAATGATGATTAGAACATGGGGCCTTCTGATCCGAAACCGAGAACTTGAGCCACCATGCCAAAATGATCCTTTTGTAGTATTGAGACTATTACTGACTTATATTGATACCAGCGCCACACAGCTATTCAACAAGTACTGAGATCAGCTCGTTTACATGGTCATTCTACCGAAAGAATTTTTTTATGTTTGCCCACAAGGAACAGAGACAGAAAACTCAGATTTCCTTTTGTAGAATCAATTAATTATACATGTGTATATTGATCGGAATTACTACATATTCTTCATTTATATTAATTTATAATTAACAAAAATAGGAAAATTAGAGTTAAATTTGCTTAGAAAAATAAATGTTTCTTAAATATATCTTTATGCTCACAGATAATGTTTTAAAAAAGGAAAGACTAAATGAAAAAGAAAACGAAAAAAAAAAAATAAATGTTTATACAAAATAAAAGGAAGAATGTTCAAAATTTATATATTTCTTTTGTAACAAATACTAATGTAAATTTATTTAATGGATGAAATATATGCTAACAAAGTACGCCTGAATTATGAGCAAATTCATTAGCTTCAATATTAAGAAAATTTTTTGTATAAAAGTGGTGACCCCCCCAACACATTAATTATTGCATGCATTAATTGTATTTAACATTTATTGCTTTAAATGTAATAAAATTAAATTGTCTATATATTGTAGAAACATAGTTGTGTAAATGCACTGTCTTACTATAAATTGAAATAAGAAAATAGTTATTTTGGAAGCATATTATTAAAACGTATTTGATATGAATGTCTTACTATTGTTGAAGCAAATAAACAAATACTTAACTTTAAACTTTAATTGAAGAGCTAGTTTTTTTTTAAAAAAAATATTCACATGACCTTTTTTTTTTTATCATATATTTCATTTAAATAACTTTCATTAAAAAAGCACCTTTAATAATTTATTTTACAGAAATTTAATTTTAAAGTAAATAACACTACTACTACACTCACTATCTTAAAAAGGGAATTCAAGGATTACTCTTTCACTTAATTCACGGTCTTTTTCATAATATGAATATTTTTTACTTTTATAATTTTTTATTATACAATTGATAAGAAGATACTTTTTATGCCATCATCAAAATTAAAATTGCAACACCGTAAAGTAATGTACTTAGGTAAATGCAAGTTAAGAGATGGGCAAAAGTGAAACATCTATGCAAATGATTAGATTTGTATGTGTATCTGGTCCTATGATACAAATTTTTGCTCGTAAAAGTCAACAACTGTCACATGTTGATACGAATTGAGCTTCAGAATAATTGAAAGAACGTCGATAATGTCCTGGAGACATCAGCGAGTTGATTATTAGCAGTTGTCAAGTGCGGAACGGTCTTCATGGACTTTGTTGTAACTCCTGTTTAGCGGCGCTGTAGTCGCTTGCTTCTAGTGTAAATAGCGTTCCTGTTTTGTAAATAAAAACGTTTTTGTCCCTCCATCCGACTGGGGTGTTTTTGTGCGTCGCTTCTCCTTCTGACAGGTAAAAGCAATTTATTCATTTTTAATGCACGAATCCGAATTAAATTTTTGAATTACGAATTTGAATAATTATTTAGAAGTTTGAATTTGAACATTATTTTGGTGCCTGAAACTCGGGACCAGCCTTTAGATAAATTATTGCGAACTGTTAGTGTAGTTGAAATCTTGCGAACAGTACTTGAATTTGAAAATTTAATTTATACGAAATGGATATCGAAGTTTTTAAAAAAATTCGAACACCTGTCAGAAGGGCGGCAACAGAATTATCGAACTCAATTAAAATTGAAATTGAGAAGGAGAATGCATCAAGCGATTTAATAGAAGAACTTTTAGCAAAATTAATTGATAAAGAAAAACAACTTGAGAATGTTGACAAAGATATCACGATTCTTACTAATATGGATGACCTAGAAAAAAATAGAAAAACAACAAGAATACCGTGATTCAAAAATAACTTGTAAAGTGCGTGCCAATAAAATATTAAACAAAATAGAAATTGAGTCGAGAAACACACCTATTACAAGTTCTAGAAGCGAACAACAATTTTCAAGTTTAAAACTCCCTCAACTGCAAATCCCACAATTTGACGGAAATATTTTAAAATTTAGTGATTTCTTTGCCCAATTCGAAGCAGCAATACACAATAACTCAAATTTAAGTGACGTTGAGAAATTTAATTATTTAAAATCTTACTTAATTGATGAAGCTGAAATAGCAATTAGAGGTTTAACTTTAAGTGCAAATAACTATACAATAGCATTAAACATAATTAAAGAGCGATTTGGCAGAAAAGATTTAATTATTGATTCGCATATGTCTAAATTATTACATTTAAATCCTGTGCGAAAATCAGATGACATTTTGAGCTTGCGAAAACTGTATTCTGAATGTGAAATCCATATTCGAGGATTACAAAACTGTAGGGTAAATCCGGACACTTATCCCTATTGTATCCAATAATTTTAAAATCTATTCCGCGGGATTTATCATTAGAGTTCACCCGAAAATCATACGGTCAAACGGAGAATATGATTTCTGATTTATTAGACTTCTTAAAAATAGAAATTCAATGTCGCGAGAAAAATGAGCATTTAACTAAAGAATTTAATTCTTATGATTCCAATCCCCGAAAAGAAACTAGAAATTATTATAACAAAAAACAGAATTATAAACACAGTAAATTTAATAAATATAACGTAGATTCAGCGTATGGAAAAAATAAAAATACTTATGTCCCGACGACTACCGCGTTTGTTGTCAATGTAAATAAGTGTGTATTTTGTTTGGGAAATGATAATAAAAATGATCATAGTTCCGATTCTTGTCCGAAATAAATCGAGGAAAGGAAATTATCTCTTAGGAAAAACGGCATTTGTTATCTATGTCTCACGCGAGGCCATATATTCCGGGCTTGTAAAAAGGCTAGGGTTTGCGTTAATTGTAAGGGTCGTCACTCCGAACTGATATGCGATACTTCTTTCATCCCCACAAACAACCCTGTTGACCAAAAGACCGCCTCGGAGAACGCAGGTGTTCGGGGTTCCTCACTGCAATGTGACACCCCCCTGAAAAGTATTTCATGCTGTAATGTGAATACAACTCCTAACGAAATTCTTCTCGAAACGTGTAGGGCTTTATTGGTAAACGAATCGGAGAAAAAGGAAATAAATCTCTTGTTAGATAACACTTCGCAGAAATGTTTTTTTAAAAAAAACAGTAGCATCTGAAATGAAGCTTACTGTGAAACGCGAAGAAAATTTATTGGTTTACACATTCGGTTCGAGAACACCCATTCAAAAAAATTACGAAGTTGTGGAAATTACCCTCTGTAACCTTAACGATTCTGTAAACACGATCACTATTGAAGCTCTTTTAACGGATGTCATTTCCGGAACTCCTTTCAAAGTATCGGCGAATAAATTAAAGAAATCGCTTAGTTGTAAAAATGTTCACTTTTCTGACTTAAACGAATCTAATGGAGATGAGATTTCATTGTTAATAGGGGCGCAATATTTTTGGCAGATTCATTCCGGTAAAAAGGAGAAATTAACAAAAACTTTGTTTGCGATAGATACCATTTTCGGGACAATAATCCAGGGTAGAATATCGCCTATGGATGTACATTATAAAGAAAACGTTTCTGTATTTAAAATAGAATGTTGTTCCCAATTAAATGAAAATTTAACCCAATTTTGGAAATTAGAATCGATGGGAATTAGTGATACAGAAAAGAATATGTTAGATAGCGATAACGACTATATTTCGAGTTTTGAGAATAATTTAAAATTTAATAAGAGAATGTATGAGACTAAATTATTTTGGGAAGATAAACCAAGCGATTTGGAAAATAATTGGGCAATAGCGAAGCGCAGATTCGGTAATTTAAGTATAAAAATGCAAGACAATAATTGGCTTTATAATGAATACAAAATATTGTTAAAGATCAAATTAAAGAAAATATTGTTGAGGAATGTTCATCACATTTCGAAACTAATTCTTATTATATGCCTCATTTGGCTGTGTTTCGAAAAAGACAAAGAAACGACAAAAGTACGAATGGTTTTTGATGCGTCTTCAAAGGTAGAGACTATAAATCTTTGAATGAGTGCCTTTATGCGGGTTCACCTTTGAATCCCCGAATAATAGATGTAATCTTGCGATTTCGCGAATATGAGCATGCATTTTGTAGTGATATTCAAGGGGCATTTTTAACGATTGGAATAGCTGAGGAAGATCGCGACTATTTAAGATTTTTTTGGTTTCCGAATGATGGAAATGCCAAATCGTACAAAATAATGAGAATGAATCGTGTACCGTTTGGGGTGACCTTGAGTCCTTTTATACTTGCTGCGACGATTAAATTCCATATACGAAAATATAAGGAAGATTATAGAGAAACCTATTAACTGTGTTGAATACTTCTTTATATGTTGACGATCTGTTCGCCGGTTCATTCGAATCCGTTTATAAGGCTTTCGATCTCTCAAAAGACGCGATTGAAATTCTTAAAGATGCTAACATGAATTTAAGAAAATTTAAAACTAATTCGAAGGAATTAAGAAAATTATGGAACGAAAACGGTATAGGTGATGTTTGTGAATCGGGTGAGCGTTCTTTAAAGGTTTTAGGAATTTTATTTGGAATTTAAATAATGATACATTTAAATTAGATGCACAACCATTGCTTGAGTTAATTAAAAATTTAAAGAATTCGAAACGCTGTGTTCTAAAAACAGCAGCAAAAATATTTGATCCGATAGGTTTTATTTCCTCATTTGTGTTAATAATAAAATGCTTAATGCAAGAAATTTGGGAATACGGTCTCGGCTGGGATGAGCAATTGCCCACCCAGTTAAAGAATAAATGGGAGACTTGGTGCTCTCAAGTTTGTCTTCTAAACGACTTAACATTGGAAAAAAATATTTTCCATATCCTTTAGATAAGGGAAAGGATTTGCAATTGCACATATTTTGTGATGCAAGTCCCAGATCATTTGGAGCAGTGGCGTATTTTCGTTATGTCACTGCAAATGACGATATTTACACGAGTTTTATAACCGCTAAAGAGTTTCCCCTCTCAAAAAGTTAACCCTCCCACGATTGGAACTTTTGGGAGCAGTTTTAGCCTCGAGAATTTTGAAATATTTAACATCAAAATTTAAATTCCCTATTTTGAAATTTTTCCTCTGGAGTGATTCTTCTATTGCTGTCCATTGGATTAAAGGAAAAGCTTCAAATTACAAACAGTTTGTTTCGAATAGGGTAATAGAAATCCAATCACATTCCGATCCGTCTGATTGGCATCATTGCAGCGGGAGAGAAAATCCAGCCGATTATGTTTCTCGAGGAGCGAATCTAGAGACGATTATTAACAGCCAATTTTGGATGCATGGTCCTCAGTGGCTTCGCACGACGGAAAACAACTGGCCGAAACGCTTGAATTGTGACTTTTCTTCAACCGACCCATGTGAATCCGAAGAACAAGTGTTTACGTTCGCATGTGAATTAAACACAGCCTCAATAATTAATTTAAGCAACTTTAGCAGTCTGCAGAAATTATTGCGAGTTACTAGTTGGGTGCTTCGTTTTGTGCATAACATTCGCAATAGATTCAATAAACGATCTGACGACTTAAGTACAGAAGAAATCGATGGTGCCGAAAAATTTTGGATTTAATTAGTACAGAGATATGCTTTCGCCGAAGAAGTTAATTGTTTACGTGCACGCACAAGTTACTACTCAAAACTTCAGTAATTTTAGAGTTTAATCCTTTCCTTGATTCAGATGAACTGATACGTGTCGGTGGAAGACTGCAAAAATCTAAATTTTCTTATTTACAAAAACACCCTATCATTTTACCGGCCAAGCATTACTTCGTAAATTTATTGGTGCAAGACTCTCACGAAAAGGTTTTCACGGTGGTGTTGGTGAAACTCTACTAGAAATTAGAAAGCGATTCTGGCTCATTAAAGGGAGACAGACTGTAAAAAACATCTTAAAGAAATGTTTGATATGCAAAAGATTTAGTTCGAATTCAGGTGTTCAAGTCACCGCTCCGTTACCAGCTCTTCGTGTAGAGCAGTCAACTCCATTTTCTGTAGTTGGAATAGATTTTGGAGGCCCCCTCTACACAAAAGACGAGAATAAACATTACATTGTTTTATTTACGTGTGCTGTTACGAGAGCTCTTCACTTAGAGCTAGTGAACAATCTTACAACTGAAACATTTCTATTAGCACTTCGACGTTTTATTAGTCGTCGTGGTCTGTGTTCGAAAGTCTTGACTGACAACGCAAAACTTTTAAGAAATCCGAACTTGAACTGAAAACTTGTGGAAGATTATGAGCGATCCTACAGTGAAAGCGTTCTACGCTTCTCATAAAATCTACTGGCAGTTTATAATCGAACGAGCACCCTGGTGGGGCGGCTTTTACGAAAGACTTATTCGAACAGTAAAGCCTGCTTTACGGAAGACTGTGGGAAGAGCAACTTTATTTCGCTATGAGTTGGAGACTCTTTTAATTGAAATTGAAGGAGTGCTCAACTCTCGCCCTCTCACATATATTTTTAGTGAATTTAATGAACCTGAACCTCTTACTCCATCTCATATGATTTTAGGACGTAGAGTGA
This sequence comes from Trichonephila clavipes, assembly GCA_019973935.1. Lineage (NCBI taxonomy): Eukaryota > Metazoa > Arthropoda > Arachnida > Araneae > Nephilidae > Trichonephila > Trichonephila clavipes. The sequence continues at coordinate 692,717 of BMAU01018426.1, forward strand.
ATAGTCTATCACCTGCCAGGCTTAATTTTGATTCTAACTTATCCAACAGGAAAGTTCTAATTAAAAAAGGTTTAATTATCGCGAAAGGTTACTTAATATGTTTTGGACAAAATGGTCAAAAGAATATATTTGCATGCTTAAATTTGCTCATTGTGTTAAACCTACAGGCGAAATTAAAGAGTTTAAAATTGATGATGTTGTACTAATTAATGATGAAAAATTTCCTAGACATTTTTGGAAACTAGGTAAAGTGGTTGATGTATTTCCTGGCAGGGATGGTAAAATACGTTCTTGTAAGATAAAAACACAAAATTCAATTATTAAAAGACCTGTACAATTGTTACATAACCTTGAACTTAATGAATGATTTCTTAGTTAAGTGATAGTTTTGAATTTGTATCTGGTGAATTTGTATGCGAATTACTTGTAATGTGTATTTAATATTTTTCTGTGTATTTTGAAATAGTAGCAGATTATGAATGAGCCCCTGGTCATTCGGAGGGGGGAGTATGTTGTAACTCCTGTTTAGCGGCGCTGTAGTCGCTTGCTTCTAGTGTAAATAGCGTTCCTGTTTTGTAAATAAAAACGTTTTTGTCCCTCCATCCGACTGGGGTGTTTTTGTGCGTCGCTTCTCCTTCTGACAGGTAAGAGCAATTTATTCATTTTTAATGCACGAATCCGAATTAAATTTTTGAATTACGAATTGGAATAATTATTTAGAAGTTTGAATTTGAACAGACTTAATTTGTCGATGCACGCAACTGCTGTTCGTTGGTCAGATTTTATGTAGAGCGATATGTAACATGGACACATGTTCATTTAAGAAAACATTGGATAGGTAGTAAATCAAAGATACACAGCAGATCACACTGACGAGAAAATTCACCAAATAGCTCACCGAGATCCACATGAGAAGGCATGTAATGTTTGCCGTTTCTGCTTTTAAAGGATGCATTTATCAGCTGCCACGCCATTTTCAACAGATCACATAGCGCCTGGCTACGCGAATGGCAACCATTCGCTGAATTTCACGTTTGACTTGGTGTCATTGTTATCTCCACATGATCAGTAGATATAATTGATTAAGGCTTTCATATGAATTCCTATTTTGTATATAACGAAAGAATGACATTCATGGAAGGTAAGGCGGCATCTCGAGAGTCGTCACTTGCCATCAAGTGTCACACCAATTTCTCAATAAAATTCATGGTCATATCTTGTGGATATTACATACAGTTTAATATTAGACCGAAAATCGACACAAGTTGTTTTGATTGTGATTCGACCATTTACGAAGGCCATCTCCATTTGATTGATTGATTGAATATTAACGTCGCACTGTTCAGCTGCACGAGGGCTTTTGGCGACGGACCACGTAATTTTGAACCATGGTCAAGTGACGTCGACGACACCTGAGCTGGCACCCCCCCTCTCCTAACTACCACACCACACCAACGGAAGGACGTTTCAGCTCTCGACAGATTTAACGTGCATCGCTGCCCTACACGGGGGGGGGCTTTAGTGGTACTGGGCTCGAACTCGGGATAAGGCAAGCCACGATCCGATACCTTGACCACTCGGCTACCGCGACCACAAGGCCATCTCCAACATGTTGCTCTAGTAGGGCAACGCCCGACTTCATTTAGAATGATAAACTGTCATTAACTGGCTCTAGTTGGCAGCCTCATTCACTCTCCTCCAACAAGTGTGGACTTTTATCAAACTTGCAGCGAGTGCATACTGTACAGGAATGAGAACTATAATGGACTCTCGGCTTACATTAATACATTATTAGGATGACTGTTTGTTTCGCGTTTAGAAATTTGTATAAGTTGCTCGTAGGAACCACATTAGGTACTGGATAAACAGTTCCTGATTGTATATTTATAATGCAGGCCAATCACACGCAAAATGCAACACCAAGAAGGGCCAGAGATATCACAGCGAAATTTATTTGGAAGATAACATTTCGTACAATGATCAAACGATTAAAGTTACTGCCTTTTGGGAGGGGTAGGATGATGACAAAATCAGTAATTAGTGCAGCCGTCATAAATGTCTATAACCACTACCACACGCCTTGATGTGACTTGTCTCCCGTGACGCGCGTCTGTGCTATAATGAAAATTATTTGCGTTTTTCATCGTCACCAAAGTAAGAAGTAAATTTCACATGGTTTGCATGCATCCTTCGGGATGTTGCATTTTGTGTGGCCAGCAGTGTATATTTGGTTTATTAATCATTTGTGTGTGTATCAATGCTACATTTCTCGTACCTTTTTTGCATGACCAAACAGATTTCTTTATATTGTTATCGTATGTCCTTTTGTTTTACTATCTTTTTAAAGTAACTAAATAAAATGTTTCAGTAAAGTATACAGTATCATTACTTTGAAAAGAAATAACATTATTTTAATACATCAAAGGACTATGAGGATATTAGGATAGTGAAGCACAAGATCAAAGGTTGTTTTCGTCATTGGTCATAAGTATTTTTTCAGTAACAGGTTACAGGGTTTGTGAAATATGGGTGAACAAAGGCTATTATCCCCTCTTCCGTAACCATTTACCCTCATATTGACCTTGAGCACTATCAGTTCAAACAAAACTTAGTGAAATCACGGTTCCTTAGAATGGTAACTAATTACTGAAATATATATGTATTGTATTTTTTATTAATGTATTTAAATTATAAGATTTAAAAGAAACTTTAAAAGAAATTGTCATGGAACTTATAAACATATGTTTAGTAAAAGAAACAAATTTTAAGCCAAAATAAAGGGAGAAATGATAAATATTGAAAACACATCATGCATTTGTGACTGACGTAAATGTTTATTAAATTACACCATACAATATGCCAAAAAATTAAAAACCTTTTACGACATAGTGCAATCAAAGTGATTAGGGAACAGATTATTCAATTATGAATGATGAATTTCCAGTAAACAAAGTGTAATTATTCCAGCCATCACATTGTCGCTTAGAGGATTATCGTGAATAATTGGCTAAATCTAGAACAGTGCCTATTAGTTGATCAGATGCATGTCGGGTCATGTGTCTTTAATTATCTTCAGGGTATTATCTTATTATCACGTTTCATTCCTAAATAATCTTAAGCTCCTATTTTCGGATGACGTAGATGCATTAGATTTACAGGCAGAAGCATATTTCATGGAAATTTCAGTCTGTTGGCGTCAATTAAAAATTCAATTTAAGGCATTCAACAACCCTAAAATCGTGAATTTTTACAAAAATTGACAATTTTTTTTATGATTTTATTTTAGAGGCCATCTTATTAGCTTTATAAAAATACCAAGTGTTTTATTTTCCATTCTCAAAAACAAAAACTTCAAGTTTTGAGTAAAAGTAGATGTCATAACTTTAAACAAGATGCGAAACTTTAAAATGCGTTTTACTCAAAATGTGTTTTTTTCCAAAATGCTCGAATAGGGGCAGTTTGAAAATAATTAGCTGAAAAATTTTTTGTATGCTCTGTGTAATAGTAATAGTACTTTAACCTTCAGATTTATCAATCATTGTTTTATTAAAAAAATTACGATCTCTTATGTGAACATAATCGCTGTTTTTTAAAGCAATTTCATATAATGACAAAGATAAAGTGCTCAGGTTTTTGTAAAAATTAAAGGCCATTTTAAAAGGAATAGCAAAGTAACATATCGAAATTCAAAAAATGAGAATTTTTTCATACATTTTTCATCATTTTTTCATAAAGCAAAGTGGGCCACGTTTCTGTAATTTTTTGTAAATTTTTACTCATTTTTTCCCATTTTAGTAGTAATAATTTTTTTTCTCTCCTTATTTTTAGCATTTTTTTCTTAAAATGCTCGAAATAAATTTTAAAAAATCACAAAAAATCCTTATATTTCAATTTTTTTTTTAGAAAAAGTTGTCGCAAGTAGACGTATACCTTAACCCTTTAACTGTACAGTTATTTTCTTGATTTGGTACATAAATTGTGAAGTTTTTTTTTACTGCAAAAGACAGATGTTTAGCACACATTGATTAATAAAATTTATATTTTGAATTACTTGCATAACACATTTTAGGTTTTATAACTGCATATTAGTTTCTAGAGGATCATTCTTTTTTCTAAAAATAAATACTTCTTAGTAGGTCAAAAATTCAATTTTGTGTAATATAACTAGAAAAACTTTTCCATGCACAGACCAAAGCAATCATTACAAAAAAATTGTGTTTCGGTCCTTATCTTTTTTTCCCATTTGCATCCTTTTTTGAACAACTATCTTTGCAGTGTCTTGTAGACTCACGTAAGATGAATATTAGGAGTGAGGTAACATTGCGTAGGGGGAGGGGGCTAAGAGATTCTGAGAAGGCCCAAAGCCTGACTGACGACAAGTACGTATTTGGGCTTGAGGATCAAAACCTGACTCCGTGAGGGGGAGGGGGTTCCCTAATATTTTCCATTAAGGCCGTATCACACGTACATTTTCTATGCTACTTTTTCGTCCAATTTTTGGCCTAATCTGAGAGGGAAGGGTTGCCGTAAAAAACGACATGCTCTAACATCAGCTGTACTCTTTCTCCACATTGAAAAATTACTCGCCGATTTTTCTGCTTCGGAAAACAAACATCCAAAAATATTTCTTTCATTTCGCTTGCGCTTTTGTTGATGGGTGTAAACAGAAATTGAGCACCATCCTGTTTAAAATAGTATACGCCGTTAAAATATTATACACCATTAAAATATTATACGGCATATCTGATGTGTTAGACGAAACCGAAGCCGCCATCTTGTTTATGACGTGAAGCGCCAAAGAACACCATTGGTTAGAATTTCAAGGAACTTTTATTTGGAACAATTTTTTGAGCTCACTAGCAAAAAGTTGTTCAATAGCCGTTGCTATAGCAACTGAGTAAATATTGCACGAATTGGATGAAAAATTGCTTGAAACGTGTACGTGTGTTACGGCAGTGCTTCTCAGACTTTCAATACTGACGCCCCCCTTTTCCATCACAATTTTTATCGCGCCCCCCCCTTATACATTAATAATGTACTGAATACATAAATAATGCACATTTTTTACGCTGAAGCAATAATCTTAATTATAAACCGTACAAATTCATGACATAAGTATTAAATTTTGTATATGTTGCTTTTAAGCAAAAAAAAAGTAATAGGATAATTATTATGTTATTTTTCCTTTCTCTAATTTTTAAATTGGAACATATTGCAAAATGCGGTGGATGCTTAGAAGACAAAATAAAGATATCAGCTTTTTTTAGAAAGAACTCAGAGGATCAATTTCTAATCATATAAGCATTCCTTTGAAAAATTTGCTCTGTAAGACAAGCCCATGGAAGTCGCTGATACTTATTAAACTTATTCTTAATTTAGCATTAATTAATTAGTTATAAAATACTCTGTGCAGCACTGATACATTAAAAGTATACCGGCTGAAGTGCCCGCTCTTTGCACGAGTTCATTTATAAGAAAATAAAACATTATTGACATAATAGCTGAATTGTAAGGAGAGCAAAGCCAGGTGCTCGACAATGTTTACAAAAATGTAAAATGATTTTTTTAAAATGGTTGCTCAAATTATAATTAGTTTTAAGCGAACTGTAATTTTAAGCCTCACAGAATTAGCATTTAGAATTGATGTTGAATAATGAACAATAATATAAAATTCCGATGAAAAGTAATTGTATTATTTTTAATATTTAAAGTGAAAAGACTTCAACATGTTTTAATCCTGGCGCAGGCACGCACTCGATACTAATGGTCGAGTGGGGTTATTGTGTTACCCCAATCCTTTTTTTATAATTTTTTTTATAGTACATAATATAAATCGTAATTACAGTGAATAATTTAATTAAGAGAAAATATACTCACCTACTTTCAAGGACATAGAAAATATTTCGGAAAAAAAAGTTATCACACAGGGAACTCAGTCAAAACAAGTACCTTAAGATTGTAAAAAAACGTTTGTCACTCCCAAAAAAGAGGGAGATATGTGATAAATATATTTTAGTTTAAATTTAAGACTATTAAACAGGAGGATAGTGTCAGAGCCATTGGTAACAATTAAACAGTTTTGCCAGAATTACCGATTTCGTGCACTGTGTGCTCGGCGTGACAGCTCCGGATTAAAAGTGTATTTATTACAATATGGATGTTCAAAAAATTATGTAAAATGTGTTTCATTATGCCTTATATGTTTGGGAATAACTCATAGAAATAAATCTTGGCCAAGTAATCCTTCAAAGTGCTCTCTGTGCTTTTCCAAAAATCATAAAAATATTTTACAACGAAAAAATCGAAGCAGAAATAGTTTATTTACAACTTCCCTAAATGAAAAAACAAATACACACATAAGAGCAGGGACGTAACTAACCGTACAAGTACGTTCGAAGGTCAAACCGCAGCAAATACATTCTGCTGCCTACATCTGATGACAATAATATAACAGTGATGAATTTTTTATCTTCCTAATTTTTTTTTTTTTGATTATGGGTCTAAGTTTTGTTTTTTTCTGATTTTGGTTTGAAAAGAAACCGTAATAAAAAAATCTCTCATCATGGGATTACAGCAAATGAATTAAAAGGTATTTTATTTGGTTACAGTATCAAAGATAGCTAAAATGAGGTTTTGAAGTAGAAGCTTTTATTTTTATGATGTAATATCGCAGGTGATATATATAAATTATATCAGTGTAAATGTGTACTTCTTATTATGTCAGAAGGTATTTTGTTTTACTTCGTTCCAGTAAATAATTTTTTTTAATCTTTTATTTTCGATATGCTCGTGCCCCCCAGGGGGTGCGCACCACAGTTTGAGAAACACTGGTGTTACGGTCTTTACGCTCTCAATATAAGATGTCGTTCAGTAAAACGGGCAGGGTTGTGTCTACTGTGCCCCGATTGTGTTGCGCAAAAGCTGTTTCATCACATTTATGTAAAAGCTGTTGTTCAACTTCGATTAGAAATTCTAAAAAATGTAATATGTTTACCAAATACAATTTAAGGAGTAAAAATAAGGTTCAGAGTACCTTGTCCAGTAAAAGCAACAGTAGATTTCTGGCATTTTCGGATTGTTGGATGAAAGGATATTTCCTGATAACAGCGATCAACATCACCCATAGTAAATTATCCAAAAAATAACCCCACATTATACACGGACGTGACATTTTGGTAAACTAGTGCCATTCTCGAAATAATTTTGGGCATGATAGTTAATAGTTTAAGAAATGATTCAAAATTAATTAAATTTCTCCCGAAAGGACTGATAATAAAAATACATATCTTTTAGAGTATTCCAAAGTGCCTATGACATTACTTAAAAAAACAGTACCAAAAAATTAACACAAAATATTAAAAAATTTGTTTTTTCACACATTTTAACGAAAGAAATTTAATGAAAAAATAAAATTTTTGCTTTTAAAATTATTCTGACATTTAAAATTAAATTTGACGGGGACAAAAATATTCAAATCTGAATTAAAAATTGTTTCTTACTAACGTATTTCATATATTTACATGAAACTGTAATAATAACAGCACGTGTGTCTTAAACGAAACAAAATATAGGGTTATTTATAATTCCCTCCAAGGTTTGGAAACGTTGTTGAAAAAAAAAAAAAAAACTAAAACGAATACAGCAAATTCAAGAACATATGAAGAATACCGAAAAAATTTAAGTTTATTTACATATTTTACAGGTGTTTTATCTGTGAATCCTTAGTCATGCAGCCTACATCAATGCGATAGTCCAGTTCCTGACACATTCTACTCAACATGGTATCATCAACTTTATGGTCAACACGTATTATCCTTTCATGTAGTTCTGCTACATCTCGCGTTTTATGTAAAACATCAAATTTTCGGATAACAAGGAAAGGATAAAACATAGTGTCAATAACATTGATAGAACCATATTGAGAAGAGTGTAGCAGGAACTGGACTATTGTATTGGTGCAAGGGTACACACATATAGAACACATGTAAAGTGTGTAAATAAATCTTGATTTTTTTCTGTATTCTGTCATATGTTGTTTTTTGCTTAACTCGTCTTAGTTTTTCAATTCCTACTATTAGCTCACACTCTCTATATATTTATTTACTTGTCTGTTTATTTATTTATCTTGGTGGAATTTTCAATCGTTAATAAAATACATTTTAAAGCGCTCAATTGAGCTGAAGTTTTATATACATGATTATTTTGGATGGCAATACAATAATTTTTAATTATTATTAATAAAAATTAATTGGTTAAAACTAATTATTTAAAGAATTATAAATGCAACCACGATGGCGACTTAGCGACCATTTTGAAGACTGGTTTCAAACTTGCAAAGGTTTTTTTTCTCACGTTTTAAAGCATTCAATGGAACTGATATTTTATTAAAACGATTGTTTTGTGGATGACGATACCATACTTTAATGATAGTGAATAAAAATTAATTACCACTTTATGTTGTGATTCTGTCATATGTATATAATATTTGTATTAATTGTAACTATTTAATCAAAAGTAGATAAAACAAAAAAAAATTTGTTGATCTAAGTAGGAATTGACTAAATTTTTTCTTATATTACTTGTTTTTAATTATAGCTCTCCGAAACTTCTGAGGATATTGTGAATAATCCTACATATTGCAGAAACTCGATTCTTAAATAATTCAAGTGGTATGCAAAAAAACCTTCATAGAGATTTAAAAAAGCTTACTAATTTTACTCATGATGAATAATACATAAATAATAAATAAAACATTTCTTTTTAGTTTACAACATATTCATTCTAAATATATAAATCGACGTTTCAAGGATGTAAAATTTTATTTCTCTCTCTGATATATTTTAGTTTTTCAATATTAAAACACATTTTACTAGCTTGATAAGCACTGAAAATAGCAGATATTTAACTGATTTCTAAGGAATTCGAAACATATGAGGGATGACCGTAAACAATATGAGAAGTTTCAAGTATTATGAATCTTTCTTTTGTTCGAAAATTGTCTGAACTGAAGGAAGAAAAAATAATTTGCTTTCGAGCTTTTCAAAGATCTACTTAGTCAAAGTAAAGCTAAAATTCTACATGAAATGAATTTTTTTTAAATAGAAAGCTATCACAACCGAAGGAAGAAAAAAATCATTTGCTATCGAACTTTTCAAAGTTCTTTTTAGTCAGTTAAAATTCAACTTGGAAATTGCAGCGTTTTTTAAAAATAAATAATAGCTTTATTTTTACATCACAATCCTTTCACTACAATTTCGTTTACTCTTCGAAACTCAGCTTTCTAATCTGAAAAGATTCGATCAAAACCTACTGAAACCTTCTCCGGAATTAGATAAATAATTTTAAATATCCACATCCTCTCTTCCGAAAATAAAACTTTGGAACACTAGAATCTTTTCTTCATTTTCATCCATGCAAATAGAACTTTTTTGTTCGAACCAGTCATTTCTCGATAGGTCCATTCACCGGATTCTTTACTTTAACATTCGCTCCCGGGGAAGTTTTCCCAAGGGAACTATTGAATAGAAACTCTCGTCTGCAGGGGAAAAAAAGGAAAGAGAGAGAAAGAAACAAACCGCTGTAGTGTTGCTATCCTCTTTTTTGTTGTAGGAAAACTGCTTTGCAGAGGTTGTTTCTCGTCGTTCTATGGCAACAAGAGTTTGCTCTGAAGCTTGTGGATTCATCATTAGAGAGGCAAGGACAGAATTAAAGAGGGTGAGCTAGAGTTTTTGATGGTATAAGTAGCCCTTGGAACGAAGTAATTCTGTTCTATATGTAAGAAAATGAGATCGTTTTGAGTGGGAACTATATAGATTGATTCCTTATTAATCGTTTTTTTAAAAAATACCTATGCCTTATAGAAATATTTCAGTATTTTCATTTCAAACCTTTGAGTGGTAGGTTAATTTTCTGAATTATGATCTCTCGTAATTAGTTTTTTCGACAATGCTCCCAATTTATTTTTTTTTATTCAGAGCATGTGAATAAGCTCTAAAAACATCCAACAATCCTTTTGTTCATTTAGTATATCAAATTGATGATGTTCATATTAGATCACTGTTTTCTCATTCTCAGGAGACTAACCTTGTTTCTGGCGATTGTTTCCAATTTCAGCATCACTGTTTGCATCAAAAAACTCATTTCTTGAGTCCTTGTTTGTTAAAATATTCTCGACTTCATCATGTGTAACCACTCTCTTTTTCCCTCACACCGCCATCTTGAATTATCATAAATTCACCAGCTTTCGGAAAAACTTTTGTAATGTTGCTCTACTTAAGACTAAATTTAATGTTATTTACTGCCAATAGATGGCCTTACCTCCTTGTAAAACCTTTGAGGCTAACCTACATCAACTACTTTAGCACCTGAGTCTAAAAATACAAAAGGCAAATATATGCTCATACCACCTTAGGCACTACTCTTCATTGACACATACATTTGTCATTAACACTCAAAGGGTTAAGATTGAATGTATGAAATATTTATTGACTATTCTCAGGATTAACTTTAACATAATCTCAAGATTTTAAGAGAAGACTAAATTTATCCCACGAAACAGTTATCCAAAATATTACATTACAAGACAGACAACCTTATAACAACAATACGTAGTTACTATATATTCCGACGTATTAGCCGGACCTAAACTTTAAAACTACCTTTTTTAATTTTTAGGCATATTCGTCATATAACGCACACTCTTTTTTAAATATAAAAATAAATCTGAAATGTGTGTGCACATGCAGTTCTCTCTTCTTCTGACCAATAAAAATGCATCTAGAACTAAAACACTAAAAATAAAAAAATAAATTTTAAAAATTATGTGGTTACTACAAGTGGAAAACCACGAAAGAAAAGAGCCCAAATGCGTCATGCAATTGTAGAAATAGTGTCTGAATGGATAATATATATAAAGGCATGCATATCTTACGATCTGAAATTATTCTTAAGGTATCCGACTACGTTCGGAACCGTGATTTTGCCAAAGCGTATAAATGGATAATATTCATGATATTTAGAGTTACTTAGATTAGAAAATGTATATAAGATTGTTTTAAGAAAAGTATAACAAAAAATTATTTAAGTACAATATTTTGACAAAAAAGTAAACATAGAAGGACCCATTTTCAAAATATTCTCCTTTTGCGAAGAATGCTTCTATTATAATAATATTTTGCCTGTATATAGCTGAGACCTCTGTACAGAGACTGAAAATTTTTTGAAATATATAACTTAGAAGTGGGTTTATCCGTGTGTGTGTTTTACGACAACAGAGGGGAGACATTTTAAGAAAAAAACGCTGATAATTATCTCAATGGGTTGTACCTCTGAAAATAATGTGAAATTTTCAACATTCATAGTCGAGCCTCTGTACAGAGGTCTGAGCTATATACAGGCAAAATATTATTCTAATAGAAGCATTTTTCACAAAAGGAGAACATTTTGAGAAAAGGTTATTCTGCCGATATATTGTATTTAAATAATTTTTTGTCAAAATATCCTTAAAACAGTTTTATGCCTGTATTCTAACTAAGGGACACTAAATATCATGAAAATTATCCATTTATGCACTTTTTTAAAATTACGGTTCCGAAAGTAGTCGGATACCTTAAATCACTAAAAATGTAGTATATAGCTAATAATCTGCATGTAAGGGAAAAGGATTATTTATTTATAAATCGAAGTAACAGTGACGGTGAAGATGAAGTAGCATTCGATCATGTACCAGAACAGATAACGGCTGAATAATATGTGAGAAACTTTCCATTTTATCCAACAACGAATGTTTTCAGGTTTTGTTATTTATTTTAGAGAATATTTTCATATTTGTATAAATATAATTTTTTTCAATGTGGTCCTCTTCGTTATTTTTAAAGCTTCCATTTTTATATCTGGCGTATAACGCGCATGCGCAAATTTCAATTATTTTTTATATTAAAATTGCGCGCTATACGCCTGAATATTGGGTACTGATAATACATTCATGTCCATAAATTAAGGATAATGAAGTTCAGGCAAAGAAAGAGGCAGAAGCAAAACAAATTTGACTTATATGTAAAGTCTATTTATTAAACAAAAGGTAAAGTGCAAAAAAGATGCCATATGTATGACATAATTAATAAAAATTGCGATTTTTACTCCCTGGAGCAAATTTTAAAAAAGAGCCTATTTACAAAAAACAGTATAACATGGTTAATACGGAGTATGTCTCCTGGACGATGCAATACAAGCCTTACAACGCCTAGGCATGCTGAGTATCAAATTATCAATCTGATCTTGCGGAATATTACACCACTAATCAAGCACTGCCCTCCGAAGTTCCGGTAGACAGGTGGGAAGAGGTTGACGGGCTGCAATTCTTCGGACAAGCATATCACACACATGCTCTATTGGATTCAAATCCGGTGAGTATGCTGGCCAATCCATACGGGTGATATCCTCCGATTGAAGGAATTCGTCTACAATGTTTGCATGGTAAGGACGGGCGTTGTCATCCATAATTAGAAATTCAGCATCCATGGCGCCCCGAAACAAACGTACAAGTTGTTCCAGAATGACATCCCGATAGATGTGGCCTGTCATCGTTACACTCTGAGCATGCAGGTCAGTTCTGGAACCAAGAATAATTCCTCCCCAAACGAGCCATCCTACACCACCGTAACGGTGTCGTTCAATGGTGTTGTCTTGGTGGTGACGGGTACCTGGCGCTCTCCATATTAAAGTCCGGCGAGAATCAGACTGCAAACTAAACCTGGACTCACTCGTCGGAAAACATCACACAAGACCACTGTTGTGGTGTCCACAATGCATGCTCTCTACTCCTGGTTAATCGCAGGCGACATTGAGTTGCGGTAAGTGGAACACATCTGACAGGCCTACGAGCATATAGACCAATGTGCCCTAAGCGTCTGTACACGGTCTGCCTTGAAACGGGTGGTACTGGTAGCTGAAAAGAGCTGACGAGACATATCTGATGCTGTGCTCCGTCTGTTTCTTTTGGCTGTAACTGCCAAAGACTGGTTCTCATTCGGCGTTGTATTTCGAAGGCGACCTGTGCTGTAACATCTACTCCATTACCACCATCTTGGAATCATTGACAAAGCCTAGAGATAACACTCTGGGCGATTCCAAGTTCATCGGATACTTCCAGCTGGGTACTTCAACATTCCAGTCGTCCAATAATTCTCAACCACGTAAAAAATCATCCAAATGATTCCTTTGTGCCATAACTATGTGGTTATTGCACTGAAAGGCTTTTAAAGCGCTTGTGAACAATTTTACTACTTCGCCACCATTCCTTATATACCACTTTCTTACACTCTCGCCATTGTGAAGTATTATCCGCGCTATCTGGTGGTTTTCTGTAATTGGCATATTCTTCTTCAAGAAGTGTGTGATAATTCTACAGGTGAAATTTTTATTTTAGGGTTCAATTTCTGTGTGATTCTGAATTATCCTTAATTTATGGTGTTTGATTAGAATGAAGACTTTGGTTTCTAAACGATTAGACTTAAATTTAGAAAAAAACACATCAAGAATTTTAATACAAAAGAACAAAGAAAACAAAGAAAATACTGACCTCCTCCAGTTATCAATTTAATCGGTATTCCACGCTTACATGGCGGTACAAATCAGATATTGTTACATTTAGATTGCGAATAATAATTGACTAAACATTATAGTTTAGAATGAATAGATTACATCTTGCGGTTAGGCATGAAAGGCAGAAAGTCAATCGCTAAGTCATGACATCAGAAAGAATGGCGAATTGTCCTCCCGTGAAGGAGTGGCCCAAAAGTTTCAATGATGGTGGGAGTGGTATTATGGTTCATTTCTGGTGAAAACAGAATGCGCATATTTTCCAAAAATTCAGTTCTTATAAATTTTGTAAAAATGTCGTATTGTGATATTTTCGAAAGAATTACTTTTTCTATCTATACACTGAATTGTAAGATATGGAGATGATAATTAACGTAATGTTTTTAAAATAGGACATAGTTTTGAACTACTGAGAGTCAAAATGCAATACCATTAATGAAGTATCCAAACAACTTGAAATTTCCACCGTGGATATGCAAATGACTAGCATTTTAGCTCAAACTCAAATCATTGGTGTCTGTAATCCAACCAGCATGTACAACATAGGGCAGCGTTTCTCAAACTGTGAGGCATGTCTCCCTTGTGGGGCGAGATAACTCCGCGAGGGGGGCACGAGCATATTAAAAAGTCTTAAACTAAAGATTATTTAAGAAAATTACTAAAATAAACAAACAAAATACATTCTGACGTAATAAAAAATGAAAAACACATCAACACTGATATAATGCACTTATAAATGTATCAGTGCTGCAAGATGAATTTTATAATTAATTTAGCAATTCTAAGTTAAGAACAAGCTGAATAATTGGCAGTGCCCCCATGATCTTGTCATATACAAAATTATTTACAAAAACTAACACCTTGATAATTTGTATGGTTTATCATTAATCTCTTAACTGCCGATTAAAAGTTACGTAATTCGCTCGTCAATGCCATCGTTTTCCAAGTAGACGTGCGTATGTGATGTATTGGGGGAGGGAAGAAAAAGAATAAATAAGAAAATCCTTTGAAAAATAAATAAATCCTTCACATACACTGTCAAGCCCCTTTTATTGTATTTCATTGAATTCGGAATAATTTTATAAATAGTTATTCAACACTCGTGCTTAGATTCTTTACCATTTAACGCCAAACCTCCCAGTACCGACTGACCATGTCATCAGCCAGGTATTCAGCGTGTCCAGTGTAATGGGGTAGGTGGTCACCATTCATTCTAGAGAGTGGGCAGGCCTCGTTAGCAGCCAAGCCAGTGGAGGTATAATCCTAAAAGGTCATGTCCAGTAGTTAAGTGAAAACAGGCAACAACCTAGGCTCTCTCGAGGTGCCTCGGGATTCACAGAAAATATCGCACTTCGGAAAGACGTATATATACGTCCTTGGGGGAAACAACGTTTTGGCTGAGCGAGACGTTTATATACGCCCGAAAGAAATTTAAGTCTAAATGTATTGAGAGTCAAAATGTATTGTTACTGAATTTAATACATTTTTATTGTATGAAAATAATGACTGAATATTGGAAAACAAATATTGGAAGTTTGAGAAGCAATGACATAGGGTAAGAACAGAATGTGCTTTCTTACATAGAAATAGCTGTTTTGCTCCAATGTTATACTTGAGAAGTTTTAGTATGCATAGATTAATAGAAAAAAAACTGTCATTAGAGTACGTTTTTGAATTTGACTGAGGAAGAATTGTCTTTTGAGATAATGATTTTTTTCCTCTGAGAAATCGGGGATCTTGTCGGATTTAACCGGGTAATATTGAAGCGAATCTAAAATCAATTGTTGCAATAAAAGCAACTGGAAAATGACACCATTTGCAAAACTACATATGAAAATAGGCATTTTATGTGCATGTAAGTCAGTTCTTCTCAAACTTTCTATATTTGTGACTCAATATTCAATCATAATTTTCATCGCACCCATACAAATGACAATGCATTGCATTAAATAATACTATACTTTGACGCTAAAACTATAATACGACTTTAACCTCAAAAGTATCACCGGAGTACATGAACGTCTAGCTCAACCGGTGTGTTAAATGCCCCGGACGTATATTTACGTCTTTCAGAAGTTCGATTTTTTTTGTGCATTACTGTCCTTAAAAGCATTCCGAAGGCTTTGAAATTCAATAAAAAAAACTTGACAAAGTGTTTGCAAAGGATTTACTTATATTAGAGGATTTCCCCTTTTATTTATTTCTTCTCCCCCAATACATCTCATACGCGTGCCTATGTGCAGAACGGAAACATTGGGGAGAAAATCGTGCAACTTTTAATCGGCAATTAATGGATTCTTTAGAAACCGTACAAAATTATCAAGATAAGTGTTAATTTCTGTATATAATTTTATACATGACAAACCTATGGAGTCCACTGGTAATTATTAAACTTGTCCTAAACCTAGTATTGTTAAATTAATTATAAAATAACTTGTGCACTTTTTGTGTTACTTTCAGTAAAATAATAACTTTTTTAAAATATAGTTTTTGTTTTAGACTTTTTAATATGTTCGCGTCCCCGTCGTAGAGTTATCACACCCGCCTTGGGGGCACGCCCCACAGATTGTGGAACACGGATGTAATAGATAAATTAATCTGCATCGTGAGAAATTATATTATAGCAAATATATGTTGTTTCAATAGGTTTGCCATCCGCATACATCATTCAATATCGTTAGCAGTACATTGGAATGTCCGCAAAGAGTTCTTTGCTGTGGTAACTTTTGTCTGTGCCACAAGCGTTTGCTACTATCATGGAGCATTTATCGTCAACTGAATGGTAAGAAATCACCTGTCCGCGGACTGATACCCATCTGTGGATAAAATGGTACCGGGCCGCCCAAAGAACATTAAATTATTTATATTTGATTTGCTGGAGTGTACTCTTGTTTTTGTGCGACTTTCCATTAAAATCACTTTATATACATTTTTCGGTGTTACTATATTTTATTCTGAAATCTATTAAATTAAAATTATTAAATCAAAATACAATCTAAAATATATACAATCAACATCCTACCCTCACAAGGACCGCAATAAAATTATCACACGTTGATTGTCCGCGGCCATGAAAAGGTTAGGGGAACACTGCTCTAGTCGATATATGTCTTATATACTGGTATTTCAACCACTATTATAATTTGGGAATGGTGCTAAAGTTTCCCTGTCCCTGTCTTCTCCCAGAATGCATTGCTGGCACAATTACCAGACTGTGTTCTATCCCTGATAACTTGGAGTCTTCACAGTCTTCTCTTATCTTTATTTCAACAACTCAATGTGTGACCACATTGGGCACGCTCTCTAACGCGTGTTAAAACAACACATTCCGGATTCAATGATGTCACTGGTCTGACAATCAACAAGAGATGCATGCGTGTAAGGATTGAATTCCAATACTACCGCTGCGTTTGCGGTAGAACAAAGTTTCCGGACACTCGTCGTTATTTTTATATCTGTTGTTGTCGTGTTCTTTTCGGAGAAAAGACATGAAAGTTGACAGAGCCGGGGAGAGGTTAGACTTCTAAACGAGTGATGGCGATATCACCTATCTCCACCTACCCAATTTAGGCATGGAACTGGAGGGGAGGGAAACACACATTCTCCAGTCCCTGCACCCGTGGTTTCTGCTGCGACCACCCACAAGACTTTCGGATCCACTGATTTAATGAGCACATACTCCGTGTGTACTTGGAGGCATCGGATATAGAAACCAGCCCCCCACCCCCTCCGATATAGAGTCGATGCTCTGAGCACTAGACTACCTATAGCCTCTATTTATACATCTCATTACGGTATGCACTTGGTGAAAATTCCCCGTGCTTTGGATGTTTCCTCAACGTGTGATGTATTTTGGGTTACAAACAACACATTTAACAAAAATTCATAGCAATTTAAGTTTCTTTCATCCACTTACTAATTTTTTGTTCTTATTTTCAACTTTTGACACACAGAATAATAGTCAATAAATCATAAATCAATAAATCATAATCAATAAATCATAAATTTTTAAAAATTAATAAAAAAAAATATTTAGCATGAAGCATAAATTCAATTGATTAAGCAGTTGTCGAATAGAAAACGTCAACAAAATTTTTATTAAAAATATATTAATGAAGTTGAATAATTGTATCTCGGATCTGGATAAAATAAACAATAAACAGAAAGAGAAACTAACAAAACCGTATATGACACTAATTACACTTTGTCTCAGACGATTTTTTCAGCTATTGACATCTGTTGAGAAAAAAAGAAGAAAGTAAATAACGTTAATTAATTAAACATCAACAAGTTGATTCGAAGCCCGAAACTTTGTTTAAGAGTTATTTAAACAGAAATTCCTCGTGTCTGAATTTTCTAAAAGAGCACCAGTTTTTTTTCTCTGAAGCTTGTTTGTTTAAGGAATTAATTTCACATTCATTAACTCTCATTCAATTTAGAAAATGCCTTTACCAATCATGTTGATGATTTGAAAAATTCACATTGTGTGTATAAAAACTATCCTCCTAAATTAACTTTTTCGAAAAAAGTTTCTGTGGTAAACAAATCTTAATTAACTATTATGCACTTTTTTACTTTTGAATTATTTAATTTTTGTTAGCTGAATATCTTAATTTTTAATGCTAATTTAGGAGTTTTGAGTAAACAGCAATTATTTTTAGCAATATCACGTTTTTTAACCAGTCAGCTCTTTTGTTAATGACGCACAAATATACAAGAATAATTAATTTCAATTTCATGATCTAGTAAAGAGATCACATTTCACTTTTAAAGTGGTTTTGCATTCTCTAAACTTTTTTTTTAATACATACTACTTAAGGACTTTTATATCGTATTATCTGAATGTATACGCTTTACTATTGTGAAAGATTAAGTGATTAATTGATTTTTTAACGTCCACTTTTGAACTCCTCTTTTTTGAAAGTTTATTTCAACAGATTATTAGTATCTTACAAAATATTAAAAAAATTGGTGTACATTTTTAAGTTCAAGATTAGGAGCTTTAAACAAGGGTTTTTTGAGTATTCGAAAGAAACTAGGAAAGAGAAATTTTGTGGCTAGTTAGTCATGATTTTATGCATGGAAACGAAAACAACATAATTCAATATTTTTTAAACGATATGTAATTACATTTTTATTTTTATTATACTTAAATATTATAACTAATACAATCTTACGGTAGCTTAGTTTTATTTCCCTTTCTAGGGTACACAATTAGACTTTAAAATAAGTTTTTTTTCTTATCGCTAAAAGTGCTAACACGCACGCATGCACACATATTTTTACGCTTACAAGTATTTATACATACCTACAAATTATCAGGAGAAAAATTCTGAAAAAGAGAACTGGGTTAGAGACCCATTAAGAGAATAGTTAAAGTCTACGTATGTCCCAAAGTTCATAACTACTATGTTTCCTAAGGCTGTGATGTAAATTTCAGAGTTCTTTATAAGTATACATTAAGTATACGATTAATGATTATATATGTATATTTGTGTGTGTATGAAAAATTAAATCAGCTCTAAAACAAAATCCTATGTTTAACATTGAACTTTTATTTTTTTACAGCTTCGAGTCTAATTATTTCTCAGAAAAGATATTCCAAACATAACAATTTTTACCCCAGTTCATTATTTTTTATAGTCTTCTTATGATGCCATCCTTCAATTTCAAAAAAAAAAAAACTAAAAAGAATGATTTAACACATACAGACATACAGACACGCACGCACACACAGACAAAGTTTCAAGTCAACATCAAAAATACATACCATTGTCTTTTACCTTATGTTAAAAAGAATTATATACATATATCATATATATAATTTTTTAACACATGCATTAAACACATGCACATAATTTTTTAATGCATGCACAGTGGCATGCATTTTTCTTTATATGACATTAGACACATTTTTCCGACGAATCGAACAAAAATCTTTTAAGGCATTTTCAATTTTGGTGCATATTTTGTCTACGATTAAATTTAAATAGTTCTGCCAACTTAAAACTGTAATTCAATTAATTGTTTTATTCCATTGTAAAGAACAATTAAAATTTGGAAACCATCAAATTGTAATTAGTTTAACTGAAAAAAGAACAGTACCTAAATGATTTTAATACCTATAAATTCTCTTATCAGGTTTAGTTTGCACTTCAGAGTTATAGAAATTATTAAAATAAATTCTTTGGCATTGCATTTAACGTTTATAGAAATATTTATAGAATTCAGATCCAGAAAACGAATAAAAACAATTTGATCGAAATTTCTTATTGATCTTACTCATACTTTGAAAACGAAATTTCGCGAGTTTTGTTTCCTTGGCGAAACATTTAATTGATAAAACAATTTTGTAAACTATACAACACTTCACAACATATCACAACAAGCAATTCTTTAACAAAAACTCGATAAGTGCTACATTTTTATTTCAATAATTTTTCCAGCTTCTATAGAATTAGGGAAACAAAATGGTTTCATCAACTCGAATACATATAAGAAAGTGCCAACCGATTTACTCCGTACATTTTTTTACCAATATCCAATCGAAAAAAGTACACAGTAGCACGTTTTTATGTATTTCTATCTACTTTATTTCGACACTTAAATCCTTTGCTGATGCACATCCGGTTTGTACCATTATGCGGGACAATGCCTTGAAAAACCTTTCATGCCCAACTCACAAAAGAATAGTTCCCATTTAGAACTGATAAGTGTGACGGCAGGAAAAAAAATATTCTTTTTGCAAAAGAAAGTCAGTTTTTGAGGAGCTTTTAAGAATCCAAGCGCTTTTGAATTGTGAAAAAAAGATAATAATCTAACAATGGAACCCTGTTTTTATTATACTTATATTGTGTTTTGAAGGAGGCAAAGAGTGATACCTTTTCGTCGTAAGCACTTTTTACATTATGATTTGAATAATGAATGTATTATAAAATATTCGAGCCTTAGACGCGGAGAGGTTTTGCGTTCAACGATGAAGACCCCTAAGGCTGTAATAATGGAGACTAGATTACAAATTGGAAATATTTCTTCTAGATGAAAACATGTTCTAAAATCAATTTGTTTCAGTGCGGGTTTAAGGTATAATATCCGTTTATAATAAAGAGTTCGTGAAATTTGAAAACAGATCATAAATATGCAATTATTCGCTTTATTATAATATTGATTTTTTTAAAAAAAATATGAATGAATAAATTAATTTAGGAAATACACTATGCTGAGTTGTTATTGTAAATTGGCATACACTTAAAACATTGACCTATCATAGGAATTGATGATTAAAATTAAACAGTTAATGCAACTTCTCTAGAAGTTCTGCAAAGAAGGTTTATTTCCAAAGCATATAGTTTACATACATTTTAAAATCTATAAATAACATTTCGTGTTGTTTCCAAGTTACATGATTGCTTATCAACGGTGCACTTTAAAGCAACACAAAGCCTACTGACGACGAATCTCATTAATTTTGAACCACAGTCAAGGAATAAGGACAACTTCTGAAATAGTATCTCACTCTTCAAACACTTCAATATTACTCAAACGTGAAAACTTTGAATCTCGACAGAACTAAAGCGTAAAACTCTCTATATGGCACTATAGAAGCAAAAAATCGATCTTTAATTCACAAACATGACCATTTTTTCAAGTAGGAACAAAGGCATTAGAACACTTGAATTTTAAACAATTTAAGGTATCCGACTACGTTCGGAACCGTGCTTTAAAAAAGCGCATAACTGGATAATTTTTTCATGATATTTAGTGTCATTTAGATTAGAATATATGTATAAAATCACCTTAAGGATATTTTGACAAAGAAAATTGTTTAAATACAATATTTCGACAAAAAATTAACTTAGAATAACGATTTTTCAAAATGTTCTCCTTTTGTGAAAAATGCTTCTATTGTAATAATAGTTTGCCTATATATAACTCAGACCTCTGTACAGAGGCTCAATTATGATTTTTAAAAACTTCACCTTATTTTCAGAGTTACAACCCATTGAAATAATTATCGGCTTTTTTTCTTAAAATTTCTCCCCTCTGTTGTATTAAAACAGGGATAAACCCCCACTTCTAAGTTATATATTTCAAAAATTCTTGTTGAGCCTCTGTACAGAGTTCTAAGCTATATACAAACAAAAAATTATTATAATAGAAGTATTTTTCACAAAAGGAGCATATTTTGAAAATGGGCCATTCTATGTTCATTTTTTGTCAAAATGTTGTACTTAAATAATTTTTTATTGTTGTGTGTTACAAGTTTATGTACATTTTCTAATCTAAGTGACACTAAATATCATAAATATTATCCATTTATACGCTTTTGCAAAATTACGGTCCCAAACGTGATCGGATACATTAAGAAATGAGAAGCAGAAAGAAAAACAAATTATTTTAAATTTAATAATATAATTTTTAATTTAATACTATACGGTTTGTTTTACGAATCTCTTTGATAGGAATTTCAATTTACCTTTCGGCCGATATCTGAGGGCTAAAATATATTAATGTTTTCAGAGACAAAAAGGTGGTTTAATACAAAAAATAGTAGAATAACGATCAAGATAATTTTAATTGTTAACAAATTTTACAACCTCTGACAATAGAGTTCAGTGAATAGTCCTGTAACAATAAGGCAGATGAAATTTTAACAGAAGTTATCTTACTGTCCTTCGAAATAATTACCTTCTTTAACTATGCAACTCGCTGAGATCTGCTGTACACGTCTTGAGAATTTTACAAGTATTCTTTTGGAATGTATTTCAAAAGCCTCATCACGTTACGTTGGATGTCAGGAACAGCGTTAAGTCTCTTTCCTTTCAAAGCGAGTTTAAGTCTTGGGAATCGGAAGAAGTCTGGAGGATTGAGATATCTGGCGAGTATTGCAAATGTTCAATTTGCACCCTCATTTTTTTGCCAGGAACTGTTTGACGATATAGGCTGTGTGAAGGTGAGCATTGTCGTGAACAAAAAACCTTGATCCTTGCTGTGCGTACTAGCTGTATGTACCTACCTATCCCCCAAGTTTTTCTAATACTTAAATACTGGGTAACAATTTTTCGCACGGATTCACGGTTAACCTGGATTTCATCTCCTTTCATGCACACTGTTAATGAACGATCTCTTATGATTAATTTCCTCACTTTCTCAATGTTTTCGCCACTGATGGAGGTCGCCGGTGTTCCGCTACAAGATTTATAAGAAATATTTTTCCGGGCTTCTCGAAAACGGGTGAACCACTTGTACACACACTTCATGGAAAGTGCTTGATCTTCATGAACATGTAACAGCATCGCATAAGTTTCTTTCGGTGTCTTGACAAGCTTAAAACAAAACTTTAAAATGATCTTTTGTACCTTCATTTTTCTGCTCTCATTTAAGAACCAACGCAATAAACAAGTGCTTTATAAAACAAGTCTTACATTGAACACAAATGGCGCACAACGGAACAACGGTGGGAGAAGATGGTAAACACCTGCAACTACGCATTTGTTGCGCTTTGTTCGTCAGTGTTGCCAGATCGGCTGTTCGGACTTCATTATTTTACAAAATTATCTGCCATAAATGTTTTCTTCTCCGGAATATAGTTAAACTTATGCATTGTAGTAAACTAAATTTAGATACGAGGGTTGGGGCATAAGTCAAGGCAATTTTTTTTTCTTGTATGTGTGTGAACGGATCACAAACGTATATGTGTCGTGTACAAGTTCTGCAGGCCCAGTGTATATGCAAAACAACAGATGGCTCTGTGATAGCTGGTACTAGCGCAGCGAGGGCTTTAAAATCAGTCAGTTGGTGAGTGTCGTTTGAGATGGAAGTAACCCATGTTGATCAGAGCGCTTACATAAAAATAGCCGTTCTCCGAGGGAAAAGCGATGGAATGTGACAGCGAATTAATGAAAACTCCTGAGAATAACGCCCTACCATACCTTACATTAGCACGATGGGTAGGAAAGTTTCCGCAAGGACGTGTGTCAACTAGTGATGAGCAACGTTTGGGATGACTGGCCAGTGTGCGGACCGACTTGGCACGTGCCTTCATAGAGCAGTTCATAGATGAAGACAGATGATGGACGCTACAGGAGTTAGAGAGGGCAAGTGGCATCGAGAAACGCACTATCTCCAGGATATTGCGAAATGAACACACCCACACAAAATCGCAATACGGTGGGTACCACATGCACTGACGGAAGATCAAAGGAGATACTCGTATGCAACATGCTCCGACCACTTTGGACGCTGGCAACAGGACGGTGATCAATTCCTGTCACGAATAATCGCCCTCGATGAATTTTGAGGCAGGGCATACGAGCCAGAACTGAAATGTCAGTCCGTTGAGTGGCGGCATGCTGGATCACCAAGAAGGCAGAAGGTCCGTCAGGATCCTTCCTCAGTCAAAATGATGGTAAGCGCCACGTATAATATCAGATGTTTCATTGTTTTCCCCTTTGTTCCTCACGGCAAAACAGTGACCGCACAGTACTACAAGGACTTCCTGGTGAGACAGGTACGACGTGGCTTTCGGAACAAAAGTCCGGATCTTGTGGACAGTGCAATAATCCTGCATGACAATACCACATAAAGCAGAGTGTGTATGGCAGCTACTACGACGTTGGAAATGGAAAGAATTGAACCACCCGCCATACTCTCCCGACATTTCACCATGTGACTTTGATCTAATTCCCAAGATTAAGGAACTAATACGTGATAGAAGGTTTGCAACACGAGAAGACATTGCTAATGCTGTGCGTGAACAGGTGACCCGATTCACACATGGTGTGGCAAATGCTGAGGCTGATGGTATTCAGCACCTCTCACATCGTTGGCAGCGTGAGGTGACGGTAGTAGGGTACTACACTGAGGGTCTTTAGGCCCAGGTTTGTCATGTTAACTTTATGTGTACTATGCTGCTGTCATTCTTTTGCACCGTGAAGGCCATATTGCCCTGTATACTACCGTGATGAATTAGTGTGTTACGATATTTCAGTGCTATTCATTGTCCACACATACAGTTAACACCTTGTCCTTTCGTTTGTATATGTCACATATTCCAACCGGACTGGTATCTTCAAGAAAAAAAATACTTGCCATGACTTTTGCCCCAACCCTCAAATATCGCATATTAATTTTGAAATTTGTTTCAGTAATATAAGTTTTTAAAGCTTCTTAAATGTGTATGTATTTCTCTTACACTACATATGTATAAACAAGGCACTTTTTTCTTATAAACCCTATTAAACAAGCAAATGGTGATAATGAAACCTTTCTTTATTAACATCTCTCCAGAACTTTTTTCAATGCGATATAACTTAGTGTTGAAATTTTATATAAAGTTAAAAGTTTTATACAGATTAATATATTAAAAACCTCTTTTATTAATATTGAAAACCATGCTAAAAATGACAATTTATCAGAAAAGAAATTACCATTCCGTTTGATTTTTTCAAGAAATAAATTATAGTGAAATTATATCGTATTATCATACGAACAATAGAACTTTCAAACATACGAGGTCTGGCTATTAAATAACGAGACTGGTTACGAAAAAGGGTTTAATTATAAAAATTATTTTACATTCGAATGCTCCTTTTCAATATACTCCACTCCCCTCGCCACCCACCTTTCCATACGTTTTTTCCATTGATCGAAGCAGTGCTGGAAGTCTTCTTTTTGCTTTACCGCTTCCATCGACTCAAATCGGGTCCCTTTCAAAGCATATTTTATCTTTGGAAACAAAAAAAAGTCGCACGGTGTCAAATCTGGCGAGTACAGTGCGTTTATCGGCCAAATACCGCTTCACAGATAGCACGTTATGGGCAAGTGCGTTGTCCTGGTGCAAAATCCATGAGTTGTTCTTCCACAACTGGGGCCGTTTCTTATGAACTCGTTCTCGCAGTGTTACCAAAACTTACAAATAGTAAGTCTGGTTGACAGTCTGACCCCCTGGAACCCATTCAGTCATCACAATACCGTTAATGTTGAAAAAAAATGATCAACATTGCCTTGAATTTTGATTTGGACATCCTTGCTTTTTTTATTCGACCTGTTGGACTTTTGGCATGTGTAATTTCTCGTGTAAAATTTTTCTAGCCGTTTCTTTATCGGTGTTTATAGCCTCGGCAATCATCCGGATGCTCATTCGACGATCTGCACGCACAATTTGGTTGATTTTGGTCACTGTTTCCGGAGTTGAAACAGTGATAGGGCGACCTGGGCGCTGGTCATCTTCAGTGCTCTCTCGGCCCTCACTGAAGCGCTTACACCACTCAAAAACACGCACACGAGAGAGAGAATTGTCCCCATAGGCCTCTTGCAACAATTTATAGCACTCAGTCGGAGTGTTTTTCAACTTAACGAGAAATTTAAGATTGATACGTTGTTCCTGTTTTTCGTCCCACATGGTTTTCGGCACGAGAAAAAAACACGTTCGTTTCATACCGCTACTGCATAATTATTATATTAGTGACGAAAATACGTTTTGGTACGTGAATAGAAAATATTTCCAGATACCCAACGCACTACTCGTTTTTTCCCCACCCCTCTAGGGCGCCCTCTAGGTGCGCAGTCTCGTTATTTAATAGCCAGATCTCGTATTTAACGTAAATTGAATTTATGATCCAAATATAAGATTTTTAAAGAAGGTACACCATTTTATATGTTGAGTTTCACATTTTTTTGACTTGCAAGAAAACACAAGAAAACGCTTAACTGACTTAAGCTTTAAAGTAAGATGTATGACAAGAGCTTGAGTAGTAAGTACTCAATAGGTCTCTAATGAATTTCCAAGTTTTGGTAAATATAATCAGACAAAAATGTACTATTCAAATTTCCAAATTACCATGATGTTTAATTATTCTAGAGTTACATTGGTGTTATTGTATTATGGAGGAATTTATTAGTAACCCCTTGCTTATATAAACGAGGTGAAGGGAAAATATTATGAGAGAAGGAAAGAGTTATATTCCTTCCATTTCTATTTCCCACGTTACACCACGTGATGATTTTGAAGCTATGTTAAAGTACCTAATTCTTTGTACTACCAGTGGCGAACAGAGAACATTAGCCCTCCCCTCCCCCTGCAAAATCAGGTTTTTGGCACCAAGCTGATTCTTACAAAGGACTGCAAAACCATTAAGTAACATAGGCTTTTGGCCCTCTAGAATTCTGGGTCCTCTCGCGATGTTTGGGTTGCGGTAGTGTAAATTATTACTGTGTACTAAGATCTTTGAGGGGAATGCGTTAAATTTTATCGTTAGACCAACGTTTCTCAAACTAGGGGGTGCACGAGCTTATCGAAAAATCGAAAATAAAAGGCTCCTTTAAAATTATTAATTTAAAGGAATCAAAACAAAATATACATTCTGACATTATAAAAAATACAATACACATCCTCGGTCTTGTAGTACACAATACTTATAAAAGTATCAGTACTGCACAATGTATGTGATAATTAATTTTTTTTATCAATACTAACAACGTAATGCTTATGCTTTTAACCCGCGATCACTCGTGCGGGGTGCTCTGTACACCCCAGCAACAAGAAAAGCCTCCTAAGATTCTAAAAAGAATGCGCAGAACCACGATTTTTTCTGTAGCTGCACATTTTAGGTCATTGAATCTTCAGGCATGATGCAATCACTGTTACTCAGACGATTGGAACGTAACGGCCTTCAAAGGTTTATCTGAGGTGCTGAGAACTCCCTGCGAGCAGTTGAGTATATGGATACAGTCACAGCTCTGAATATTTGGAAAATGATTGAAATATTATTTTTCTACTTTCTACTATCCTTATCATTAATTATAAAGTATGTTTCTTACTGGTATATACGTTTTACTTGTGGTTTATGAAAAAAAATATAAAATTAAGCATTTTAAGATGAATATTTTGTAGGTTTAGTTTAAATTAATATTAGTAACATTTGTATGCTATAAATTTAATAATTTTATTTGTATAATACAAAAAACATCTTGTATTTTATACATATGTATCATAATTGTGACTTAAATTTTTTCATATTTAAATACAAGTGTTAAAAGTTTGGGCACCCCGCGTAACCACGGTAGCAAAAACAGGCGCGAGTGATCCCGAGTTAACTACTATATTAACGTAGCACCTATCCTATTAAAAGTAGCTTCCTTAAAATATATATTACTTAAAATGTAGCATATATATACAAAATGTTATACTTATCTTGATAATTAGTACGGTTTATATTTAAGGTCGTATTGTAGCTATAGCTCCAAGGCATATTATCATTGTATTGAATACATTGCTATTGTATGTGGGGGGGGGGGAGGCGTTGAAAATTATGATTAAAAATTGGATCGCAAGTACTGAATGTTTGAGAAGCACTGCGTTAGACTCATGCAACGGTGCTTACAAAGCTGTAGCAATGGTCTTTTAAACGAGTAGAACATGAAAACTTGGATACATTTGTGTTTAAACATTAATTTCATATCAAACTAATATCTGTGTCATATCTGCGTTGAGATTGCTAGTAGTTTCATAAAAGACTTTATAATGCCATTGTCAATAGAATCTAATTCTTAATTCGAACTAACACAAATTTTTGTTTAAGTTTTGTTTATATATTTACGTATATTACATAAGAACTTAGTATTTTAAGTATCACTATTTTTCGATAACAATTTAGCTAGAATTGACTGTAGAAATTATTTGAAATCAAGAAATTCAAACTTATCAGATATTTATCGCAGTGCTCTATCAATGATGTAAAATACAAAAATTACGTATTTTAAAAAGTAAATTATTTCTCTTAAGTTTATTGCTCGATTCTTTTTTTGAAAAAGGTTTTTAAGTTATGCTTTAATATGTAGTAATAGTGTATTTGGATACATGATAAAATTCAGAAACCAAGAAATTATTTTTGTCTATTTTTTTTCTATCAATGCAAACTCTAGTACAAAAAAAACGAAAGCAGAAATGGATAAATAGTGTTACATATTAAACATGAACCCTACAGCGAATAAATAGAATGAAAAAATTGATTTTTCCACTAGGGTAACACTTAATATCGAATTGAAATATTTTATTATTTGAAAAACAGTTTTCGCTTTAAAGGAAATCAATGAATCTTCTCGAATTCGATGCCAAATATCATACTACTGCATGATATTTCTACTTAAAAAAGAAAAATGGCAACAGAAATACACCTGGAATGTTCCCAAAAGATTCTCTTTGAGTATATATTCTCTTGCACTTTTCAGCATTAAAAATATTATTCTAAAAAAGAAAAAAAAATCTTTTAAAAAGCAGACGATATTGAAAGGAATGAAATTCGAAGGAATAAAAGTAAAATAAAAAAATAATGAATATAAAAAATAAAAAAGAAGGTTAGGTAATAGTGCTAGAAGAAAAATTACGATGACCGTTTTTCAACTCTAGAACAGAAAATAAAGAGACCAGACTAGCGCCATTTTCTGTACAAAAAGTCTGATTGAGTGAACTATTTTCTCTCGACGAAGTTAACCTTTGACATTGCTTTTAGTCTCTAATATGATGGAAAGGAAAAAAGTACTTCTACGCAGTATTTGATAAAATTATCTGGCAACGAGAAAAAGTTACATAGATCGTTTGCGGAAATGAAAGCGAGTAAGAGGCATGCAAGCATAAAGAACCCAAACTTTGGATCTATCTAGACGCAAGATATACGTAACTATCTTAAGAAAATATATACTTGTTTGGGAGACTAGAATGATAGCTTAAAGCATCTAGATAGGCTCTCAAAGTTTTTATAGGGAAAGAAATATATATATAAGGAATAAAGAACAAAATCGTAGGTTTATTTTCATAAATGAGCACAAATGCTCTGTATTTAATGGAATACAGTGACCAAAACCTAAATTTTGGAAAACTAATATTATATACAATAATGAGAAAGGATAAAATAATTTGTTTTATTTTTAAGGTAGTTTATCCGTTTTAAGTTTATCAGTTTTCAATTTTTTAACTTGTATAGAGAATATTTTAAGGGTGATAAGTAAGAAAAAAGAAAAGTACGAATTTTTACATTTATATTTATTTTTTATCATAGATAACCACTGTTTAAATTTACCTCTAATCACATCTTTTCTCTACTTCTTGCATTGTTTACATGAAATAGTTTATAATTTTGACAATAAAACTTAAGAAAAATTCTTCAAAAATTCATATAATCTTTATTTATTTTTAAAAAATTATTTACATTAGCAGGCTGAAAAATAACTTTGCAGTATGAGAATTAATCATATTAATTCTTGGTATTGACCTTTTTAAGAAAAATTTAAGTTGTTTCATTAGTGTGTGAGACACAAAAATCTATTCTTTCTTTGAATGTTAGAATATGTTATGAATCACGGTAAGATATTTAAAATACTCGTAATAAAAATGCCATTCAATTATTTTATGTTTTGAAATCTTAATAAAGCAATTGAAGATCGTATCAATTTGAATTAGTTAATACAAATATTTCGTAGCATACTTCCGTTATTATTACTTTTTTTTACATATTTTTTCAGAAATATATTTTTCATCCAATGACTTTTAATTGTAATCCTGGATTGCTCATGAATATATTTTTCTATTAAATTACTTAAAACTATAAAGGAAAAAAAAATAATAATAAAGGTACTTTTTCTGCCGTTACTGGGGAGGTGAGGGGGGGTGAATTATAAAATGGAAATTAAAAAATTGAATGAAATGAGAAGCTGAACTGAGAAGAACCAAAAATTTATTATTTCTTTAAATAGGGAGAAAAACTGTTCGATTTGTTAACCGCTAACTATCCATCGACCTACAGAAAAGAACACAATATAGTTGGGTTTTATATAAACTCATATTTATACTTTAGTTCAAATTAAAGACAATTTTGGTTCAAAGGCCATTTGTCTTTAACGCAAGCTTAAATTAGTGTTAGTTATTTTTTAGGAAAGTCTTAAAATAGTAATTTTTACAGATTTTGCTTACATTTTCAAAATACAGTTTTTTTTTTCAAAATTTAAGTTCTAAGAAAAATATACTTATAAATTAAATCAGTTATTTATTCCATACCTATGTACAAAAGAATCAGCAAAACTTTCCGTATGATTAATACCCTAAATATTTTTATTAATAACCCAATTCGCTAATACGCAATCCCATGAGTAAATAATGGAATTGGTGCTTTCTTTTGCAACTCTTCTCTCTACTATTTTTGCCCACACTCTTCATATATATCTTGTTCAAATTTTCAATCTTTAATAAAATACATTTTAAAGCTCTGGAATGAGTTGAGGTTTTATACACACGATTATTTTGGATGACAATATGGTGATTTAATTATAATTAATTCAAATTAGTTGACTGAAATTAATCATTAATGAATCACAGATACAGCCTAGTTGGCTTCAATTTTAGTGACTTGGGTCAATACGTTAAATTATTTTTGTTCTTGCGTTTTAAGGCTATTTTCGCCATATAAACGACATCATGAATTTAACGCGGAGCTTATTTTCAAACAGAAATAATGCTTTAATTTTTATAAAAATGTGTGACAATGTAACTAATGCATTTGTTTATAGTATAGTGTTTTTAAAATTTCGAAATGTTTTGTAAATAATCAGTTTTTTTTTCCTTTTAACATGTAAAGGGATCTCTCATTTAGCCTTATGGTATAGGAGAAAATGCAAAATACATTTTATAAAAGAAAAAAATGTGTCAACTCGGATAAAAATGAGTAGTATGATAAAATAAGTGATAACTGAAAAAATATTCTGAATTTGTATCCTATTCTTTAAAGACAACCTTAAAGCATTCAATTGAACTGAAATTTTATTTACACGATTGCTTTGGATGATGATACGATACTTCAATCATAATTAATAAAAATTAATTGCCTATTCAATATTGTGATTTTGTCATATGTATATACATATTTATATTAATTGTAACTATTTAAAAAAAGTAACTAAATAAAATATTTCTTTGTTGACCTAAGTAGGAATTGACTTGTTCTGTTACATTCTAAACATTTATATTTTTCAACTAGCGCAAGTGCTTATCAGTCAGTCCGGCAGGTGCATATGATATGACAGGCATGAGAAGGAATAAATTATTCTGGAGCAGCTCATGAATTCAGTTTGTTCTAAATTTCATCAAAGTCCAGTTAATTTTATGAGTGTGCGTTTGTTTACTATATGGAAAACAAACTAGAATGCTATGGTTTTAATGATTATTGATACATAAATAATTTTTTTATGTAAATACTTTAAGATGTAGCGTAAACTTTTAACTGTGCCCAAAACTTTGCATTTTCTGGGAGTAAAGCTCTATGTTACAGAACAGAGGTTATAAAATAAAAGGAATATCTTCATTTTAATATTTTAGTACTTGATTTGAGTGATTGGTTTTTCAAAATGCGATCGCTTTATGATATTCTTAACAAATGTATTTAACAATTCAGATTAGTTTCTGAAATTTTAAATATTGATGAAAGAATGGCCAAATACTTTGGAAAGCATGACTGTAAGGTGTATATAGTATAAAAACCAAACAAATTTGGTTATAAATTATGAATATTAACTTATTACAATGGATTCTTATATCACATAACCTTTTCAATAGGCAAGGAACTGGAAAATTGAATCTATAACCATCAACAGCATGTGGTCAATGGAAGCAATATGTAACAGATATCATGGAAATGCCAAAAGAGCGAAGTAGCAAAACATTCAAAGGCGCAAAAAAGAAGCTAAGAAAATCATGAACGACTCATTATATCTTTCAGAAGTACAGAGGTTGTACTCAATACACACAAATCACCAGATACGTAATATTAACATGTTTAATTTCATTAATTATTTTAATATATTATACATTTTTGAAAACCCCATCTGCGTTATAGGTACTGTTAGAGATCATAAAATACTAAATCTCCATTTATGTTCTCTTAAATGATGCCAATACTGGAACACGGTACTTACCACGGCACTTTCGATACAGAGAGCATGTAATTGTATCATCACGTTTTGACATCATCTCAAAAACGCAAAAAAAAAAAAAAAAAAAAAAAAAAAAAAAAACCTAACTAGGGGAGGGCACTACTAAGGGAATTCCTTCGCGTTCGAAACTTGTTCTAATAGTAGTACTCCTTTAGGGTGTTCAACCCTCAATGTAATTCCGCCGAATGGCTAGTCAATTCGGAGAAAACAACCTTCGAAATTCATGCTTAGCTTTTATACAATTAAGATCCAATTTTCTCGAACGATTCCGTAGCCTGATTGGTATACCGTCTGCATACTATGTGGAGATCTGGGTTCGATTCATCGGTCAATTTTTTTTTCATTTCATTTAATTATTTTTAAAATTAAATAAACTTATTTATGAAAGGTTTATTAAATATTAAATGATATTGTATGTAATTATTTTGTATTTTATAAAGTAAAAAAAAAATACTGTATAACAATATAAATATTTATAATAAATTTTATAAATATATTTTTATATTATAATAAAATATATAAAATAAATATTAAATGATATTATATATATAAATAGTTTGAAATAGTTTCATAATATGAAATAAAATATTATATATAATATAAAATAATTTATAAAGCCCACACGAATTATATTATTAAATTAATTATAAAAAATATGTCTTTTTTATATATTATTAATTTAATTATTTTATAATTTTATGAAGTATTTAATAAGTCCTTTTTAAATAAATTTAAATGATTTTAATAATAAATTAATAATAATTTCAATAACAAATTAATAATAATTGCAATAATAAATAATAATTTTAATGATAAATAATAATTTAAATAATAAATTAATAATTTTAATAACAAATTCATAATTTTAATAACAAATTAATAATTTTAATAACCAATTAATATTTTTAATAACAAATTAATAATTATTTTAACAATAAATTATTAATTAATTAATTAAAATATTTTAATTAATATTACTTTTAATAATAAATAATTTAAATAATAAATTTATTTCATTTTTTTTTACTTTATAAAACGCAAAGTAAATACATAAAGTTTCATTTAATATTTAATAAACCTTTGCTAAAAAAATTAATTTCATTTTAAAAATAATTAAATGAGTTGAAAAAAAAAGCTGATACATAAATCGAACCCTTACCTCGCGCATAGTATGCAGATGATATACAAACCGGGTTACAGAATGGATAGAGGAAATTGAAAAAAAAGCTGAAGCATGAATTTCGAAGGCTATTTTCTCCGAATTGACTAGTCCTTCGGTGAAATTACTTTGAGGGTTGAACACCCTAAAGGAGTACTACTAAAGGGTGTTTTTTAGAGGTATAGAACTTTAAATTGCAATAAAACAACGATGTATTATTCGATTGACATGATTTTTTTTTTATTCGAAAGATAATTTTGTGGCATTACATTTTAAATATTATTTCTGGCATAGGACTGCCACGGCTGGCTCGGATGTAGTCCAATCTGGACGTCCAATTTTCGATGACTTTTTTCCAACATTTGTGGCCGTATATCGGCAAAAACACGGCGAATGTTGTATTCCAAATGGTCAAGCGTTTGTGGCTTATCCGCATAGACCAATGACTTTACATAGCCCCACAGAAAATAGTCTAACGGTGTTAAATCACAAGATCTTGGAGGCCAATTCGCAGATCCAAAACGTGAAATTAGGCGGTCACCAAACGTGTCTTTCAATAAATCGATTGTGGCACGAGCTGTGTGACATGTTGCGCCGTCTTGTTGGAACCACAGCTCCTGTACATCATGATTGTTCAATTCAGGAATGAAAAAGTTAGTAATCATGGCTCTATACCGATCACCATTGACTGTAACGTTGTGGCCTTCATCGTTTTTGAATAAGTTCGGACCAATGATTCCACCAGCCCATAAAGCGCACCAAACAGTCAGTTTTTCTGGATGTAACGGTGTTTCGATACATTTGTGGATTAGCTTCACTCCAAATGCGGCAGTTTTGTTTGTTGACGTAGCCATTCAACCAGAAGTGCGCTTCATCGCTAAACAAAATTCGCTTATGAAAATCGGGAACAACGGCAATCTCGTTTTGGGCCCATTCGACGAATCTACGCCTTGCTTGATGATCGTTTTGATGAATTGCCAAACCAAGCTGAGAATAAATCACTTGACAGCTGTTACATCGGTCGCCATCTTGGAAAGTAATGCCAACTTAAACTTCTATACCTGGAAAAAAAACACTCTTTATTACACCAAGTCTCGACCCCTAATGAATTTACTTAGTCATGAGTGCCTTCCCTTGTACGACAGATTTTCAAATCTAAACATTACTGCTACCCATTAGTCTCTTAGACTAACATTGTTCTAAAAATACTATATGAGAAAATATTTTGAGAAAACTAAATATCCTTATCTGTAGTAGCCAAGATCATCTGAAGGTACTGAGTCGGACGTTACGTTTCATGTTTAGGGGAGGAGGGTACAATGTTATTCGTTATAGCCGTAGTCTTTTGGACAAATGAGTAGCATTTAGGGTTAAAATAAACACTTCTATCTGTCTTGGCATTGAACGAGAGAGGGTTTCAATGCCTTGTTGAGGAATAATAGCATATTCTCTATCCGCACGTTTTTAAATTCAATTCCTTTTAGCAGTGGGGAGAATATTCCTGAACAATTATTCACCATTCATCATCCAGGTGTGTTAGATATGATACAGTTCGGAGGTACAGGTAGGCCAAGGGAGGAAGGTAGGCACAAGGTATTGAACATTGTATGCTGTGTGCATTGCAGATGGCCCAATTGGAATGTGGCCACAGGAAAGCTCTGATGGATAGGGTGGATAAAAGGCTCTCCAACCTCAGAAACATATCGCTGACTGTTTATGTCAATGATATTGTATACTAAAGTGTGTGGAGGTGGAATCCAATATCAGAGCTCAAAATTGCAATACAAAGTGCAGGACCTAATATAACAGGGTATATATACTATGAATAGTTTATTTTTAATTTTAATTGTTTCGTAATATTTATCGAAATATATTAGTTTTGATGGTATCTTATATATTATTTATTTTACAAATGTCACACACTACAAATAACACCTTCGCCCTTAGTGCACGAGTTCCCCAATGCTTTTCTGCACAATATAATTAAAAATTTTTGTGCAGGTCACACGACCAAATGTTCAGTGGTCACTTAACGCATTCTAGCACTAAACCATAGCTTTAAAAGGGTTTTTCAATATAATAGTAAAGTTTTTTTTCATTTTGCTACATGCGAGCTACGAACATTCCTTAAAAGTTATTTAACTAATAATTGTGTGTATGATATCGGTTTCAAGTCTTTTGAAAGAATACATATTTCATGCGAATCTTTTGAAACGTTTCAAATATTTTATAGGAATTCTATTCTCCAGTTAAAGCATGAAAGAAAACTTAAAGTATCTTTTAAGGTAATGAGAAGCTATGAGATAAATTTTACAAGATGCACGTTTAAAGTAATAGGATTGAATTACGAAAGTAGCGTGGTAAGCTAAAATTATTTGATGAATGGTCACAGGAAATAATTGGTGTTCCTGCAAGAAGTTTTCTCTCTTGTTTTTCTTTTTTTTCCTTAAATTTATTCATCTTTAATGCTCTCCTATTCAATGAAATTGAATTGTAGTAAAATGCTAAAATCCTTTGGACCATCAAGAGGATCATAATAGCCCTCTTAACATAATTAGCATCAGACGCTAGGCCTTGAAGTGTTTTTTGTACTATACTCCATAGTATATGCTTCGCATTAAAGTCCAGCTCAATACGTTACAGGCATTTATTAAATTGAACCTAACGGAGTATTAATAGTAGATAGTGTATACCTAGTTTAAGCCCCTTTCCAATTATATGAGACAGTAATGGATAAGCAATAACTTACAAACCAGATGTGAAACATCTAGAAATTCTATGGAACCCATCGTAGAATTTAAACTACGATGATGGGATGATTTAAACTACGAACGATAAACTCATTTTTTAAGATCACTAGATCCAGGTCGAACCAGGCCCAAAAAATAATCTCAAAAACGTAGTCACATCCTCATTTAATCGTAAAATAATTTTTAAGTATACTAAGCTTTTGTTACATTTTTGTGATAAATTTTAATCTCCCATTAATTATTTTTTTTTGTTTTAGATCGATTCCTGAAATGTTTGCTTGTATTGAGTTCATTGAATTTATTGAAATTAAATGTATGGGAAATACAATAAGAAACAGGAACATTGTTTTGTATATTGTTTCATTCTAAGCAAATTATTGTTGCTTAAATCGGGGTTTGTGGATTTTATGCTTTTGTCAATTCCAAAGAACAAAACATTTCTCCTAGAGCAATGAAATTTATTGACGAAAACAGACAATACAACAGGATAAACAGCACTAACACTCGTACAACATTAAGAAACAACTATAAGTGTCTAAAAGTACAGGTACATAACGATAAAAACTATCCATAAGCAGACACTAAGTCGTAGGCAGACACATAGAAGTGAACATTTCAATAACTGAGGTAGAGCTAACTGATTTTCAGGAAGAGAAACTGCTATTTGTAATTGGCGCCGCTACATTCCAGTGCATTCTTGAACGATGAACTTACGTCATATGCCATGACGTCATATATTTCTCCAGAAATTTCTAGAAACCTCCGCATGAGAATTCTCCAAATAAATGACCCCATAACCGTACATAAGAAATCGGGGGGCATGGTGACAAAAAATTTCACCAAGTCGCCAAAAGCGATGCCAAATTGTCTGCCAACGAGGTCAATATTTCGTCGAATTCCCATTGAAACGCCATAAGAGACGACGTTGCTTGTGAACATTCAGTTTTTATCATAAATAAATACATCAAACAGTAACAATAATTTATTATGTATGTAATTTTGAATTATTTACGCTCTATTTTAAGATAAGATTAAGCAGTAATTACTAAAATTATTAACAATTCTTTTCTAAAGCATAGAATGGTAAAAAAGCAAACGGTACTAAAAACTACCAGTGCGGTCCACTTACGTTATAGGTTATGACGTCATAGATTTATCCAGAAATTTCGAGAGACCTCCGGACGAACTTTTTCGAAATAAGTGAACCCAAACCGTACACAAGGATTAAGGGTACACGGCGACAAAAAAATTTACCAAGTCACCAAAAATGATGCGAACGTAGC
This sequence comes from Trichonephila clavipes, assembly GCA_019973935.1. Taxonomy (NCBI): domain Eukaryota; kingdom Metazoa; phylum Arthropoda; class Arachnida; order Araneae; family Nephilidae; genus Trichonephila; species Trichonephila clavipes. The sequence goes on from BMAU01018426.1 coordinate 730,489, forward strand.
TGTATCACCAATATTTCGCCAAATTCCCATTGAAACGTCATTACAGTATAAGATATGACAATGCTTGCGAATATTACATCTCTTAATCTTAAATAATCTTTCATCTTAAATAAATAAACCAAAAAATAACATTAATTTGTTATATATGCTATCGTAAATTATTTACGCTATTTTAAGATAAAATGAAGCGCAGCACTAAAATTATTAACAACACATTACTAAAGCATTGTTCAGGGAAAAGGAAAAGGTAATAAAAATAATTGGATATTTTTATACATTTTGAGAAAATGAAGAATTTTTTCCCCTCTCAACTAAGCAATTGTAAGAACGAATTAAAACATCCATTCTAGACAGTAAAACGTTATTATTATCACAGTCACTATTATTTTCCCCTTACTGTGAGCTAAATTTCTTTTATATCTTCTTTTTTAAGACTTAATATTTTTTGTTGATGTTAGGTACACCCATAAAACCTAACAACGGATCTTTTTCTGATGAAAGAGAAAAATTCCTCCACTTCCTGTTGCCTAGGTAGGTCTACATGAAATTCGATCAATTATTTTGGTTCGCTGTCCGAAGATTAATCCTCGCCGGATTTAGTGAAGTGGAGCTTTCCTAACGAACGGCTACTCGAATGATCAGTGGTCTGCCAGCGACATATTTGCAACGTAAGAAGAACCGTGTTAGGATAAATCTCAGGGGAAATGAGAGGATTTGTTGGTTACTTTAGTGATATTTGTAACGTACATAAAACAATTTGCTTATTTCTATGCATTTATAATTTTTCCCCTGCTGTAATAACTTTATATTTTGAAAGATCAGATTTAAATTTTTGTAGATGCTTCGATATATTATGCTCTTTATATACTATATTTATTCGAATCTAAGCCGTACTATTTTTCAATTCCTACGATTAGTTCACTCTCTCTCTCTATATATATATATATATGCATATTTCTAGAAAAATTTTCAATCGTTAATAAAATACTTAATATTTATCCATTCAAGTTCAAATACATTTTTTAAAACTTGTAATGCGGATGATACTTTATATATGTTAATAAAGTTTTTTTTAATATTAGTTCATTAATTAAATTAAAAAATGAATAAACAGAAACAAACAAAAATAGTAGTCCAACAGCATGTATAGAAAAGAAAATTATTCGTTGTGTTCCTGTAGCGCACTGGATAGCACTTTGGACTTCTAAGCCGAAGATCGTGGGTTCGAATCCCACCTGGGATGCCTAGTTTCAAAGAATGTGATTTCTTTTTTACTATACTATTTTATTAAAAAAATTAAATTTAATTTATGAATAAATGATAAAAAAACAAACAAAAAATAGTCTTACACCCTACATAGAAAGGAAAATAGAAAATTGCAAGGAAATTCCTATTTTGTCTCTTAATATTGTGCTTCAGTCGTATGTATATACATATTTATATTAATTGTAACTATTTAATAAAAAGTAATTAATATAAGATTTTTCTTTGATGACTTAAGTAGAATTGAATTAATTTTTTATTATATTACTTGTTCTACTAAAAATAGGGGAGGCTAAGAATCGTAGGTAAAACATGTGTTGGTGGGAGAATTTAGTTTCTACCCCTTTCAAAAGTAAAAATGTGACAGTGCTTTCTGGTCACTTCCATCGATGAAGTATCCTATACCACAATTTATCTTCTGTATTCAATCTATCTTAAAAATTGTTCTGTGCTCTCTTTTAGGAAATTTATTTTTGTATATGCTTCCTTCTAATCGCATAAACATCAAAGATATCGATAATAGCTTCAAGACGAGTTCACTATGATGCAAGTACGAAATGGGAGGCAATTTTATCTGCAGAAAAGGTAACAAAGCAATGGCCACTGAAAATGTGACACGGATGAAACAAATATGCTTCGATGGAGTAAATAAAAATGTATAATTTTTATCTTGTAAATGTTCAACATCTTTAGTAATTCTTTTACATTCTTCTATAATACATTCTTTGAAAAAATGTTGCGTAATAAATGCATTGGATGATATGGAAGGTGGAACCGTGTGGGAATATAGTGACACCAGCACAAAATCCGCTTTGACATCGGAAGTGAGGAACCATTTTTGAAACATGAGACGGACGGTTGGAGTAATTGCAGATTCATGTATGTATTTGAAAGTTATTAATACTGGTAAAATAAATAAATTATTAACTTCTTATAGTTTCTCATTATAAATTTTTAAAAAATTTCTTAAGTATCGAATATTGATGAATCTTTTATACAATTTTTTATTTTTTTCCAAAAGCCTGTAGAAAATTTGGGATGCGGCTTAGAATCATTGGCGGCTTAGATTCGAGTAAGTATGGTATATATTATTTCTACATGAACGTCCTTTCTGCTTGCAGAATATAACAAAATAATCATACCATAAATTAACTTTGATGGATCATATAACAATTATTTTTGACTTCTTTTCAAACTGTTCACAATTTGTATAGTCAAATTTTTAAGATATACATATTTCCTAAATTAAAAAAATTCAAGCTGCCATTGTCTAATATCTTCTTCCTTTTTTAACTGTTTGCCCGGATAAAGTTTTAGTAAAGATATAAATTAGTGGTAATCAGATGTTGCTAGGTCCAGGGAGTATAGCGGATATAACAACGTTTTTCATCCAAGCTCTGCGAGTTTGTAACGTGTCCCTAAAAAAGTGTAGTATTCAGAACTTTCCTTAAGTTTACTGCTATAATATTAATATATGTGAAGATTGTAATGTGCACTTATAGTTATTGTAGATTATGATGCAGAACAAAATATGAGTCTGAATTATGCATTATATTTCTGAATGTTTCATTGGACACGCAATAATTATATTAACTTACAAAATCAAAGATAAATATAGAAAAATCCAAGATAGACAAAATTAAAGATAAATTTACGTTTAGGTACCATAAAAATATTGATTTTCTAATATATACCAAATGTTTTACTTTATTAATCATTTATTTTAGCAAAAAATAAAAAATAAAAACATATATTGCAAACAAAGTGAATTATATTGACGAATAATAAAAGCAAAGTATTTGTTTAGCTTAGAACAATGTGACTTAAAATTTTTTCCTAAGATATTAACAATGATTTGATGGAAAAAAACAGAGATCAAAATATCAGTTCAATCACGTAATATCAACAAAAACTTTTTTAATACAGTTGTTGTCTTTGGTCATATTAAGAAAGTTAAACGGCCGCTTTTTTAAAAATATAAATAAAAAACAATACGAGGGGAAAATATAATATGAAATAAGTATATTTATTTTAAAGTATAATGAAAATATATATTTGAGTTTAAAAAAAAGTTAATTTTTTTGTGACTTGTTGATTTAAAAAAGCAAAGAAAGTTTACCAAAGAGTATCCAGACATGATTATTTTTCTTTCTTTTTCCTCAGAAAGTTAGTGACGTTTTATTCTATGTAATGATAAAAAGAAAAGGAAAATGTTGACTGAGATAATATTTGATTGTTTTTGATAAAGAGAAAATTTCAAGTTGTTGTTGGCAGCAACTGTGTTTTTTGTTGGCTAATATTTTTGTCAGTTTGTAACATTTTGAAATTTCTAATGATTAATTTTATCCATATATTTCATTATGGTTTGTTAAAATAACGAAGTATTTCAATTTTTATTTATGCATAAAATGTAATGTTACAAAACTATAAAAACATGTATTCTAATATAAAAATTAGCAATGATAAATTAAATTTTATTCCATGAACGTTATATTATATATTACTAAGAAATTATGTTAAAAATATAAAAAAGGATAAGTGCAATTTTCCATCAAAAGAAAAATTCATACAATTCATTGAATTTTTGATTAAAAAAATCATATAAATACCATGCCATCATTCAGATAGAATATTCCTTAAAATATTTTTTAAAAAAACTTAGAATTTTTGCAATGAATTCATACATTGCATATTTCTCCATTCTTTTCTGCATGCGAAATTTTTAAAAGAGTACATTATAAAAAAAAGGAGACTAATTTTCTTCTCTAAAAAGCAGACGACACTGAAGAGATAAATTTAAGCAGTAGAAAGGAGAAAAGTAAAATGCATCTCTAAAAGAAAAAGAAGAAATTCTCTGTAGTGCCTGGAGAAAAATTACGATGGTCGTTTTTCAACTCCTGGAAAAAAGAAAAAGAAAAAAAGTTTTCCAAGACGCGCCATTTTCTAGCGAAAAGTCTCTGATTGAGTGAACTATTTTGTCTTGACGAAGTTAACCTTTGACGTTGCTTTTAGTCTATAATATGAAGGGAATGGAAAAGTATTCCAAACAATATTTTAAGAAAGTATCTGGCAACGGGAGAAAAGTTACACGGATCGTTTGCAGGAAAGAAATGAAAGCTGGAAAAAAGGTATTCAGGTAAGGAATAAATGTCTGCTATAGTTGCACCTCAGAGTAAAATATAACTTTTTTCACTAAGAATATATATATATATAGTTGTGTTTAAAAATAAATAAAATAATAGTTTAGATATCTGAAGAGTATCTATCGTTATTTTCCATGTGAAAATATTACAAAATGTATATTAAAAAGCATTTTAATACAAAGAAATATCATTAATAAAGCTTTATGATGTATTTTTAAATAAATAAGTCCTTTACGTAGAAAAAACAAATGAATCATGAAATAAAGGCAAGACTGTAAGATAATACATATTTAATGCTTGTACATTAACAGAACATAAATAATGAAAACAAAAGTCTCAAATCTTCCTATTTTTTTAATCAAATTTCAAATTTAAACAATTACTAGATACGAATTTGTCTTGCAACGCTTTCATTAAAAAAAAACAAGTTAAGAAAAACTAATAAATTTTTAAATTCTAATTTTTAGCAATAAATTTTTAACTGTTAATTTATTTAGCGACAAAAAACAATTACTGAAAACATGATCTTCGTGTTGATTCCAAAAGTCTAAAAGAAATAAGAAGTGCATAATAATAAAATGAGTAAAATTTCTCTGTAGGACAATTATTATTCTTTCGAATTTTGATATTCGAAAACGGATTCTTAAAAAAAAATTAACTTTGCACAACATGGAAATAGTTACACGCTATTTAATTTACAATCATTTTAATGATTAAATTAAAAATTGACGTATTTTTTAATTTTGTATGATGACATGGCAAGGACACAATGCTTAAATTAGTATTCTATTGAAGACCATATGTGTGAATATCGTAAGAGGTCCAACAACCATGCTTGAACAAGCTTTTCAGGAAAGATTCCTGAAAATTCTCCTTGATTCCTTAGTTTCAAAACTAAAGATCTAGATATAGCTTTATATAGGCTATCATCCATTCGTTAATAAAAAACGAATATTCTTTATTGCTTATTTGTATCGTAACAATTGTTGAATCCTACAGAGGTGGGTAAAGATCGGCCATTTCTCGCCCATCGGCAAAAATTCATAATATGCATTTTTTTAACACTGATACTCAGTCGAAATGAAAAAAAATTAAGGCTGTTAAAAAAAAATATTTTATTAAATAGAGAAAACATGAAAAAAATAACAATGTTAAACTATTCGTAACAAATGTCTTCGATTATATTTCATTATCGCTTTCACTATATGAATCGTCATTTTACCGTGCAGTAGCAGCGTCTTGCAGTGTATCAGCATATCTAAGATTTGGTGTTTTTGTCTGAGTGTGATTATAGCATCAGTATCCCTAGTACTAAAGTACAGGTAAAAGATGTGCACAGTAGCCATTAACTCTAGCCCCATCTTTGCACTGGAAATAACATTCAATGTTTGGATTATGACCTATACCTGTTGTTATCTATATGTTATATATGTTTGAACTAGTGTGTCGTAATTTCCACTGGAGTCGAACAAATGAGGAATCTTCTCGATTTACGTAAACAGAGTGTAACTCGATTGTTTAAGATGTTCGTGAGTTTATGATCGGCTTTGCTTAAGTTGATATATCTCAAGAGGTAAATGTCCTTCCATGTTAATCTTGGAAAATCTGGAAGATCAGAGTCACTTAACAAAGTCTATATCGCCTTTTTCTTGCCCAGTCATTTTCTTCAATTGTTTGTTGTAATTAGGTTTCTTCAATTGTTTGTTGTAATAAGGTTTCTTCAATAAATCTAACATTGTCGTCATGAATATTGTTAAGTCTCTCTGGGTGAAAAACATTAAGAATTGCACAGCAATTTTAACATAATCTCCAATATATGGTATTTGGGCATTCGGATATTATTGCTTAGAGCTCTCCAGTTCTTGAGCTATAGCCGTTTACTGCTCCACCTACCTAACGGATAGATATCATCAAACGTGTATCGTTAGCATCTTCTGTAGACAACTGTGCTTGCTTGTCTCAGAATTCATGCATTTTAGGTACTAGATCCATTTCTTCTAAAAGATCCAAACAGTCTGACCTGATTCGCGGACAAGCGACTTTGTTTCATTTTACATCAACGCGCTCGATGCACTGAAACAAATGAATGACAGTTTAAATGCCTTATTATTGTAGCATTTGAGAAACCAAACAATATAGTGGTGCTTAAAGCGCTTAACAGTTTTTTTAAATGAAAGTTAAAAAAAAGAGCTTAAGGTATCCGATTACGTTTAGAATCGGGATTTTCAAAAGCGCATAAATGGATGATTTTCATGATATTTAGTGTCACTTAGATTAGAATATATGTCTAAAATTGTTTTAAGGACATTTTGACAAAAAATTTATTAAATACAATATTTTGGCAAAAAATTAACTTAGAATAATGTTTTTTCCAAATGTTTTCCTTTTGTGAAAAATGCTTCTATTAGAATAATATTTTGCCTGTATATAGCTCAGACCTCTGTTCAGAGGCTCAACTAGAATTTTTGAAATACATGACTAAGAAGTGGGCTTATTCATATTTTACGACAACAAACGGGAGGAATTTTAAGAAAGAAACGTGAATAATTATTTCAATTGGTGGTAACTCTGAAAATAATGTGAATTTTCTTCAAAAATTCTAGTAGAGTTTCTGTAGAGAGGTCTGTGATGTATACAGGCAAAATATTATTATAATAGAACCATTTTTCACAAAAGGAGAACATTTGGAAAAAAGATAATTCTAAGTTAAATTTTTACAAAATATTATATTTAAATAAATACTTTTTGTCAAAATGTTCTTAAAACAATTTTATACATGCATTTTAACCTGAGTGACACGAAATATCATGAAAATTATCCATTTATGCGCTTTTAAAAATCAATGTTCCGAACGTAGTCGGATATCTTAAAACAACAAATCTCAACGAATTTGTCAAGTTTAATGACTTTTTCATGTGACTTGCTATTTTTGTTCTTACTATTTTAGAACAAAAGTGAAGTTTAATACCTAAAGTCCACAAAAATATAATAATATAACTCCAATAAATACTTTGAATTTTCATGACTATGATGGGCGTAAAAAGGCCTATCTTTACCCGCCTCCTTTTCTGTTTGACCCCTGGTAGCCAAGTGGTTTCGATTGCGAAATCGTGGATAGTGCTGTTTTTGTTCAGACATGTATTCTAGTTTCAGTGAAACACATCATGTAGTGGATTTGGTACAGAGATTAATGTATCTAAACTCTAAGTCCTCACGTTGGTGTAAAAATGAAGTTGAGTGGAATGCCTGCTATAATGTTACCACTTTCTTTGCTTGAATTAGGTTCAAAATTAGAAATACGTCACCAAAAACCATCATGTGGATTCTGAGGGAGACGTTAATAGACGATCGCCAGTGATTATCTTTTTAGGTACGTGTCTGCAATCCAAAAATGGTTTTCGTATAGATTCAGTGTTTCCGATATTTTGTTTAGTAGGTAAAAGTAAGAAACTAAGAGGTTTGCCTTTTCTCTCTCTCAGTATCAAAATGATAACTCCTCTCATATTTTTTAACGATCCATATTATAAACCATTTTTAGGCATATATGTTTGACAGTTTAACGAAACATATAGTCGAACCACCATACTACGAACTTCTATATTATGAATTTTTCTACATAGCGAACTTTTTCATGGGAACAAAAACATTTTCTGAGTAATATAACCTCCCAATAGCGAACTGCATTTTCTATTCTACGAACTTTTTCTCTTGTGTTTCAAAATTTTTCCCTATTTTTGAATTATTTCTGGACATTTCAAGTTTTTTTCTCTTTTTGCAGATTTTATGGTAGTCATAAATCTTGAACTGATTTTATTAGGGGTCGAACTCGCAGAAAGGATTAAAATTCGGGCAATTTATGCAAGAAGTGGAGCTTTTAGCCCCCAATGTCCAGTTCACTGGAAACAACTTCGATATCCCCTTTCACCCTCAGTTGAGTTGTCTCGTGGCCCCGTGTCTTTGAAATAGTCTCCGTTAATTTTTAGTGTTGATCCGTCGTTGTGGTAACTTCGTTTCTTGTAGCTCGCAAATGTAAAAAAGGAAGGGCTTGAGCATCAAAGAAAAAACTTTTAATTCTTCAGGAAGTGGGTAAAGGAGCCAAGAAACTTTCCTTTCAGTTTTTCTTTCTTTTTGATAGGTAAGGTAATACTATATATATATATATATATATATGTGTGTGTGTGTATCAGTAGCGCACACAGGAATTTTTCAAGGAGGGGAAGGGGTCCGTTTTTGAAAGTTCACCATTCTTGTATCATGCTCCTTTTGATTTTGCCGATTTTTGGTAACAAAACACAGTAAAAAACTAATTATTGCATAAATAACTAGCATTAATAAAATTTATCGCCAATAAGAAATACTTAATAAAATTTTACGCACTATGTACTTAGAACTATAATCATTCGGAAAAAAATCAAGGGCTTTGGGGGCGGACGCCCAGGACTCCCCCTTGTGTGCGCCACTAGTATATATATATATATATATATATATATATATATATATATAATCATTTTATATATATAATCATTTTCAAAAAGTGTGAATAATTACATTTTAAAGTTACATTGAGTGTTTGGGAATTTAAAATTTGTTTAATGGGGTTTATAAAAAAAATTGAAAGATGAGCCTCTATATAACTAATTTTCTATATAAAGAACTTTTTTCGGGATTTAGCGGTTTCGTTATATAGTGGTCTGACTGTATTTATTAGTTTGTCATGAAACTTTAATTAACCATCATAATTGAAGAAGATAAAACAAATGAAACAAAAGAAACTTATGCGGATACATTAGTTGGTTAAAAGATATTTAAGTTTGAATTTAGGCACATTGTATAATGAGTGTGCGTGGTAGTGTCAGTTACTATTTATTAAATATATTTCCAACAAATAATTTTAACTTTAGCTCAGTTAATCTTGTAACGAGGTGGTAACTCGTCAGTTTTACCTCTCAGAATAAACTTGGTTTTTTTTTCTTTCAGGTTTTATTGACAGCTTGATTGCCACCTTCGTATAGAGAAAACGTAATAGACGGATGAGTTTTTGTATATAATGCGATGTGAAATACAGCTAGATAAAGATTGCAATTGGCAATGGGTTTCGTAATTGTGTGCCATAATCGAGTGAATAATATGACACCTGAGTTGACAGCACATTTTCCAAACTTTTACATCAAACCATCGAATGAATTTTGCGCATCTTGATAAATTTAATATCTCATCAGCTAGCTCCATTACATGATTCATCCTAAGTGTCACCTGTGGACTAAAGTACACAATTCAATAGAAAGCGTAGCAATCCCGAGTTCGTAATCAATACTACTCAACCATCTTTGCATGTTTGTTATTATACCAGTGCTTCTCTAACTTTCAATATTTGCGACCCAATATAATATATATATATATATATATATATATATATATATATATTCAATCATAATTTTCATCACAACCCCCCTTCCTTAAGATAAAATAACAATATATTAAATTCAATAGCTAAAGATACAATACGACTTTAACCTTATAATTGCTCCCGGCGTATATGAACGTTTCCCTCACCCAAAGCGTTAACTGCCCCAGACGTATATATATGTCGTTCCGAAGTATGATTTTATCTGTACACTGCTATTCATAAAATTATCCCGAAGATATTGCAATGCATTAAAATGATCTTGAGAGTGTTTGCGAAGGATTTACTTATTTCAGAGGATATTTGCTTCTTTATCCCCCCCCAATACAACACATACGCGTGCCTACGTGGAAAAGGGTGGCATTGAGGAGCAAATGGCGTAACCTTTTATCTGAATTTAAGGGATTACTTATAAACCTCACAAATTATTAAGATAAGTGTAATTTTTGTATATAATTTTATTTATGACAACCTCATGGTAATTATTAAACTTGTTCTAATAAAATTGCTAAATTATGAAATACATTGCGTGCAGTACTGCTGCATTTATAAGTTTATTCTATCAGTGTAAATGTGCATTTTATTTTTTATTACGTCAGAATGTGTTCTGTTCGTTTACTTTCAGTAAAGTAATAATTAATTAAATAAACTTTTGCTTACGACTTTTCAATATGCTCGCACCCCCCTCGTATAGATATCACGCCCCCTAGGGGTTCGCACCCCACAGTTTGAGAAACGCTGTATTATACTTATTTCGGTTCTCAATTAGTGATTCCCAAAGTGGTGTATATCGATTCTCAAGAGTCTATGACGACCTACAAGGGATCCACGTTCGCCAAAAAAACAACAACTTGGGGGTACATGAGATGTAAATGAAGATCTGCGATAGTAGCTTTCTTTAAACCAGATCGTGACTTTAATTTTAACAGAAAATTTAATCAGATGGAAATTGGATTCTGCCTACTTCACAAATTTACTTATTTAATTTAATGAGGTTAAATTTTATACAAACAAGGACCATCATTTCAGCGTTTTTTGCCAGGATTAATTTAAAGGAGTTACAATATTAGATGTCGTAAATTTTCCCAGTTTCTCAATTGGCCACAGATAATCTGCCTGGTAAATAACGTTTTAATCTACGTTCAACATACTTAAATGTCTTTTATTTAGGTTATGAAATTATGTTTGAGAATGCTTTTATTATAGCAATACCAAAATAGGCAATGAATTCTTAGTCATATTGAAAAAACAACAAATGTCGTATCACGAGAGAAACTGATAGGAATAGACACTAACGGAATTCTTCAAGTTTAAAAACGGATGTCAGTAATTTTGGCTTTAAAAATACATACCTTTCGTTTATCCCGAATTTTAAAGTATTGTGAGAAAGTATTTAATTGTTTTTCTAGTGATAAGGAGTTTCAGCGTGGTTGCAAATCTCCAAAATAATAAAAACAAAAAGACAGGAAGAAAAGGACTGGACACTACTAAAACCGAGGAGATCTATGGTTAAACCTGAAAAGATTGATGCCAAATGTTGCTAGTGAAGCCCCCAATTCATCCCTCTCATCGAAAGCATTTGTTTATTGATCAGTTAATTTTATGTATTAATTTAATTAACAAGTGTTTCTTAAGTTTTGAACACTGAATTTAAATAAGTTAGAAATTTAAGTCTTTTAAAGTAAGCAGCTCTATCTATACCAGAACGAGAGAGCTGTAAAAAAAGGCATTTAAGTTGATACAGTTGCAAAAATTCAATATTGGGTAATCAGGGGTCTACCAAAAATCCAGAAACAGGGCAAGTGGTCTGTGAAACAAAAGGTATGGGAACTTCTGGTTTACATTATAACAAGATTAATATTTTCGAGTTAACCAGCTGGAAAATCTCGAAAGTAAAAACAATTCAAATTCATCTCTTATAAGCTTGTCTTGTGCTTTGATACTTTAATAAGGCAGTGCTTCTCAAACTTTCCATATTCGCGATCCAATATTCAATCATAATTTTATTCGCTCCCCCTCCATTTAATAACATTGCTTTTAATTCAGCAATACTGTACTTTAACACTAAAGTACAATATGACATTATCCTCTTAGTACCACCGACGTATATAAACGTCTTGCTCAACCAAATCTTTATTTTTCCTGGACGTAAATACACGTCTTCCCGAACTACGATCTTTTCTTGCACTGCATCCATAAAATTATTCTGAAGGCTTTGGAATGCAATCAAAGGGCCTTGATAGTGTTTGCGAAGAATTTACTTTTCAGGGGATTTGCTTATGTATTCCTTTTCTTCCCTCCCTTCCCTCAATACATCACATACGCCTGCCTACTTATACTTTGGGAAGCGAGTCACGAAACTTTTAATTGAAAGTTAAGGGATTAATTTTATAAACCGTACAAATTATCAAGATGTGTTAATGTTTGTATGCAATTTTATGTATTAAAAGCCTAGTTGATCACTGGTAATTATTAAATTTTATCTTAACTTAGTACAGTTAAATTTATTATAAAGTACATTGCGCAGTACTGATACATTTATAAGTGTATTATACCAGTGTAAATGTGTATTTGATTTTTCAATGTGTCAAAATGTATTTTGTTTGTTTACTTTCAGTAAATTAATAATTTTTTAAAAATATTCTTTTGTTTTCGATCATTCAATATGGTCACTCCAATTGAGGAGTTATTATGCCCCCCTATGGGGCTCGCCCCACATTTTTAGAAACGCTGTGATAAGGTAACCTTCAAATCGCATTCATTTGTTTTCCTTGAATGTAAATAAATTTTGAAGGGTCGATATAAAAAATTCATGCGATAAACACCTCAAAAAAAAAAAAAACATACAAGTTTTACTTTCTTATTGATTTCTCTCATTAAAAACTCTTAAATCATCCGAATTCTTATTTGAGATTTGAGCAAACGTATACCGATCAATAAAGAAATACTAAAGAAATAAAGCAAAATGGAAGGGCAATGTTGGATATGTAACTTGAACGATACTCCTATTATCCGCTACTCAGGAATTCGATCAATTAATTTTGTCCGCTGTCTTAAAATAAATCAGTATCTGGTAACCACATTAAGTGAAGCATAGATCTTAAGGAAGAGCCACTCGAATGGCCTGGGGTTAACCACTTACATCCTAGCAATTCAAAGGGACCATGTACTTTGGTTTGAGCCTTGGTAAATAAGAAAAGATTGGAAACAGAGTTTGAAAGTAAAATTAATGATGAGAGATAAAATAGTTTTCTTATTGTATTCTGCGGTACAAGTTATAAAAAGGATTGTTTATAAATGTTTTATAATGATTAACTAACTGCTTATAAAAGTGTAATCCTTTGAAAAAAGACGAAGGCCATTGTTTGCTTAAGCTAAACTGTGTTTTTTGTAGATAACCACACGTTTAAAGTTTTAAGAGTTCTTTATCTATGAAAAATTGCAACAAAATTAAATTTTTATCCGATATAAATATTAAATATCACATAAAAGTTCTAGTTTGTGAAATCCAAAAAAAAATAATAAATAAATAATACCATGCTTGTAAAACAGAATTTTTAAATTGTATGAGATTGGATAGTCATGAACCTTGATGTCGAATGCCTCTTTCAAATTCCTTTCACGAATAACCTGTAGCATTGATTCGCAACCCCCGGCCCGTTGATCAAATGGTGCCGGGCAGCCTAAAGAACATTAAACTATTGCCATTTTATATAAAGGGGTGCATTTCTCTCAGTTTTGCGCAACTTTTCACGGAAATCACTTTATATTCCACGTTAAATCACTTTTATTCATTTTTGGTGTAACTATATATTATCCTGAAGGCATATTTAAATGTAACTAAATTAAAATTGTTAATTCAAAACAATCTAATATATAAACAATGAACGTGTCCCACACTCAGCGGGCCGCGGTATGTTGACAGGTCTGCAGCGATAAAAACGTTGTGGATAACTGCCCTATAGGACTAAGACGCCTCTATTTTGGATGGCAACTCAACAAAGAGAAGTCTCTTTCAGGATCATCAAACAAATTCTGTATAATGCATCGCTTTGAAAGAACACATTATCCTGTTTAAAGTTTCCATTAGTACTAGCATAAAACACCCACATAACAACCTGTTCGTAATCGGCAATGTTGCTAAGGTATGATGTTTTATTCAGGCATCCATGCACAGGAAATAAATTGCCCAAACATGGCAAGTAATCATTCTGAAAAGCATGACATTGCCTTTACTAGTTTGAAGTGTTGTAACAATGTATTTGGGATGCACACTTCCACATGGATTGCGCCACATTGCCCATCTACATGATGCAGTTTAAAACGGGATTCAACCCACAATATTACATTTTTCATAACATTACAACCCTTGTTTACCTAAATGAACTTGAGACAATTTTCTTCGTTTGCTGCTGACAAAAAGCTATTTACACTGGGCATCAGATCGCACAGACAAAGCATTCATTGCTAACATTGTGCTCAGAAATATTTTGAAACGATTTCTGATTCAATTTTCTCAAAACACGATCCTTTTTTTAAGTAATTTACTTTCTTTCAAAATCAGGAGGTTGGTTCGTTTCCTTAGATCATTCACCATTCGTTGACCAATCGAATTGGTTCCTTCAGGCTCAGTCTTTTGCCTGACGTTCCAATCATCTTCCAATATCATTACACCTGAACATTTCACGTATTTGACAGGAATATTTCACAATAATTTCTCCATGCATCTGAGTTCCTCATCCCAAGCTAAAAGTCAATCAAATTGATATTTCTGTCTATGTCATGCAGTTAATCTACACTACTATCTCAGGAACTCTGTTCTTTTTTTATATTTTAACCTAGTCCTCTTGTGGCTAAACTCTGTGGAGAAATTCACCTGCATAAGCCTGTGTAAGATAGTCATACTAAAGTGGCAGCTCAATGAATAAATACAAAGGACATGATAAGTCAGAAAGCTTGCAACATTTCTGGAGTGTCTTCTACAAACAATACCCATGTTATTTAAGGGGGAGGGGAGTTGTATATCATATATTTTATTGATCACTATGTAATATACATCGAAGATGGAGGATTTTATGCTATCAGTCACAAAGAGCAAGACAGTCCTTCAGGAGCGATGAAAATTTACTGTCGAAGAACAATCCTTGCAGTGCAGTATACCGTACTCAAATTCTCTTAATAAATCTCACAAGGACTTCACATATTCTACGGATCTCAGACACAACTATCAGTGTCTAAAAAAGCATATTAAGGATTATTCACAAGCAATCACTCGGCCTTACAGCCAAATAATAAATCACTGGTCGAATCTTCACTGTCAAACAATACTATTCTTCACTGCCAAAACAAGACTAACTGAGTTTCGGCGAGCGACTCCTTATTTATATACCTCATTCAATTTTCTCGAAAAATCAACTTGCGTCATAGATCGTGATATTAGTTGGTTTCTCCACTAAATTCCAGCATAATCCATATGGTTGCGAATACTCTAAAAATGGTAGTTTAGTCACCAACATGGTTTCCAAAAACGATACCAACTTGGCTCTATTGCCCATATTTCGCCAAGTTTCTAATGAATCGCCATTATAATGTAAGGAACTGCTTTTCTTGCGTTTATTACTATTTTAGCAGAACATATTTACAACATAGAGTAATATAAACATATTACACATTCAGATGTAAATTATTTACACTACTTTAAGTATTCTTTACACAAAATTCGTAACAACTGTTTTGTTTCAAGAGATAATTCTTCCTTTCCAACCAATTAATTATTCTCAATTTACGAAAATTTTTACAATCATAGTCTTGCTGTCATAAATGCTAAATATACCATGTATTACATTCATTATATTAAAGGGGTTCAATCTATTCGGAATTCTTCGGTGATAAATGATTTAACAGTCTATGATCGATGGTCGAAAAGGTAAAGGTAATACCATGTCTTGTACCACGAACATCTTTATATGTCTCTATAAGGGCAAGATGTATCAGTGGAAGAGAAACAAGCTACTTCAGTGTTACATCGTAAAAGCACGAATGCTCATAAATTCATTTTTATAGTCGACTTGAGTTCGGAGATGTTTGGATGTGGAAAGAAGACGCTTTTTCTATTTCAGTATTGCTCAAGAGAGAATTGATACCCATAGAGTAAGTCTCTGAAAAATTTACAGAGTTCTTATCCAGAGAAATTGTTCTGATGATTATTCTATTAATTTAGTATTTTTAAAGTGCATTCAGATTTCTTAAGTGAGTTAATTTTTAAATTATTGAAAATTTATAAATTCAATTTTTTTGATTAATTAAAAGTTCAAATAGTAATGTATAGTTCAGTAAGTAGTATATAATAATTAAAAGTTAATGTATAGTTCAGTAAGTAGTATATAGTAATTAAAAGTTAATGTATAGTTCAGATTTTTTCACATACACATGCAATAATTCACCCATTAAATTTTCTTTTGATTGATTTTATTTAATTCATAATGGTCTTTAGCCCTCCAAGATATCACGGTAAAATTAATTTTTTACACTTAACGGGAAATATACGTATTAACCAGGGTTTCGAATTGGAACTGAACAAAATAACCGAAAACCTGAAAAAAACCCAGTTATTTGGTCAGATCGAGAAAACTGGAACTGAACCGAAAAAAAACATATCGGTTTATTTTAGTTCGATATATCTTCAGTCATTTTGTTACTGTAACCAACTTATCGATGTTTTCTCGTTCAACGTCGACCATATAATCATCATCATTACATGTTCATTACTTCTCGATTTTCTATTTGGGTGTTCATTAGTACTTTTCTGTTTCAGTTTCACATGAAACTACTTGTAGAAGGTAGATTTAATTCAGCTGAATGAACTCAAAAAAGTATATATAATTAAGTTAAGAATATACATATAAAATAAAATTACTCATTCGGAACTGAACCAAAAACCGTTAATTTTAGAGGAACGAAAACCGTAATTGAACCAATATATTTGTTTTTTAGTTTAATCGGAGCGAAAATATTACTATTCGAAGCCCTGCCATTAACCACTACTTATCTTCTAAGAAAATTGCCATGTTCATATTTTTCAAAACAGGATCATGTAATATTGCATCATACACGTATTAAGATCAGTCACAGAATTAATACCGGAAATCACAAAATTCTAAGAGCTGAGATCTCCTGAATAAACAAAGAACGTTTTTGAGTATCATTATAGATGTTCGCCTGTGTTTGTCCGTTTATATTTCTATTGTTCATTTTGTGTGTGTGAAATAAATATGCAGCTAAAATACTCTCATCCTTCCAATGACTCCAAAAATTAAAAGATTTTCCTAGTAAAATGTTTTAATTCCATAAAAGTAATCTCATGTATTTATACATAAAAATTACACTTGCTAAAATTTTAGTTTTTAGTATTGCGAAATATTTGGCAATAATTTGAAAAACAGTACAAACTGAATAAATTAAAAATACTTTTTTTCTGACATCTAAAACATTAAACTACGTTCAAAACAATAATTTTGAAAAAAAGTGTAAAAATGGATAAATTTTTCCATATTTAGAATAAATTGAATTAGAATATAAAAATAAAATTGTTTTAAGAATACATTATTTCTAGACAAACATTTAAATGTAATTTTTCGGCAAAGGTGAAGAAAGAAAGATACATTTTTGTCGTATTCTTCTTTTACGAAAAATGCTTCTATAAAAATAAAATTTTGCGTATATATAACTTAAACGTCTCTATACAGAGGCTGATCTAGGATTTAATTATTAGGAAGTGATCAACTTAGAAGTGGATTTATTCATATTTTTATACATTAGAGATATGAAATTTTAACAAAAATCACCAATTATTATTTTGATTAATACTGACTCTGAAAATAACGGAGTTTCTTAAAAATCCTAATTAAGGATTTGTAGAGAAATTTTAGTTAAGTGTAGGAAAAAATGTTTTTATGGAATCCTTGAAAATACAATTCTTCATTTTCTGCCAAACAGTTGCCTTAAATAATTTATTTTGTAATATGAATGTTAAAACAATTTTAAATGTATATTCTTATTCAGTTGACACTAAATATAAAAAAAATATTCATTTATACGCTTTTGCAAAATTATGGTCCTTCCTTAATTTTTTATAGCTTTTTGAAATATGAGAACAAAATAAATTTAAAACATAACACATGAAAGTGAAATACTTAAAAATAATTTCGGTAATATTTAATTTTTTCTTGTTTTTCTTAAAAAAAACAATAAATAATTTTTTAAAAAGTTCCAAAAAGCAGATATTTATATTATAGATTCTCTTAAATAAACATCTTTTTGTTTTTCCGAGACAATCAGGCAGTGTCTTTTAATTTAATCATCCTTATAATTCAATTCCAGCTTCTTTTTTAAATAAAAATCAAAATAACAATGAAACTCGTATCCTTAAAATTTCAGGAAATATTTAAAGAATGAATTATCATTATTAAAAAAAGATTCTTCTCAACATGAAAAAGTAAGCACAAATTATAAAAAAGAAATTTGTTCATTTATACCAAAGCTGAATGAAAGTAAGTAATCTTTAAATTTACATTTCAAAAGAGCGAATACAATTTAAAGAACAATAAAGTAAAATAATGGTTAATGCAAGCTTTAATGAGCATGCCTTCCGAATTATACATTTTTTATAAAATATTTTATTGATTTTACAATTAACTGAATGTTCATAAGGAAAAAAATGTTGCCTTACTTTCATTTTAGTAAGCTTAAATATTCAGACGATTTTTCAGAAGTTCAAGTGAATGGGTGAATATTAAATTATAAATGATGGGTTCACACACTAGCGATTTTTGAAGCATGGAAAGACGTAAAAGCACAAATTGGAATCATATTTACCCTTTTTACTTTCTTTAATTGAATCACTAACGGGGGATTCAATATTTATTGCTGAATTCTCTTTTTTTGTACAGAAACTAGAGAAATCTTTTATAGTTTTTCGCGAAAAACTGCTTCAATATTTTATCCGTTAGTAAAGCTCCGTTAATGAAGTTAAGTACCCAATAATTACCCATATTTAGAAGATAAGTGCAGATACTAGTAAAATTTAAATAAAAGATTTATAGTAATTGAAAACTCCAAAATAAAAACAAATGGTCAGCTGAGGATTTTTAATTCAATTGACTTATATTAAAAAATTGAGTTTTCTATTTGAAATTATAATAACAAAAAAAAAAAGGGAAATATTTTTAAGTAGAAATAAATTGTTTTATCTATGCATTATTTCCGTATTGAATCAAGAAGAGTGAGAATATACAGATGATATACATATATATATATATATATATATATATATATATATATATATATATTATAATTGACAGTTATTTAAAAAATAAACTTTTAAAAGTAGCACTAAAATTAGTTTCAAATTATGAATTAATTACTTAGAGAGCTACTACAAGATAATATGAAAGAAATTGTAACATATATATTTGGATGAGTAAAAGTCAGAACTGAAATCAACAGGTAATTAAAAAGTAAATGATACAAGAAATTTTGTAATTTTTAATTAATAATTTCAATTTAAAAACAGGTAGTTATAATATGCATTAGGGCTCAGTTGCTCATGTATTTGAATACTTCGGTAAGTGAGTTTTTCATCTCTTTTTACTATGTTTTTCAGAAACAAAACAAGTTAATTCTATTCTGTTGTTTCTTAATAAATAAATAAAATATAAGCTTAGAATTTTTTAAAAAAAGATCTTTACCAATATGAAAAATAAACATTAGAAATATAAGAGCAATTTTTTCAATAATTTTTTTTTCATGAACATTCTTGGATCAAATATCAAATTAATTTTTTTTAAAAACCACCCTTCCTGAAATCAAGCTTATGAATCTAACAAAACATAATCTGAATATAATGAAAATGTATCAATTTAGGAAAAAACACTTTTCGAGAAATTTTCTTTTTGAATAAGCAAATTATATTCCAATTATACATTTTAAGAAAGTGATAATAAAAAAAAAGAAGAGAAAACGATTTTTTCGTGGTTTTATAAAGCAGACGATGATAAAGAAATAAATTCTATGAAAATGATCAGGGAAAAAATAATACTTCAAAAGTCTTTGTAATAGTGCCTGGAGAAAAATTACAATGTTTATTATTTAAAAAACAAAACAAAAAAGACACTCAGAAGTAAAGAAATATTTAAGATCTAAGTTTTTTTTTGCAACGTTCGCCCCTTTTTGAGGAAAAATACTATACTGAATGAGCTATTTTCACTAAAGTCTCTCAATCTTCGACATTCCTTTTGGACTGTTTGGAGAAAAAAACCGAATAAGTCTTAGAAATATTTGGTAACGAAAAAAAAAATTACGTAAATCGTTTGCAGGGGGTGAAAAATATAAAACAGGGAGAAAAATGCAAATAAAGAGTGAAAACGATTCAATACATTCAGACGTAAGGTATATTTTGAAGAAAAATATATTCTTGTTTAAAGAACTATAATGGCAACTTAAATATTGGAAAAAAATTCTCAAGAACTACTTGGCAGAAAATTCCAGAATAATTTACAGATTAAAACTTTGTGCTTTAACGAAGTGTTATTGTTCATTACGTGGAAGGGTATTTTATATAGAGAGAGCCAGCTCATTCCACAGGGGTTTTCAATATATTATATGACTATACAATGTTTTAAAAAGTTATCTGTTTCTTAATAGTACCATCATTAATATTTTAACGTATTGAAAAATATTTCTATAGGACAGGAGTCGAATTGTTTTAAAGAAAAGTATAATAATCTTCAACGCGCTTTCCTAACTCCTTTCTTCAGAATCGATTTCCTCAAAACTTTTGTCTATAACTAACTTGAACTTTTGTCTATAACACTCTCTTCCCCGGGGGGGCAGAAATTTTCGCAAAACCCTTTCTTAGTAGATCCGTACTCAACAAAAGAAACATGCCTGACTAATTTCATATTTGTAGATGTAATATTCTTGGAGATATCGTAATGTGTGTCTGTAAGTGAGTTCCTTTTCTAATTTATATATACATGAAGTGCAATTTACTCAAAAATGCAATATATTATTTAAAGTTCCTACTATAACCAGCTTTTATATAAAACTAGTTTTTGTTTTATTATCATTTACTCATAACAGTATTATTATTTGATAAAATTTCCCCCTAAAATAAAGAAATGTTTAAATTGATATATTATAGTTATAACTGGAAAAAAAGATAATGATAATTAAGTACTAAAGAAAGGCATTAACGTATTGGTGATGAATGTACACGTACACTTTTTACATATCTGTGGGGTCGTGGGAAGCCTAGTGGTTAGAGCATAGGACTCAGGATCGGAAGGCCTGAGTTCAATGCCCGATGCCACCAAATACCCTCCGAGTACACACGGAGTACGTGCCTGTTAAATCAGTGGGTCCGAAAGTCTTGTGGGCTGAATTACGAGTGCAGGGGACTGGAGAATATTTCCCTCCTCTTCAGTTCCATGCCTAAATTGTGGTGGTGGAGATCGGTAGTGTCGCCATTTATCGTCCCTTTGGGAATTTCACCGAGCTAATTCGTACTATCACCTGTACGGTTCTCAAGGCTTAGGCGCAGGCGTACTTCTAGTCCTTTGCTAAGATGAATTTCGTGGACCTCGATCTGACTACGTCAGACAGGAGCATTTGAAACAACAGCAACACATATCTGTACATTAGATAATTATCATTATCTATAAGCGGAACTGTTAAGTGATCTTGAATTTTATACTGTCTTTTGCATAACAATTTATTTGAAAACTTATGAAAGTAATATATATGCTTCTTTCAAATAAATATAATAGATATAATTTAAACCATTGCGATGAAATATTTCATTCATTAAATAAACATCAGTACCTCATTAGCAAGGTAGCTTTAAACTAATGCAATGAACGTATTGTTAATATATGTTCATAGGCGATGTAGCACGGGAATAGAGACACAGTAATACCCCTAGTCTTACGTGAACGCGGAGTTACGCGATTTTTAAATCTCATCAATTAATCTTTTTTTTCCATCTCTGAACCTCCGTGGGAATTAGTGTCTGAACTTGATGAAATTGGTAATTTGATTGACGAAGTTATCGATCTTTCCGGACAATTAAATTTAGAAGTGGATAGTGGTGACTTTCAAGAATTGCTAGATTCCCACAATAAGGAACTGACAACAGGAGATGACAACATAGACATGCAAGAGCAAAACATTGAAGAACTTGAGTCTTTAGACCCAGTTTAATCAGAAGATCGAATTACGGTTGAGAATTTGAAAAAAGGCTTCGGTTTAATTCAGAGTCTCTTAAACTGGGGAGCGCGCCCCCTAAGGGGACGGAATAACTCAGCGAGGGGGCGCGAGCATATTGAAAAGTCGGAAACAAAAGATTAAGTAAGAAAATTATTAATTTACTGAATTTATACATTTACACTGATATAATACACTTAATAATTATCAGTGTGACCCATGGGATCTTCATATAAAACATTATATACAAAAAAATAATATTTATCATTAACATTATACTCGTTATATATCATTAGCATTATTTACAAAAAATAATATTTATCATTAACATTATACACATTATATATTATTAACATTATATACAAAAAATAATATTTTTATAATTAATCCCTTAAATGTCGATTTAAAGTTACGCGATTTGCGCCCACTATTTTCCACGTAGACGAGCGTATATGAAGTATTTGTGTGTGTGTGTGTGGGAGGGGGGGGTTAAATAAGCAAATCCTCTGAAATAAGTAAACTGTGTGTGTGTTACATAGTAATAACACTGTTAAGATCCTTTTATTGCATTCCAAGATCTTCGGAATAATTTTATGGATAGTAGTGCACGGAGAAGATCACACTTCGGAAAGACGTAAATATACGTCCGGGCAATTATCGCCCTGCTTGAGTGAGACGTTTATATACGTCAGTGGCACTTAAGATGTTAAGGTCGTGTTGTAGGCTTAGCGTCAAAGTATAGTATTATTGAATTCAATATATTGTTGTATGGAAGGGGGGGAGATGAAAATTATGATTGAATATTGGGTGAAGTAGTGAAAGTTTGAGAAGCACTGGTTTAATTGAAAAAGGGTTGGAAATTTTTCAGAAAAAATGGACTCCAATGATGGGCGTATCATTTTAACAAAACAAGGAAGGAAAATTTATTAGCATGCTATGAGGAAGTTTTATTGAAAAACAAAAAATCTTTGAGCCGGCCGTCTACTTTGTTAAATTTTATGAAACCATCTACATCAAAATAACTTTGATTTGCAGTTCTGTATTTGTGTGTGTGTGTATTATTTAATATTGAATTAAACTTATTTTTCTAAATTATGAGTTTTCTTCCGTCTCTGGTCCTAAATAAAAATAATTTATATGCGAAATCATACCACTGACTTATGTGGTTATAACTTAGTCCCACCTATCTCCTATGTTCTTTTATTTTATTGAAAACATTTATAACTCCGTGCACCACAACGGGTCTAACATAGAAATAAGCATGGAGCACACATCACAAAGAGAAGGATTATAACAAAATATCCGTGCCTTACTCGGGATTCGAACCCATCCCTTACGGTACCGCAGTCAACGTCACTAACCACTATTCAGGACGGGCGGTTACCGCGTAAGTTCGGGGTATTTATGTACTGAGACGTGTATATCGGATGCCTGATTTTGTACAAGATTATTACCTGCATGTCGAAGAGATATTTTAAAATTTGGCTTTATAATTTTGAAAATTTGATATCGAAAAAATGCAAATTTTTCAAAACACTTACTGAAAATTATTTTCAAGATTATTAAATACTTTACCACATAATGAAATTTTATAGATTAGTCACCTTGCACTGGAATTGACTATATAATGGTCATTAAAAATTATAATCAAGTTACTTGGAGAGAAGATTAAGTTTTATTTAAGAAATTATCCCTCTAAGGAAAAGTGTTCTATATAAAAAAGGAAGAGATTATGATCACATAATTCTGTCTTTCATGTAAGAAATTTGGCATGTTTATGGAAAAAAAATTAACTTTTGTGTTGCTTTTGAACAATATTTTGTTTTGAAAAAACATTTCTGAATTTTCTAAAATTTTACTTTTTTATTCTAAATTTGTAAGAGTTATCTAAGATGACGGAATCTGAGAGATTAAATTAATATATAATATAGCCAACTATTATTAATTTTACTAAACGCAATTATATATATATATATATATATATATATATAAATAAATATATATATATATATATATATATATATATATATATATATATATATATATATATATATATATATATATATATATATTCCACAATTTTATTTCTCTTAGATTTTAAACGCTACAATTTTTTACAGGGCTGATTTTTTTTTAAAATTATTCATTTGATGTCTTTAAAATCAAAATGCATAATAAATATTTTTTTTGATGTTCTGATACAAAAAGAAGATAAAAAAATACTTTAAGTTTGTTTATTTGCGAATTAAAGTATTAGCAAAAGGGGTACTTGAGTATTATAGCAACAATCGCCAGCGTTCAAGATCTCGCCAAGTTAGCAACCTCCATTTGGCATGTGTCGTATGCGCTGAATTGACAATCATGTGCTTCATTTCATATAGTGTTGCCAATATGTTGCGATAATACGTAACATGTTATTGAGTTGTTAAAGTTTCGAACCACAGTTGTTTTTCTTAGTAAATATTAATAAGTTATTTTAATTATAATGAGGTATTGAGTAGAAATTTAATATAATATTGTTCAAAAAAGAAATAATGTGTTCTAGCTGAAAATTGTTTTCATCAAATTAAACTTCCATTGTTTTATTTTTACAATTAAAGTTCAAAGGGAAAATAAAATGCGTACAATAGTCTTCTATATCTCATCGTACACTATAGAGCTAAATACTGCATAATTTTATATATAAGTTTATTACAAAGCAATCAGACAATAAAAGTTTAAAAATTAGAAACTGAGTGTATCACAATGATTCAAACTCTTTTGTTTTATTTGTTATCTTTGTTAACTTTGTTGGTTGTCTTTTTACCTTAGTTTAGTCGAGATTAAATCTTCAGTAACCACTACACACAAACTGAAACAAAAACACCAGTTTCTTAAGACGAGAGAGAGGCTTCTTAATTTATCCCCTTTGCTTGGCTACAACAAGAAACTCGATCAATTATTTTGGGTCACTGACGCGAGGAGATTTCTATCTAGTGCACGGATTAAGTGAAGCGAAGCTTTTTCTAACGAATGACAACTAGCTACCCACATTGGTCAGTTACAGATATAACTACAACATTTGTGACGCAAAGCTCAGGAGAAATATAATGTTTTTTTCAACTAATATAAGGAGGGGATCCGTAATTGTTTATTTTAGGGAATTGTTTTGTTAGAAGTAAAGTATTTAAAGTAATATTTTCTATTTTCGGAAATATTTTTCATTTTGAAATTATATATGGAGATAACAACATTTAACTTGGTTCAATAGTAAAATTTAAAAAAAAAACAGGCATTGTTTGAAAAAACATTTAGATATAAGAGAACGGTTTTAATATAATATTACAGTGAAATAAGTTTGATGCGAAAACGCTTAAGATGAAATAATACAACTGTCCCGACAAAGTACTATGTATTTTCATGCATTTTTTTTCTCTTTACAGGAAACAAAAATTGTTTAATGCTAAACCCGGGAATAGAAATATGTGTTTGTTTATTTTTATTAATTTATAAAGTGTGTAGCTATCCTTTGATTGCAGGTGTGAGAGGGTTCGAGTAAAGATCAACCATTTCTCAACTGAAACACTTCTATCGCCATTTTTACTTATTAGACCTTCTAAGCTTAACTGAGAATGCATTTTAATAACTAAACCCGGGGAGCAATCAAATTTATGAATCTAGTTATAATAGAAATAAGAGCACTTATCTAATCTCTTGAGTGTTCATGCTTCAAAACTTACTTAATCTTTCCTCTCGAACTAACAATACTAAGCACGACCACCGGTTGCTAACACTATGCTTTCTTCCTATTCTCAATTTTCAACCATCTCATCTTGCCTACTCTAAGACTAGTACTTAAACAGAAGCTCTCATTTACATAAAACCAAGTAATCTGTACGGAAAGCTGTTTTCAACTAGATCACAGTTAAAAGAGTATTTTACCAAAGACAATTAGTAAAAAGGACTAATGGAATCCGTTACAAGTGTAGTCATACTTTTTGGACAGTTTCCAGTTTAAATTAAGAATTTTGAGGATTTGACAATTCCTTTAAGCAAATCATGCGTTTATTATTCTATTATTGATTTCTGAATAAAGTTAATGTACATTTATGGAATTTCTAAAATGCTTTCCTTTCTATTTTCAAAAGTTTATAATTTTCCAAATGTTGTATTTACGATCTTTGCATAAATGAAGCATTTGTATAAAGTATTTTTATTTATTTAAATCCTTCTCTTTCTAAAGTATCAATGGTACGAATTACTAAAACATCTGCAATATCTGTTGAATCCTTTTTATAATCAATTACATTATGAAGAACTTAATTTAACATATCTAATAAGACACATATTATTTTTTTAAATGTTCTTAAGGTATCCAACTACGTTAGGAACCGGGATTTTAAAAAAAGCACATAAATGGATAATTTTCAACACATTTAGTGTCATTTCGATTAGAATACATGTATAAAATGGTTTTAAGGACATTTTGACAAAAAAATTTATTTAAATATAATATTTTGGCAAAAAATTAACTTAGAATAATCTTTTTTCCAAATGTTCTCCTTTTGTGAAAAATGCTTCGATTATAATAATATTTTGCCTGTATATAGCTCAGATCTCTGTACAGAGGCTCAACTATGACTTTTGAAAAAATCACATTATTTTCAGAGTTACAACCAATTCAAATAATTTTCGGGCTTGTTTTTTTTTAAAATTTCTCCCTTCTGTTGTCGTAAACATGGATAAACCCATTTTTAAGTTATATATTTCGAAAATTCTAGTTGTCCTCTGTAAAGAAGGGAAGTCTGACCTATATACAGGCAAAATATTATTATAATAGAAGCTTTTTTCACAAAAGGAGAATACTTTGAAAATGGTTCATTCTATGTTCATTTTTTGTCAAAACATTGTACTTAAATAATTGTTTATTGTAATACTATTCTTAAATAAATTTTATATACATTTTCTAATCTAAGTAACACTAAACATAAATATTATCCATTTATACGCTTTTGCAAAATCACGGTTCCGAACGTAGTCGGATACCTTAATACCGTAATCAGTTGCAGGTACTTACGAATTCACGATATTGTATGAGACCAAGCAATTAGTAGTCTTCAGACCAGTTGTAGAATGTTTTTGCGCCCATAAATTCCTATACAATAAATGGTTTTTGCAATGTCTTATACCTACTCTCAAAATTTTGTCTGTACCTTTAATTCAGAACTACTATGTATTAAAGCTAATTTTTGGGATTTTTTTCATTGCAATTAATGAAATACTTAATCAGTAAGACATTCTGCTACAGCGCGTTCATAAACATGAAATCTTAAAATCATGTTCCTTGAGATTTAAAAATATGAATTTAAGCTATATATATGAAATGATCTTTCTGGTGAAAATTTAAAAAAAAATATTCTAAAATGTGCAAGATAATATATTTTAAAAAACTTAATAGCAATAAATAGTGTTCTGCATGATTAAAAAAACACTTACTACCGGAGATAAACCTTTTTATGCTATTAACTGCAAAGTAGAATCGAAATCACTTACCTAAAAAATAGAAAAAAAAGATAAGTCAAATATAAACGTAAAAATAAGTACAATTAAACTTTTAAAAATTAAAATATTAAGTGCATATATATATATATATATATATATATATATATATATATATATATATATATATATATATATATATATATATATATATATATATATATATATATATATATATATATATATATATATATATATATATATATGTATGTATTTGTACATATATTACCTTTGAAAAACTATGTAATTAAAAAGTGTGGACGATATGTGATTGCACCCAATCAAACATCAAAAATAGATAAAAGATGAATTTTTTTAATTTAAATTTACAGATTTTTTTAAAAGTATTTAAATTTATTCCATAATATTTTTAGAATAGATTTGACTTGATTTAACTTTGACTATGATCGATATTTTGTTTTTTCTGTTCAAAATTTAAGGCACTTGCATTAATTCGAGAAAAAAATAGAGTTTTATTTATGGATTCGTTTTTTCGA
This sequence comes from Trichonephila clavipes, assembly GCA_019973935.1. Lineage (NCBI taxonomy): Eukaryota > Metazoa > Arthropoda > Arachnida > Araneae > Nephilidae > Trichonephila > Trichonephila clavipes. Next base: position 758,595 of record BMAU01018426.1, read on the forward strand.
AGGTTAATTTATTGTGATTATATATTATATACATCTTTTTTTTCTCATTTTATAACAATGTATAAGAGAAAGCATACGAAACATAGGTACACAAACCGTTAATTACGTTGCATAACATACAAAGCTTGAATCAATCGTGGGATTAGAATAAAATATATAACAAATATTTTTTTTCTTCAAATCTATTCAAAAATACCCAAGTTCTTTTAGAAGCTATATTATTTTTTTGAAAAACATATATACTCCTGGGATAGTTATACAATACTCCTTATACATACGTATATTTTTTACGAGGTGTTATTTTAAAATATTAAGTTTCTGGAGAGAGTTCTTTTGAAAAAAAAATCGACGGTAATTTCTGATTCTAGTGCTTGTTTACCTCTACTTTTCAAACAAGAAAATAATAGCCCGAAAAGGCGTTCTTTTTACCTCGCATAATACTTGTGGGATCTTGAAACCCAATTACTGTCACAGTTTAAACCGAGGAGAGACATTGGTCCTCGTTTATTGAGTCTCTGGATCCTATTACACTAGTTCCGGCCGTTAAATTTGCGATGTTTGGTCAAATTAGATTTATATTCTGTAGTAATTCATCTGAGTATTTTTTGTATAAATGCCTGTGTATGTTGTCTTGTTTTACATCAGCATTTTGACTTTCGCGTTTTAGGCTATTTATTAATTTGATATATTTTGCATCTAGTATAGTACCAGTAGAGCACACAGAAATTTTTCAAGGGGGGGTGGGGTTCCGTGGTCGAAAGTTCATCATTCTTGTATCATGCTCCTTTTGATTTTGTCGATTTTCGGGAATAAAACACAGTAAAAAACTAATTATTCAATAAATAATTAGCATTAATTAATAAAATTATTCATTAATAACAGATACTTAGTTGAATATTTTGCGCACTATATACTTAGAATTATAATCAATCGGAAAAAAATCAAGGGTTTTTTTTGGGGGGGGGTTTCCGGACCCCCCTTTGTGTGCGCCACTGGTAGTACATATTACAGAAGATCCCTAGAATGATTTTGTATATATATTTATATGTGCATTTACGTATATGAGTCTTGTTTTACACAAAGACTGATTGGGTTGTTTGTTATTTTCTATATTGATATTTTGTGTGCAATACAGTGCTTCTCAAACTTTCAATATTTGCGACTGCAACTTTCATCGCCTCCCCTCCATAGAATAACAATGTATTGAACTCAATAATACAATACTTTGACGCTAAAAATGTACAATATAACTCTAACCTCTTAACTTCCATGTATAAACACGTCTTTCCGATGTGCGATACTTTCTGTGCACTGCTATTAATAAAATTATTCCGAAGGCTTTGGAATGTAATAAAAAGACATTTACAATGTTTGTGAAAGATTTACTTATTCGCAATTGTGCTGGCGCTTGTGACGATGGGAGAGGGGTGTACGAAAACGAAAATTCAAGAACGACAAAGATGCGTCTTCAATCTAATGTTTATTATGGGGGACGCGTTTGGTCTCGCTGATAACTAAGATAAAGCGACCCTCTCTACTGCACAACAATAAACTGGACTGCCTCTAGCGAGGCTTTTCTAGTAACCTTTTTGGCATCTTGGCGATCTCAACAAAGCCGAGCTCGCCAACAGTGCCAACGATGGAAGACCTGACGTATGTCGAAAATGTAGGCATTCTTTACATGTACAGATGTGCAAACGGTAATGGCAGAGTGGCGCTACGAATGTACGCCACGTTGCAGTTTCCTTATCGTCGAATGCAGGATCACAGAAACTTTTAGAGGTTACATCGTCGTAAAATACGTTTACTCCACGTCACCGGACATGATGTAGGTAGATGAAGAGCTGTACGGAGTCCAAGCCTGGAATAATGCATCTTGAACGTTGTGGCTAGGAATTGCAGTATCGGACCGAAAGTTCAATACTGGTATTCGGTATTTTTTAGCTTTTAATACCGGTAGAAAAGATTTTATAAAAAGAAAGAAAACGCAGGTGTTACTTTGTAAATATCAGAAAAAATAATTTGTTTTTAAAATTATAACACGATATAAAGAATCATAAAAAAGTAAAGGAACATCTTATTTATTTAAATCACAAAAAAGTGTGTAAATACCTCTATTCAGTCTGTGGTACTATTATAAATTTTTGAAATGTGATCTTAAAAAACATAATTCACCAACTGTGCTGTCATTATGCCTGGAACGTAATGTTGTGCAAAAAATACCAGCTGTCGAAAACGCACTTTAAGTATCTTAGCTAGTTGTTGGTACCTTTAGAGCAATGCGGATATTCTCATATGAATAATGAAACCAACTCGAAGTATTATCAACTGATTCTTTTATGTTCTATTAAGTTATTCATTAGTATGGGTTATTATTTATGAGCATGTATATAATGAATTTGAAAAGGATTTTGAGCCCTAAAGTATGTAATACAAATACGATGCGAATAATAAACTCACCAATTTAAAAGCCAGACATCGAAAAACATTACGCACTTTCTTTACAACTACACCTTTATTTTCACAGACACGAATATGATACATACTCGAATCCTGCGCGTGTGCAGTATCACCCTGAGCTGTATTAGGATAGTTTCGGCTCGTTCCTTGGATGATTCACATATTTTATCACTTCTTTTGATTGTACGATACAACTTTATATTCACAGTCTAATTAATATCTTCTTTAGGGAGGCATAAAAACAAAAAAAGTATGCTATTTTGCTACGTTGACGATCCCTAAACATATAATAGAGACAATTTTTTTTAAAAAATCCAGTAAATAACGGGAAAATGGTATTTAAACTTGTAAATACCTCTGTTACAAAATTGTACAAATGGTATCCCGGTATACCGGTATTGCAATAACTAGTTGTGGCTGATAGACCCGAGTCAAGTACAAGAGGTTTTGCATATTGCGTGTGAGTCATCAGACAGTTTATAGAGTGTTAAACTAAAATCGTTTATACACCTTCCATTTTCAGCGAGTAGAAGCTTTGAATCCAGCAGACTACCTTCTCCGACTGCCAGTTGGTAGTACAGCAATGTACTCTGCAGTTAAACTTCATAGTTAATGTCCTGAACAGTTATTGTAAACATTACAATTGTCAAGGACGCTTTTAATAAGTTTTGTCTTTCGTTTTTGTCTCTAGCTTTTTGTGTTTGTGCCTCTACATTTCACTTACGCCCATAAATTTCGGTACAATAAAGGATTGTTAGAATGTTCTGTACCTACCCTTTAAGTGCGTACCATGAATTAGGGAACACCCTGTATATCCGTTCCCTTTATGTCAGTAAAGACCTAACATTGCAAATAGGAACTTTCATCACTCTGGAGTAAATTATTTCCCCCACTGCAGTTAAATATATACGTATGTTCTTATTTTTCTTTTTTAATAAGTTTACAGAAAAAAAACTATCGTTTACACACTTACTGTATTTTAAATTAGTCTCAGATTCTTCTTACTATCCCTTATCATGGTTAGTTACATTTATAGCAGTTAACATAATCCTAACAGTTCTGTTACGTAACATTTTGTCCTATAAATTGTTATACCAAACGTGAGAAAATTTAATCTCATAAAATAATATAATTCTAGTATTTAAAAACATGTGTGATAGCCTCCGACTAAGGAAAGCCATCTCTTCATCTACTCGACCTAGATTTGTAGGAGTTAAGGATTAATTATATTTGATAATAATAAATTCAATTTATTATTATCAAATATAATAATCAAAGGCAACCTTACTATAGGGGAGGAATCAATTTTGATATATCGCAGCTCTAAATCTTATGTGAATATGCACCTGAAATCCTAACCGCTTAACTTTAAGTAAAGTTATCTTATGAATCCTAACTTCGTTAAATTATTTGAATAGCTAAAGCCCTGCATTCAGTAACTCGGCTTTTCTTTCCTCCTTCTTTTCGATTACTGAACCTCCACGATATATCTACCAATTAATCTGCATATCAAGGTTTCTTTTTGAGAGGATTGGCTGTGAAATAACTCAATTGATAGCCTCAACGATTCTCCAAGAGGATTAGTTGAAGAACTCCGTAAAGCTCCGTCACACACGTTTCATAATTTAGAGATCATTGTTTATAATTTAGAGATTTATATACCAGCGATAATTTCAAATTGGCTCATAATTTAGGGCTTTTAATTCTAAATATAAAAATAGAAAAATGGTTCACCTAGCTAAAACAAAGAAAGAAGATTTTAATGGTGCAGCAGAAGCTTCGTACAAAATAAATATAGTATCATGTTCTACCTTCGAATAAATTCATATCCTACTGTATAAAATACTTACAAATTTCTTCATTACAATATAAAGTATATTAATCAGTAAGAAAATAATATTATCTTATGTTAATATGCTGCAAAAACGTTGGCTTAATAATCTATTTTGATAGAGTTTATGTATAAAGTTAGCTATATAAACCATTAAAATTAATTTAAAAGGCAATGTATTATATAACCATGATGTACGATATTTAAATTTTTTTATTTGTCTTTTATTTACTAACACCTGCTACTTACATTTATTTGTTACTTACATTTACTAGTACCAAGTATATATTCGTAATAAATTGAATTCCATAAAAGTGTCTTGAGTAATTTTGAACTCATTTGAATTAAAGAACACATATCTTTAAGATAAAGATTGATTTTAACAAATATTTCAGGCTTCAGAGAGGATGAGCAGAAAGTAATTAAAAAGAGATAAACAGTCTGTGTTTATCATACTTCTAATCGCTTTCATGAACTGATTAAATTCAATGAAATAAAACAAAAAAATCTCATCATTTAGAGAGAAAAGCTAATAAGCTGTTTGAGTTTGGAAATTACTTTGAGAAGAAAATGATTTTTATTTGTCAAATAAATATATTGATTCAGTTTCGTTTAAATTTTCTCTCAGCTTAAAAAGACTAAAAGTATTTTGTTAAATGCAATAGCAATCTATTGAAATGGAACATTATTAAGGAAGGTTATTCGCAATTTATTTAATTTTCTGTTTACTGTAATTTTTTTTAGTTTCTGATTTTTACGTCTGCACTTTTATGCACGTAACCAATACTTTTTTACCACAAATCAAAATTTCTTGGTTACATAAACTTCAAACATGAATCAGATATGCTTGATAACATTTAAAAACCTTCCTACATTAAAGAAATAAAATAAGAAAGCTTTAGTATAGAACTAAAATTCATCTTAATTCATGTAATATGAAATATTCTCAAAATTAAAAAAATGTATATGTTGCCTTATACGGTAAATGTTTCATTATAGGAGATCATTTGTATTTTGTTAAACAAATTAATATATTGTTACGTATATCCGGGGTTCGAGGATTTTCTGCAGAACAGTCGCAAAGAACAAGACAGTTTTTTAAGAGCGATGAGAATTTATTGTAAAAAATAAATCACAATATTCACAAAATAAATCTCAGAAGGTCTTCACACCTTCAACAATACTCAGACACAATTATCGGTGTCTAAAAAATACATGCATATAAAAAATTATCATAATCAATCACTCATTCAACCACCGAAGTAATCACTAATTACTTTAACAATCAAAGCAATACTAACTGATCGCTAGTCAAAACCAGACTGACTCACTTTCGTCGAACCTCTGTGTAGTCATATCCCTCGCGGATAATTCGAGAAAGACACGCTTGCGTCTTAGATCCTGAAATTATTGGATTTCTCTAGACGAATCTAGAGGGTTCCGAACTCGCCAAAAATGGTTGCCAACATGATCGCCAAGTCACCAACTTGGTAGCCAAAATGACGCCAACTTGGCTCTATGGCTAAGATCTCGCCAAATTTCTATTGAATCACCATTATAACGCAAGAGACGGCATTGCTTGTGAATATTAAATTTTTAACGTAAATTAAATTTAATTTAGAGTAAGATAAAGGCATTGCACACATCCAAATACAAATTATTTACACTATTTTGCCCAAATTCGTAACAATATTTTATGTATAATCATGATGCAAATAAGTATCTACGAATGAAATGTTATATCTTCAACAAATTTTTTATCAGCGCAAAACTAACAAAAAATTAAAATAACCACTGTGAACACTATTGTCATAATAACTGTTACTGTCTTTTCAAGCAGAAAACGTGACCTCTAGCGACCAATTACCCTAAATAAAGACCAAGAAAGAAATGAATATGGTCGTTATCAGTGGCTCACACAGGGATTTTTCAAGGGGGGTCCAGTGTCGAAAGTCTACCATTCTCGTATCATGCTCCAATACGCCACACAACATATTCTTTTGATTTTGTTGATTTGCGAGAACAAAAAACAGTGAAGAGTTAATTATTTAATAAATAATTAACATTAATTAATAAAACTAATTATTAATACGAAATACTTAATTAAATTTTAAGTTCAATATACATAGGATTATAATCAATCGGAAAATGAGGGAGGGGAGGGGTCCGGACACCCCCTCTCCCCTTGTCTGCGTCACTGGTCGGTATGAAAAACCGTTTCGTGTTCCTTGTCCATTATTTTGTTAATGATACTTATTGCCTTGTGTAACTAAAGATACTAATAAATAATTATTATACTAAAGGAGACTTCAAGGAACCCAACCCAGAATTTACCACCTTTAATTTAATCTTGAACGTCCAATGCTCTACACCATATTATTTCGATGCCATACAGAATGAAGATTTCATCGTTATTTTTAGTGGAAAAAGGAACATATTGCTCTGACAATAAAATGGCGGACAAATTAGCAAAAAAGCATTGTAATCTTTTAACTCCCTCAGCTTCTATCTTCTTCGTTCCGGACCATGCCCTTTGAACAATCCTAATGGGCCGTGGGTAGAGTATCGGACTCCAGACCGGAAGACCTGGGTTCGATGCCCGATGCCATCAAATACCCTCCGAGTACACACGAAGTACGTGCTCGTTAAATCAGTGGGTCCAAAGTCTTGTGGGCTGAGTCACGAGTGCAGGGTCTGGAGAATATGTCCCTCCCCTTCAGTTCATTGCAGAAATTGTGGAGGTGGAGACAGGTGGTGTCGCCATCTATCGTCCCTTCGGGGAATTTCACCGAGATAAATCGTACTGTCACCTGTATGGTGCTCAAGGCCAACGACAGGCGTACTTCTAGCCTCTTGCCACGATGAATTTCGTGGGCCTCGATCTGACTACGTCAGACAGGTGGCAATAGAAACAACTACAACAACAATCTCAATATTTAGTGGAGTTGAGGGTGCCTTCCACTCATCAATGATATATAGGTAGTAGACCTGGCCTGACTCTAGCTCCCCAGTGTTACAGAGGCTCTCACACTACACTCTTACACCTTGCGAGTGGCTATATTAAGTGCCTCTCGTTACCTAAGAACAAATAGATTTTATCCATCTTTAACAAGTGTCAGGATCACCAGGCATCTCCTGAGAATATTTACTGTTTAGTGGATCTGTCTGATAAAAGTAGCTAAGGGGATCATCCTTTTGATTTTTAATACTCAATGGTCTAATGGATCTTGTCTGAATTCGTCATTCACTGGAGGATTAGCAAGAACAACTCTTTCAATCTGGATTACAAGGTCCCCGCTCTAAAACAGCAATTTCATTTTAGCTCGTCCATTCAGGTTCTCTCATTTCGCTTTTACCTTTAAATAAAGCAAGATCAAATAGGGCATCTCGCTTTTTTCCATCAGAAGTCCATGTGAGTACAATTGTAAGAATACTATCCCTGTTTCTATTCTTACAAAATGTCCTGTAGGTATGAAAGTCAACTAATTTTAATTAATTACAATTAAACTATCGTATTGTCACCCAAAGCAATCATGTATAGAACATTTCAGTTTAAATGACAGCATTAAAATGTGAGAAAAAAACCTTTAAAAGGTTTGACACAAGTCGCTAAGTCGCCAAAAATAATGCCAACGTGAGATTATCTGTATTTGTTTGAATAATTAATTTTAATCAATTAATCTTTTAATTATAGTTAAGTTACTGTACTGTCATCCAAAATGATCGTCAATATAAAATTTCAGCTCAATTGAGCGCTTTAAAACGTATTTTATGAACGATTGAAAATTTGAACATGATATAGGAAGATTGAAAACCAATAGTCGAAATTGAACAAAGAAAGTGTATCTTCATATCCTTTGGTGTCATCATTATTTCGTTATATGATAGGATATACACAAGCAAAAGAAGCAATCAATTTTATTTCAGAAATAAAAATATACACGACTTCTCATAAATTGTTTTTATAGTCCTTACCCATTGAGACATGTTCAGAAGCAATGCATAAGAAAAATGGAGATATGTTGTACTTCGTTATAGCTCAAAGGAAAATTCACATCAGTGACGCAAACTGCAGTTTAAACTCACCAGCTATTCTGATATAGGATGCTTCAGTTCTTTCTGTTATAACTGCTCTTTTAATGTTACTCTAAAACAGGGGCATAACTATTGCCGTATCAGCTCTATTTATGATACAGGGCCCCAAAAAGGGGCCCTTACGAAATTTTTATACAGGCCCTACTTAGGACTGTAAACTCATGTGCCCGAAAAGCTGTTTTTTACATTATACAAAAATATATAAAAACATATTGGCGGATAATAATACAATAAGTGGTTTTTTTTAAAAAAGTGTTATAAATATTTGTTTTGTAATGCACTCTTATTTGTATAATACTGCTTATAATAATATTTTTTATTAATTTTTATAAGGTATATGCTAAGGGATATTTTTTTTGGTGTGAGAGTTCTCTTTTATAAAACTAAGTTTTCTATGATATAATTACCTTTAGTATAACTGAAGCTGTCTAGTAGAAGAAATATGTGTTATTGAAATTACGTATACAAGAGAAATTGATGTACGGTTAGAATAATATGATCCAACAACACTGAGGAATTGTTTCCATTGATTCCAGTTTTTCCTTTAGCAGAAAACGCTTATTGATCCGAAACAGCATGGATGCATCTTAGGAGGAATTTTTAGTCCCAGTAGTCTTGCGTCCCTTCTAGTAATATTTGAAAAAGACAGTTGTTTAATTATTATTCATAGTCAACGAACATTAATCTTCCCTCCATCAACTATAGCTAGTTAATTAACAAATTTTATTTTAGTACAATGTTTGATATGTGCTCTGTTATGATTGCATCACAACCTCGTTGGATTCAAATACGGAATCCTCAAAATTACCAACCAAACTTTAATGTTTTTATCCCAAGAGGACTTTAAAATTTCAGATGAATTGTACAGGGTGTTATATCAAACAGTGGTCACCGACCTTTAGCATTTTACGGACCACTAAATTTATAGCTTTATATTTAAGGGTCCACTGATATGATTTATCTTGTAGTTATATGATGACCCCACTATAACTAAATACTTCGTGACTTTTATTCATGTGTCTAGTTATATTTCCATACCATTAAAAAGGAACTCCATGAAACGTAAGAGCAATGTTAGCAAACAAGTGTTATGCCTCCAATTCACCGTGGTTGCCAGCTTAAATGTCGTTAGATACATTTTAAAAGTAGCTAAAAGTCACTTAATTAAGAGAAATTTCACTAAAAGTTGTAGCTAAATTTTTTAAAGCCATATTCCATAATATGTTTTGTTACTCTTCAGTGGCGTAGCTAGTTCTGAGGGGCCTCTGTATCAAAATTCTTTCGAAGTCCTATTTTAGATATGGAAACCTTGTTAGTGAACTGTAGTTACACATGTTTGGGGACCAAGTAGTTACGCCCTCGTTACTCTTCATACATACATTTTTAAAACTGAATTCCGTACTACTACGGTCTTGTAGAAGTGCGTGTACGACCACCTACTCCTTTTTTTATTTCGTTACAGTGCAATCTATTGACAAAGTTACAAGCTATTTTCCCAACGTAAGTCTTTGCATTACCATAGGTCATTTACATAACCTATATTTGAGATATTCTTCAAATCCGCATATTAGTTCCTGAGTTATCGACCTTTAAGTGCCATCATTTCAACTTTAATCACCCTACATATTAAGGTATCCGACTACGTATTTTTGAAAAATTCACATCACATTTTCAAAGTTACCACCAATTGAAATAATTATTGGCGTTTTTTTCTTAAAATTGTTCCCCTCTGATGTCGCAAAATATGAATAAACCCACTTCTAAGTCATATATTTCAAAAATTCTAGTTGAGCCTCTGTAGAGAGGTCTGAGCTATATACATGCAAAATATTATTCTAATAGAAGCATTTTTCACAAAAGGAGAACATTTGGAAAAAAGATTATTTTAAGTTAATTTTTTGCCCAAATATTATATTTAAATAAATTTTTTTTTGTCAGAATGTCCTTAAAACAATTTTATGCATATATTCTAACCTATGTGACACTGAATATCATGAAAATTATCTATTTATGCGCTTTGCAAAATCACGGTTCCGAACGTCGTCGGATACCTTAATGTCAATAGTTATTGGATATTTTGGAAAATTCCAAGTGTTTTTCACATATGAACAGCTGCGAAGAATGTTCGAAGTACGAGATTCTTAACACTAGAAGACTGACATTTAGTGCATACCTATATTGCCCAAAAGCAATTAAAATGACTGCATTTTGAAAGAATAACTTATGTGTAAGGAAATTTGTTTAAAAATAATTTTTAATATCATTTATAGTCATATAACAATTTATTATTAAATATTAACATTTTAAAATTATTTTCTTTGGGAAAAAATGTATTCTAAAAAGTCTAAAAAATTGTGTCATTATATAGGTAATCTTTTTTCTAATTGAAATTAAAAAGCAGTCAAAAAGACTTACTTGGGCAATCTAGTGTTAAAAGAATCAAAGGCTTTCAGATGCCTCCAGGAGTATTTCAATGGAGAAATACACAATTCATATTCGTCAACGACGCTGTAATGATATTTTCTTTAATACCTATTTCTTGTTTTTGTGCTTCAACACGTGACGTATTTTTGTATTTTTATAAATATGTTTCCTGTAATGTCTTTTGCTGAGTGTTTTACCACACAATAGCTTACTTAGTGAGTTAAAAATCTTTTCAATTAGACATAAAATACTCGTTTTTTTATGTTGAGAAAAGAGTAAGCAAAATTTTAATTTTAAATGCAACACAATATTCAAATTACATCGAATATTTACAATATTTTTACTTTTGAGTAAATTGCACACATTACAGAGTTTTTGTGTTTAATTTTCATGTTAGTTAAATTTATTACTTACCTAAACTAGAAGAACCATTTTTACTATAAGTAACTGTATATTCATTCAGTTGTTATTAGAATGTAGAAGTAAATAATTATTTATTAATTTACTTCATCATTTAATGATTTGATCATTTCATCAATTAATGAGAGCTTTATGTAATTGACGATTCTGAAGACTTAATGATTGTATAAAGCAGTATTTATAAAATGCTGCTATTTGATGATCTTTGTCAGCTACACACTCTAAGGATTTGCATTATTATTAATGACAATAGTTGAGAAATATTTATTAATACAAGAAATGAATTATTTTCTCAGGATATTATACATAAGAAGGATCATTAATTGATGAAATTTTTTATCTCTTTAGATGTACGGAAAAGATGCGTAGTAATTGAAATTAAGTATACATTTTTCCATGACAACCTCTATGAATAAATATAATTCCAATTTATTAGATCAAAGGAAAAGTACAATTAGCTGTAAGTAATTACATTTATATATTGGTATTATAGTAAAGATTATTATAATGAAACAAGGTATTATTAATAAACGCAAAAAAGAAAGAAAATGTCTTCTTTATTACTTAAATCATGTTGACGTAAAATGGCGGCATAATAATTATCTGCACATTGTTGCTTTGATCTTAAAAGTTTTAAAAAAAATTTCTTAAATTGTGCCTCATTTGGTAAGTTAATAGAGTTTATTTCAAAAATTTAATTGAAAAATATAAATTTTTTTGTACATGCGAATAGTTTAATTTTCTACATTACAAATTTATTTTCAGGAAATTCTATTGAAAAGTATAGAAGCTGCTGTAATTTAATAATTCATGTAGAAATGATGAAGAATACAACCTTTTCCCCTAAAAATTCCTTTATTTAATATAACCTCATTTATACAATATATATATATATATATATATATATATATATATATATATATATAAATATATATGTATATATATATATATATATATATATATATATATATACATATATATTTATATTTATATAAATATAATGATTTATATAAATATTTATATAAATATGATAATTGTGATTGTTTTTATATATTTAAATATTTTTCATTCATATGATGGGCTGCTCTGCGCCTGCATGTGTATGAATTTACTTGTGTATAATGTCTTAATGATTCGAATATAAATTTTAAGACCAAAAATATATAGTTGATTTTGATTTCTTAATAGAAACAGAATTTTAGCTATTGATAATATATTTTGTTTACATTTGATTACTTTTTAACTATTGTGTTTTTTGAATTTTTTAATATGTTTGTTTTTTCAATGTTCGTTTTTAAAATATATTTTAATGGTATTTCAATGTTTATTTTCTTATATACATATATATAAAAATATATGTTGTCTCTGAGTCATGTGCTGTTGAGGGTTTCACGAAGATCGATTTAACATTTTTTTATTCATGTGTTTGTCATGAATATTCATCTCATGGTGTGTGAATTATTTTGAGACATGAGGGTTTAGTTCTGAGTAAGTGGATAAGGAGAATATAAAGTAATTTTTAATGGAATTTATATATATGTATATATTAACTCAAACACATAATGATATTAAAGATTTATATATTTTTAAAGACTGGCAACTTGGCTTTCAATTTTGATTGTCATTGCTCGGTGGTACAATATGATGGTGTTTGTGCTATCGTCAATCAATTACCATTAGAGAGAGAATGATATTTTTTGGTTATGATGGAATATGATAAAATGAGACAATTACATAAGAGTGATTTGGAGGAATATAGAAGGCGCAGACAATATGAGACAATAAAACGCAAAAAAATTATAAATAATATAAAAAATAAAAAAAACGTTAGCTTCTTGTTCGTTGGTTAATGAGAAATTTACGAAATTAGGAATGCATGATAATGAAAACATTAAGAGATATAAAACGCGTATTATTTGGAATACTGGTTTTGTAGGAAATTACTATGATGTATCGAAATGGAGAAATTATGAATCGAAATGTAATTATTTTAAATATGACGAAACATTTGATAATAAGTATCATAATTATTCAGATCATTTAAAATTGAGATTTAGAGAATGTGGGGATAAAAGATGCAAAACCTGCCCCATGATGCAAAATGAACAGAAGAATGAAGAATCAGAATTTAAGTTCTGTAAGACATTCAACTGCATTTATATGTTGACATGTGGTGTTTGCGGATTTAGATATATAGGTCAAACATCAGGAGCTATGAACCTGAGAATCAACCAACATAGATCCGACATTGGAAAAAATACAACAACAAAAAATATAGGAAGAATAGAAATACAACCTTTTAATAAACATGGCTTTGAAGATGTTGCGTTGAATATTATTAAAATTGTTCCAAATAAGATAAATAGACTATGGTATGAAAAACGTTTACATTGGTATTTATAATGCTATGTATCCTTACGGATTGAATGTGATATGGAATAATAAGAATTTAATACAAGCAGTGAAACAAAATGATAAAGAATCTATTTATAATAGTAGAAATAATAGTAATAAGAGAAAAAAAGAGTTGGTAAGGGTGGACGCAAAAAGAGAGAAAATAGAGATATAGATACAGTTAAAAAAGAAGTAAATATTTTATTACAAGACTTTGAGAATAGTTTTAGTGTTGGAAAAATAAAGTAATTTTTATTTGGACTTAAAAAAAAACAGGAAATAATAATAGTTTTAAAATTATTAAAAAGTATTAGATTAAAAGATAATCATGGATCACACTTGTTGATGGATTTGTGCAAATATATTACAAATAGATTAAAAATAAAAATAGACTCTAAGGAGGTTTATAATATAGAATATTGTACTTTGCTATACATGAATAAATCATATAATGGGATACAATTTTCTGAAATATTTAGGAAACACATGGATTTATTTCCGATGAAAAATGTGTTAATAAAGCGAGCGTTCAAATATAATAAAAAAATTAGTAGATCAATTTTCAACTATAATAGTATTAAGGAATTGATGGATAAAAAGGAATGTTGTTGCAATGAATACAAGAATTACGTAGATGAATATCATGGGCACGTAATAACTGGCAACTTAGAAATTGTACAGGATCAGAAATTGAGAGAAATTATGAGCAAAGGTACTGGTTATCGATTGACTATTTCAAACAGCAATTTAAATGTGAGAAAACAACTATCAGAAGATATTAATAAATTTATTCTAAATGTTGCAATTAAATATAATTTACCTACTCAGGCTTTTAAAGAATATGGTTTTCATGTCCTCAAGGACTTAATGAATTTTAATTTTAGAACAAAAAATGAAGATTGTTATAGAAAAATTAAGGGACCAATAGAAAACTTACAAAAACACTTTGTGATCGTTTATGTAGATAAAGTACCAGGAAATTATGCAATTATATGTAAATATTATTATAGTAAATTAATAAATGATCATATACAAAATAATAATGCATATGATGTAAGTAAATTTAGTATGAAAGAAATTAACAACAGATTATTTGCATTTGGTAAACAATTAAATATTTCTAGCAATAAAATTATATATCCCCATATATTTCTGACTCCTAAATTTCATAAGAATCCAATCAAATTCCGCAGTGTAACAAATGGGTTCAATACTTATATATCAAAATCGGGAAGAATTTTACAGACCATATTACAAGATACAATAGATAAATTTAAGGATACTTCTATTATAAAAAACAGCCATGATGTAATAAAGAAAGTTGATCAACAAGAGGTATTTTCTGTGTATGGGTTCGATTTCGAAGATTTATTTAACTCCATTAAAATAGAAGATATAATTCAGGTACTTTCAGTTGCATATGAGAAATATGATTTGAATAATTACATTAGTTCTGAAAAGTTCAATACACTTATTCGTTTTGTTATACAGGAGAACTTCATTATTTTTGAGAACAAACTTTATAAACAAATCAAAGGATTGCCTCAGGGTGGCCCGGCTAGTAATAGTCCCGCTAACCTGTATTTACACCATTATGAAATAGTTCGAAGAAAGGAACCCTCTTGCCTCTTATTAAGATACATAGATGATTTAATTGTTATAGGTCATGATAGAGAATTTAAACCTAACATTGATTTTTATCCGGAATACCTAAAATTAATACAGACGAATTTTAACTCAAACAAAGTTGAATTTTTGGATTTGGATTTAACTATTATTGACAACAAATTATATAGCAATATATATGATAAAAGGGAAGCATTTAAATTCAATGTCATAAAGATACCAAACTTCAATAGTTGTCTTCATATATCTGTATTTAGAAATATAATTTTAAATTTTCTGTTGAGAAATAATAATTTAACAACGCACAATATTGATAGATTCAAAAATATCCAGAAATTTATATTAATGTGCATACAAAATGATTATCCCATCAATTTCATGAGAAAATATATAGATCAGAAATATTTCTTAAAAATATTTTTAAACTCGTAAATGCACAAATCCACCACACAACATTAGGTCCACAAAGTCAGCTTGTTAGTGGTCCAGCTGTGAAGAATTTGTGCATTCCACACACATGTTACATTTTAATATACATTCCACACACAGGTTACATTTTAATATACATTTTAATACACACATAATTAAAACAATATTTACACGACTATATATACACTTTAAAATTATTTATTACCAGTTAAACATTTATGTCCAATCAGACATTTATGACCAATCAATCAAGCAAGTCTTTTGCATGTGATATGGTTTGCATCTGTTGACAAGTGGTCATACTCTGGTGTTGGATCAAGAATCGATTGGATTGACATGGTAGGATGTTATGAACAAAATATGTGTATTTGATATATTAAAAATGAAATGTCGTGCAATAAGAAATGGATCATATTCTTGATGGGATACTGTTTGGTGAGTCTTTAATGATTTACTCTATTCATTTGTGAATATACTGTATTTTTAATGATTTACTCTATTCATTTGTGAATATACTATGTTTTTAATGTGAACATTCGGTTTTAGAAATTTTTAGTTTGAACTTTCAGATTTTTAACTTGAACTTTCGGATTTTTAACTTGAACTTTCGGATTATTTAACTTGAACTTTCGGATTATTTAACTTGAACTTTCGGATTATTTAACTTGAACTTTCGGATTATTTAACTTGAACTTTCGGATTATTTAACTTGAACTTTCGGATTATTTAACTTGAACTTTCGGATTAATTAACTTGAACTTTCGGATTTTTTAACTTGAACTTTCGGATTTTTAACTTGAACTTTCGGATTTTTTAACTTGAACTTTCGGATTTTTTTGAACTTTCGGATTTTTTAACTTGAACTTTCGGATTTTTAACTTGAACTTTTGATTTTAGATAATTTTTGATTTGAGCTTTCGCATCTCAAATATTTTTTGATTTGAACTTTCGGATCAGGAATTTATTTTTTCTACCTTTACAACTATTTTAAAGATGTGTGCATAATCTGGAAGTTTGAGGGTTCACTTATATTATGTACTAAATTGTTTTTAAATTTTAATATTGCAATATCTTTCGGAATGTGATGGCGAATAGTTTTATTTTTCAAGTATAATGATTTAATTTTAACTTTTTAATTTTTTTTTCTGAAATTTGAAAATTTTCCAATTAAATTACCAAGTTGCAATAGGGGAAGGTTGGCGCCATCAAACTAGTTTAACCCCACTTATCGGTCCTAAGTCCGAGATTGCACTTGGATATTTTATAAATTTTTATTTTATTTTATAATTTTTAATTTTGTTTGAAAATGATGGAACATTATCTTTTATATTCGCCATTGATATTCTGAAGTGTTTTGGTATTTTGGGATTCATATATTTCAATTTTTAAATTGATAATTGTGATTGTTTTTATATATTTAAATATATAAATATATATATATATATATATATATATATAGAAATATATATATATATATATATAGAAATATATATATATATATATATAGAAATATATATATATATATATATAGAAATATATATATATATATATAAATATAGAAAGACAATGAAAATAAGTTTAAGCTTATTAATTTGATTTTCAGTAATTTCCTAAAAGTTCAACTCATCTATTTGAAATTCATTTAACAACATAAAATAACGTATAAAAAATGTGTACACTTAAAAAAGTTATTAAGGCTACCACTTATTAATTTTATTTAATTAACTTTGGAATAATTTTAATTCATTGACACTTAAGCTTAATTTGTTAATATGACAATACACGGCGAAATATTTCGAATACTGATTTTATGTAATAAAATGCTAGCATAACAATCCTAAAGTAAAGAATAAAGAAAATAATCTAAGGATATTTTAAGAAACCTGGAAGAGATAATTTTTTCTTGTTAATTGTACACACACACACACATCGAGTCCCTTTTAAAATGCTGAAAAATTGCATTCATAAATGTTTTCTTAGCTGTGTGAGGAATTTATAATTTTTGTCTGTTTACAGAAGCAAAATCATAGAGTTTTCCATTTTAAAAATATATTCGGTTATAAATCAAATGAAATTCTTCAAGCAAATTCATAGGAAATACATTTCTTTAGTTTTGTACACACAGGATATAAAAGAAAGAAAAAATCAAAAATAAGATGAGTATATAATTTTTGTTCCACAATAAACCAAAATATTAAAACGATAAATTTATCAAGAAGTAAATTTTAAATAACACGATTAAAAAATTGCTCCTTGATAGCTTTCGGCGCCCAAAATTAAAGTTATACTTTTTTCAATTTTTAAGCCGCAAAGAATTTTTTTATTCGCCATTTTTTTCTAGAAAAATCTCAAATTGAGTAAGCCATTTTCCCTTGACGAATTTAACCCTTGACATTGTTTTTAGTCCTTAATCTGAAGAGGAAGAAGTATTTCTAGAGAGGCTTTCAAGAAAACATCTGGCAACCAAAAAAATAACACAGATAGATCGTTTGCTACAAGGAAATGAACGCAAAGGAAAAATAATTCAAGCAAAGAACGAAAGTTTTGGATTTATCCAGACGGAAAGTATATGTATACGAACTTTAAAAAAATTATACTTATTTGCTTAGAAGAATAAAATTATAACTCAAGCCTCTTCAGAAGTATGCAAAATAAATTATTTCAAATAGTTTTTATTTTGATTTATTTGCAAATCATCGAATAATAACGATTTCTATTAAATTAAATTAACGGAAAAAATAATGAGCATGCATTTCTGAAAAATATTATTTTACGAATACTTTTTTCTTTATTACAACAGTTTTTTAATCCTAAAATGTAATATATGCTCCATTAAAATTTTATTTTGATCATCATTAATGTTGTTTGATTTTGATTATTAACTAACGTGCTGTTGCTTTTGGTAGCTTTGAATTGACCATCTGGATACTTTTCACTATTAAATTAGTACAATCAGTTTTAAGGAAGCCTGTAGAGAGAAAGATTTACTGTAATTAGGGGAAACTGTCCATAGAAAACATAGTATTCTTTTATTGCTTAGGAAAAGGTCAAAAAATTAAAATGTAATTCTTAAAAAACAAATAAATAAACAAATGTATGATGGCCAACTTTGATTAGTTTTACGAAACGCGAGATACATTACAACTTAACAAAATACGATTATTTTGTGCAATGTTTTTTTCTTTTTAGTGTAGTGTTTTGTTACAAATAATTCCAATTACTGTGTTTCCTTTACAGCTCGTTGCTTTTGTTTATATACATACTTAGAAGTGGACAATATCGAATTGCGGCATTTAAGGTGATGGCGGGCCATTAGTTTAACACCTTACATGACATCTAGATGGCGTTGGCTATTGCGAAATTTTTGGCACAAATATTTGTCTCAAGACTCCCAAGATGGGCAATAAATTTCTCTCTCGGGTAACCTTTTCAATGAAATTCTCCCCTTCAGCGAAAGGGAACACGCGGGGGGCGAAGAGAGGGGTGACAGTCGTAAAACTGGTAAAATAAATGTTAGCTCTTTTTTTTTCTTTTTCGGGGGAGGGGGTTAAAGCAGCAGTGAATCTTGACCATGAAAGACTTTTCATTTCTGGACATTGGTCAATCGTCAAACTTTTTCAACTCTTGGAATCCCTAGAACTGTAACATGTTTTCGAGGAATCCCCTTCCTCGCTGAAGGGAATATATCTTAAAATAATATTTAAAGTATATAGATAAACATATTTTTGATATTATATGTAAAGACAATTTAAAAAATATATTTTTTATTAAAAAATTTTATGATGTAATTTTAATGTTATTTACTCATTGATAATATAAATTTGTGACCCAAATGTCACCTACGCATGCATTATACTTAGTAACTGAGATATGTGTTCACAATTTCTTACACAAACTATCGACGTATAAGCTTTTTGAAATTATCTGCAGTAGCATTTCATATTCCGTGTTCAATTCGTTTTTGTATTTTGTTTTTGTTGCCTATCGCGTTAAAAATATTTTTCACTTTCTAAATACATTTTTGTGAATGGCATGAAAATGTTCATAGCTGTGTGAGAAATTCTGCGTATATGGCATGAATTGGTAACCTAAGATATAGGTCTTCTAGCTTAAATTTAAATTTTAGCATCGAATCTGTTCATATGTCGATAAATTTTTTTATCTTCTTCATTATAGGTGTTTTTTTTTCCCCACAAATGTAAAAGGTTTCAAAATATTGTACTCTAACTAGTATAAAATTACTTCGTGGAACTCGGGATAGCAAATAATAGTATATTCACAATCTACTGCATAAAATAAAGTTTTAAAATTCATTTATTATATTACAATAAAAGTTAAAAAACATCTTTAGATAATTGTGGCTAACCGAATTTCATGAGAACATAAATCCATTTTGCATACATATTTGTAATTTTTCTTTCCCATTTTTTTTTATTGGGACTCGTGGAACACAGTTTGTCGATCAATTCTCTAGATAAATGATGTACAGAACGAAACTGTTTAATTTTTCCTGAACAAATGATTTTTAAAGGAAGAATAGGTGGATTTAAAGCAATGAAAAATTAAATTTCACGTTTTAATGAACAAACAGTATGATACAATTTTACTTTTATACAATAGAACAGGGGTTGGCAACCTATTTCCACGAGAGGTACAATTCTCAGTGGTACCCTGAATTACTCAACAAATGTGTCAATTATTGAGAGCATGGAAGATGATAAATTTATAATGGTCCTTATTATACGAAGATCTCCAGAATTATGGACAATTGCGAAATTTCGAAAAAATCGGAAAGATATCTCGAAACATAAATTTATAGCTATTTTGTGAATTATTGGATGTCATTGCTGGTGAGATTTGATTGTTTGAAAAGAGAAGATCGTGTGCACTCTGCTCTCCGCTTTTGGTTGATTTCGAAAAAGGCAAGAAAAAAAAAAATTTCTCTGTGTGTGTGTAGCGCACTTCCTTCAATAGAATCCTCCCCTTTCTCTGCAAGGGGAAGAGGGCCACAGTCTTTACGACTGTGAAACGAAATACTTGTTCTTTTGGGGGGGGGGAATAAAATAGTGTTGAATCTTGACCATGAGAGAGATCTAAAATGGCTCTCTTACTTTTTCGACTCATGGATTCTGATAATTTGTTATGAATGCTTTATTCATTTCTAACTATGGAAAAAATCCTATGTATTTTGCAATCTAAATTTTAGGAGCTGTTCTTGTTTTAATAGATTTTACCGTCAAATGTCTTTTAAAATGTCAATAAGTTGTTCGCTCTCCTTGATTATAGGTGTTTTTATCCACAAATAAAAAAAAGTTCATTTTCCATTACAAAACGATTTAGTTGTGCAAAAGCAATGTATTAACGTGAATAAATTTGTTTTGTTGGTCCCGGTACAGTAAACAATGGAATGTTCACAATCTAGTAGGCACTACATATAAAGAAAAACGATTTAATATTCTTTTATAATGGAATAATAAATGTTTCTAAAAGTATTACAAAATAAAGTTCTTATGTACAAAAAAAAAATGTTTCAGAAATTTCGAATTAGGTATACACTTACACCTGTATTACATTATTAAAGGTTTAAGGGAAACAATTTTGAATAGAATTTTCTTTAAAAAAGTAGTTATATATATATATATATATATATATATATATAAATGTTAAAAAAGTTAAAGGTTATCCATTTTGATATTTTTCTAAGATAGTATGCAGCTATTATTAATTATGGTTTTGACCATTATTTTACATATAAAATATTTTTCAAATTCAAAAAATATTTTTATAAGAAATGGTACGTAAATGAAAATAAGCATTACAAAATTATTTCATGTTCAGCAAAAAAAAAAAAAAAAAAAAAAGGAAGAAAGAAAGAAAGAAAGAAAGATATTTTGAAATTAAAATTTACTTTTGTAACTTTAGAGAATGATTAAAATATCATTATAAGGGAGAGAAAATAGGCTGGCAATTAATTATCAAGCACAATTAATCAAGCATATAATATATAAACATTGCCTTTATTTTTCTAAGAAATTTATGTTTATTTAATGAATATATGTCAATAACAATTTTTTTTCAATTTGGAAGTTAACATTATATTTAAATCAAAGAAAATTGCATTATTGTTTAATTTTTGGGCATATTTGGTAACAAAATAATAGTTTCATTCTATGTAGGAATCCAAATAAATTATTCTTCCTCTCTTTCTATTTTAGTACATAGGAAAGAAATTGGAAACTTTTATTGCTTTTTTGTACTTTTCTTTCCTAAAGACTTCGGACCAACAAGTGTTTTCCGGTCCCCTCTGAAGTGAAATTCCCATGAGATATTATACATCGTGGGGTGGATGACCAGAGTACTTAGCTCTTCCGAGCTATAACCTCTCGCCATTAGGATTTCGATTGTTATGACTCTTACATTTTTTAAATAATAGTACTTAAAAGTAAAAAAATTTTTAAGGACAGTAATAGAAATAAAAATTTAAAATTAAAAGAAAGCATTAAGTGCTTGAAAAATACCATGAGATGTTGACCTCATGACATGACGAGATGCCTTTGAAAGGACGCTAAACGGTATTGTGGCTGACAAAACGGCAAAGTAATTTATCATATAGTGATTATACTGAGTAACAGATTGTTTTTAAACAATAATTTATGGTAAAATAGCTTTGTAATAATTAGATTGACTTAAGTTTTCTAGTGGATAGATTCAATATCTCCCCCGAAAAAAGGTATAAATTGCTCTTAACTGATTATGATATTTCCTGAGAAAATGAATGGAAAAAATAAGAAATGTAAAACTTTTTTAACATTTGAAAATCGAGCAATTTGATCCACAATTACGAGATAAAAAAGCAAACATTATTAATTATAACAGTTATATTTTTCCTTCGCTTATATAAAATAAATCATTCATTTTAAAAGTCTTCCAAAATTAAAAATTATGAATATTTGGGTTTAAAAATGAAAACACCGTTTAAATATTTAGAAAATTAAGTTTCAATTTTTTTTTTTTAAAAATTAGTGTTTTTAAAAGTTTATTCAGCAGATATATCTTTTTCTGAATGCTTTACTTTCTAATTCAAAAATGAACTAGTAATAAAAAAATCAATATTTTAATTATAGTAATAAAATAAAAACTCCAATGAGCAATAAATATATGTTCATATCGTAATGCCCAACATATTTCTTTTTCCATAAAGAATTCATAATAAAATTTTACTACTTAAAATTTTTTATCATACATTTAACTAAAATGGATAAAATGTGAATTAACATTAATTCTAAATTTTATATGTGTAAAATGTAATGCGCAAAGAAAAATCCCAACTTCTATTATGTTAAAAATTTAGTCAAGAACTTGATCACAAGTTATTGAAAATGTTCAATGACAGAAAATGCCAGACAGTATTTTTTAATAGAAATGAAGGCAAAAATTTAAAGATAGAGAGACTTTAAAGTCGCGATATTGCCATATTTATTCGAATCTAAGCCGCACTTTTTTCCCGATGCTTAGGCTACAAAAATTCTGGTGCAGCTTAGATTCGAAGACTGAAAAAAGTTTTTAATGCTGGTAAAGTAAATTAATTATTCACTTTTTATTAATTCACCTTTTTTTATTTCGTTTAGTTAATGATTGAATATAAACGTCATATTGATCAGCTACACGAGGGCTTTTGGTGACGGACCTCGTAACTTTGAACCATAGTCAAGTGACGAGGACGACACCTGTGAGCTTGCACCTCCCATCTCCTAACTACCACACCAATGAGAGGACGTTTGAGCTCTCAGATTTAACGTTCATCGCTCCCCTACACGACAGAATTTCAGCGGTACTAGGCTCGAACTCATGATACGCCAGCCACGAGTACGTTACCTTGACCACTAGGGTATTGCAGCCACTTTTCATTCCGTAAATATATCATATATCGATAATATATTTTAGACTATTTTTTTTTCACAAAAATGTGCTGAGAATTTGGGGTGCGGCTTAGAATCTGAACATAATTAATTGAAAAATAAGTTTCTGTTAATTAAATTAGAAAACAATATTTTGTGTTAATAATTGTTCCAATTGTTTATGGTAAAGTTTTACGTCAAATATAAAATCGATGGGAAATTTTTTTTTTTTGTTAATTAAAAAGAAAATAATAATATAATAATAATAATTGCATTACAATAACTAGATTAAAATTTTAATTTGAGTAAGGAGTAGTAACTTGTGTTCTTATTGTGAGTTAATTCACAACTTTCGATCAAGTATAAAGTAAGTATACTTTCATTCTTCGTTAAGTCATTTCGCAGAATTTAAATATTCTTACAGACATTCCTTCAATGACAAAAAAAAAAAAAAAAAAAAAATCTAAGCAGTATAATTATAAACGATTTTTTTTAAAGCACACATGCAGAAAATATTTAAAACTTTCCTAAATCGGAAAGTTCGTCAGATTTGAGATGTTAAATCTCTGTACATCATAAACCTTTTCCATTGTCCACTATTTGCAAGTTACCATAATTTCAGCTGGCGACTATATTTCAGAAAGATATCGCCAAAAATAAGTATTCGTAGCCAAGAATAAATTCGCTTTTCAAACGATGGTGGTGCCATCTGTTTGAGATAGTCCTAACTACGCCAAAAATAATTCAGAATGAACTTAAAATTTTAAAAAAGTTAATTAAGAAAAACATAAAACCTAATTCTGGCTACACTAGTCCAAAGAGGGAAGCTTGCTTTCTTATATACTATTTAATTCTACTCTAAAAAAATTTTTTTTTTTTCTGTTAAAATGTCTTTTGCGTTTCCATCTCCTATACTTTAACATAGAAAAGTCAAATTTCATTTTGCAAAAATGCTGAAAACTGTGTAATTTTCCAAAAATCAAAATTCAAGAAACACTATCCTTTAAACAATTATTTTCTTTATATCCATAAAAATTTTTATTATTATTGGAGCTTTTTCCTGCCCACAAATGTCTTTGCCGTTTCATCCCTATCCTTTAACATTGACCGAAAACAGCCTTAAAAAATTTGCCAATTTGAAAGATCTGGGCAAAAAATGCGACTGCTTTTTAGATCAAATTACGCTTGCGAAGCGTTATTTCGAAAATGAAATTTATCAAACTTAAATTGACTTAATGAACGAAAACTTGCAAGATCAATTGCAACGTGCATACACTCACATTGAGATCGACTGGCAAAAAATAATTGAAAGAGTTCAAAAGCAAATATATTACTAATTAAACAAATGAAACATTTTTTGATCATATTATTATTATTATATCTATGTTTCTATGCATGCAAAATAATGATGACAACAATAATAATTCATTTTTTGTTTTAAATTTTCACTCCAATGAATGTCTAATACGGGTGCAAATCTGAATGTCTAATACGGGTGCAAATCTGATAAAAAGATCTACATTTTTTTATATCCTTCCAGCGAAATTGTAACGATTTTCCAAAGTAGCCCGCAAGGTCATTTGGGTTGGCCATTGCTGCTCTAGGTCGAAAAATTAACTTAAATGGAAGATTTGATAGATTTTATAGGATTGTTTCTGAAGAATTCCGATCAATTTTCAGTAGAGAGTACACAAAATCGACATGTAAAAAATCAATATAATCATATAAAACTAATTCTTTCAATGCGTTAATGAGTAAATTGAGGAAATTTCTTTTCCATTTATTGGTTTTTTTAATCCACTTAATCATAATATATAAATTCATTTATCGATTAACTTTCATCAGCACAGTAATATATCGATTTCATTTAATTTTAACTGATACATAAGTTCTAGCAACATTGAAATGAAATTGGAGATATTATTTGTACGCTTTTAAAATGAACAAATATAACAAAACATTTTTTTTAAAATTTTTAAAACAGTTTTTGGCAGTTAAATTATATGTTTAGAGCAAGGCAGAAAAATTATAAATAAAAACAAAATTTAGAGCAATATTTTCAAGCAATTATGCATATTAACTGAATTTAAGTTATCAGGAAAATATTTGAATTATTTATAAATATTAAAATGTAAGAATATATAATAAAAAAGAAAAAGAGTTTGCCTTCCAAAGGAAGAATTTCTAATTCAGCTAACTATTTTATTCGCTCTTTAAGAAGTTAAATGTATATTCAAATTATAATTGTCTTGATAATTTTATATTTTACCAGTTATAAAAAGTATTGAGAAAAATAATATAAATTTACATATATTTTTATTGCCATTAGAAAAAGGGCTATAAAAATTATAGTTTGATTATATTATGAAATATTTATAACACTATTTAAACAAATTTAATATTATGTTAAATAATTTCTTTATTTGATTCTCAAAAAATAAATAAATAAATAAGTATTATACCACAAATAATATAATATATGCTTCAAAATATTCATTTGTTCACTTTGTTACGTAAGTTTAATTCTTAATGCTAAAAATATATGAGAATATATGTTTTATTATATTAACCCGAGAAAGGTTGAGCGGAAACATAGTCGACCCAGACTCACGAAATCTTTAATTCTGGAAAAAACTGTTTATTTGTTTCAATTGACTTTTGGAGTATCCTCCTATATGACAGTCTTCCGTGGAACTAAAACGTATTTGTCACATATCTCCCTTTTTTTGAAAGTTGCAAACGTTTTTTTGTTGTTGTTTTTTAAACAATTTTAGGTACTGAGTTAGGACTGAGTTCCTCACGCGTCCAGTTTTATTCCAAAATATTTTCTATACAAAGGCTAGGTTTTTCCCTTGTAATTCACTTAGTGCTTTTGATTGCTGTGTTGTATGACTTATTAGACTTTATAAATATAAATGAACGAAATATAAAAAAGAAGAAATGGGCATCTGCGATTGTTGAATGAAGAGACGGATCAAGTAAGGAAAAAAAACCTGGATGGATATTAATCATGATAGCGAGCGTAAATTTGAGAAAAGTGAAGAACACGAACATTTTTAGTTTAAAGCAAAAATTAAAAATATAATCTAAAAAACTCCATCAAGAAAAATATAAAGCCACAAGTGTATCACAAGACACACTTCCCCCTGCCAAAAAGACTCAAGCAAGAAATAATTCAACATGCTATTTGTCGATTATCGAAGGACAATAAAACTACAATAATTTGTACAAAATGTGACAGCTTTGCCCAAAAATATCCTTCCTGTAATGTTAGCAAAAAGTGTTTGTGAGTTGTGTTCTTTATTAAAGTCACACTCATATAAAACATTTTAATTCAGTTTGATTGAATTTTTTTTCAACTTACCCCAGAAAAATTGAAAAATCCGTAAACGCTGGTAAGCATTCTTTCTTTTAATTAAATAATTCAATGGAATTAAATAATTCACTCAATTATATTATTCACTATACATTAAAAGTAATTAAAAAAAAGAATTTGGGTGATTAGTAACATTAATATGAAGTGTGTGACTTTTTCTAGGTTAAGGAACCTTGATAAAGAAAAAAAAACATCACTATCCTCAGACATACAGGCAAGTGAATTAAAAAGGGATGTAAAATCCTTAATTTATTTATTTAAAATAAACATAATACTTTCAATGAGAAGAACCAACCATGGGCATACACAAAACCCTCAGAGTTTTCATCTTATGTTTAGAATGTCAATACCAGTTTACTTTTATTTTACATCGTTTCCCTTTAAGACCTTAGACTGAATTAAAGAACGCAGCAAAAATAAAATTTACGAGTTCTCCAGAAAAGGAAAACCACAATGCCACAATGTTTTAAAACTTCCTTTCTGAACTTTTAAAATCCTTTTAATCTTCAGTGGAGATCTGGTACACCCATAAAAACCAACGAGAATTCCTTTTTTATATACAGGAAGGGGATTTCCGAGGCAAGAGCTCTCACCCCTTTCCTTCTGACTTGGTTGGTCAATAGGGAGGACGATCAATTATTTTTGTGGGCTTCTTCTAAAATAAATCTTTCTCCTGTATTACGGATTAAATAAGCTGTAACTTTTTTTCAAGGACTGCTATGACCAGTGCTCAGTTATAAAGATAGCCGAAATGCAAGTAAATAAATATTTAGAGTTATCCTCAATGAAAATATTAAAGATGGAGGATAATGTTTCGATATTATTGTGGGGTACTTGATTGCTGTTTTTATTTGTTGTCATAATGATGTTCTGCAAAATAAAATACGTCTCATCATGAAATTCCTCATATAATTTTTTTAAAAAAATGTATCTTTAAAAACTATTTGTGTGTATACTTATAATAGTAGAGTTTTTTAAAATAATATATGGATGAGAGAGTTGGGTATTATATGGAATAGTCGGACAATAGGGAATACCAAGGTTTTGACTCTGTTTATAAAGCTACTAATGCGTGGAAGAACCTTGAATCACTACAGAAAGACTCCCATGATGCATTGCAGTGAGAGTTGGCCACTTGTTGTTGCCATACCACTCACTACAAAACAAAGTATATTTTGCGATTTCCCAAAATTTTTTCAAGTAAGTTTTCAAACATTTTAAACTACTAGTGCACACATGTTACTTGGACATTGACTCTAAGCCTGATGGACACAAAAAGAATTTCATTTTGCATTACTGCAGTCATATTTTTAGGTGACAATGTATTGTCCTTCAATTTAAAGGTCAATTTTTCAAGATGGTGGGTCAGGTATTATGGAGTACGAGGTATTCCATAATACAAGGTTTTAGCAGAGAAAGCTTATATTTGTGACTTGTAAATAGACTCGAATCAGAAATGGCTTTAGTGTATTCTTAAATATATGGCTTTTATACTTAAAAATAACTATGTTTTATGAGTTTAAATTAGTTTCCCAATGGTTTAAACCCCTTATTCCAAATTACCCGACACACACTTTTCCATAATACCCTCCATTAATCATTTTTTAAAAAAAAAATAAAAAATTTATAACAAAAAAATATTTTTTTGATAAGTGATAATGCATAACAAATGTTTATCGTATATATCCATTACGATTTTGGAATTTTTTTATAAAAACCAGCAAAGTTATTTTTAGAAATGTAAATGGTATTCAATAATATTCGACTCTCCTCAAATGTAGCAGGGCTGCGGTAGCCCAGTGGTCAAGGTATCGGATAATGACAGGCAAGTAATGAGTTCGAGCCCAGTACCTCTAAAGACCCGCTGTGTAGGGGAAAGAGACACGTTAAATCTGTCGAGAGATCAAAAGTCCTCCCGTTGGTGTGGTGTGGTTGTTAAGAGAGGGAGGTGGGTGGTATTAATAGGTTTCCGTGCCACTAAAACAGCTGAACAATAAACGAAACAAGAGTAACATTTAGAAAGTTTGGAGAGAACACACACAAAAAGTCAAACGTATAAACAGGAAAAACATAAATTGAAGTGATGTTCTGCGGTCCTCATTAGTTCCTTGACTTCCCAATACCTGTCAGATATGCATTATCTTGATAGAGCTGGGCACAGTAGAAAGTGTAGTGCATTCAAGATTACATTCTCTACACAAATAGAGAAGTTTGGACTGCAGAGGATACCAAATCTGAAAAGATAATTGGGTTGACAATCGTGTCCCTTGGAAATTCTAAATTAGATAACGCTCTTCTTCTTGGTGTTGAAAAATTGCATTTTTCCATTCTTTATTTTCTTCACTTGGTTATTTCCTTTCATATATTGAGAATCAACTCTTCTCTTTATAATAGTTGATATTGAAATGAAAGATATTTCGTTCTTTGGTGTTTGTATCATTTTAGTTCGTTTTTTGGCTAGTTGATCAGCCACTTCATTACCTTTAATTCTACAAATAGCCCTGAGGTAATAATGTATAATAGTAATATATATATATATATATATATATATATATATATATATATATAACAGCACAAATGACCAAAAATACAATTTCATTACATTTTATATTTATGACCAAATGTAAATAAGTTATTCAATATGTTAAGTAATCATATTCGCTGCCTTGAAAGTTTATTTGATCACTTTAGAATTTTGTATGTCATAAATTATTTAACAGCCTATGGTATACTATTCCAAGTTAAATATGACATCAGGCTATATGCGTCGTTATATGGATAAGTTATAAAAAACTATATATAAGGCAACATGCTGTTTCGTTTCAGCTCCATAAATGTTGGAGTGCTCATAAATTCGTTTTTATAGTCGTATTGCGTCAAGATATATTCGGGTGAAGAAATGAGTAAAAAAATCGAAAGATGATTTCGATTGGCTTATAGCTCATGAGAGCTAAGGTGCTGGTGACGGTTTGCTTTCCAATTTCACGAGTTGTGTCAGTTAGTCATTTTAGCTATCGATGTCTGAAAGCACTTGCAATATTATTAGGGAGGTATCTTGTATGTATTATGCATAAGTAAAATAAATATTGCTTTTCTAAGAGAAAATATATATAATCAGGTTCTTTAAAAGAAGTAAGATAAATATATATTTTTATTTTTCCAAATTATGCTAACGTCTGCATCAAATTTTGCGAGAAAAATTCAAACGTTTTTGAACAAACTAAGTAAGTACGTACATATTTGATTTTTGAATAAAAGATATACAGCAAGACCCCGGTTAGCGCTGTTTCGGTATAACGCTTTTTTTTAATTGTGGGATTCCCCGAAATTGCAGGCAGCGTTAGGCTTCCCGATATCCGAAGCAGTTTATCTGTGTTTCATCTTTTCTGTGGTGTTATAAGAACGTACTGTTATCGTTTCAAACATTTGTTGGCAATATTGTAAGAATAAATTTAGATAGTACAACGATTTCTACAGTCACAAATATTCGTATTTTTAGTTTTTATCACGGGTGTTAATAAAAACCACGAAAATAATGGTCCAAGAAAAAGCATTTCACTAGAAACTAAAATTCAAGTGATTAGAAGATTAGATACTGGGGAGAGTCAACCTCACATTGGTTCTGCATTGAATTTGGCAAATTCAACAAACACATAACAAGGACCATTCTTAAGAATAAAGAAAAAATATTGCTATCGGCAACTGCAACTACGACAAGCTCTGCAACTAGAATTACCCGTTCTAGAAATATTACAATATATGAAATGGATAATATACTTTCTATATAGATTGATGACGAAATTGAACGCAATATGCCTTTATATATAAGTCAATCTACATTCTTGATATAAAGACAGAAAATTAGAAATACGGAAGAAACTGAATGATCTGAAATGTAAACATACTGACTTAGAATTTTATTTATTTCTATATGTATATTCGTTTATTATGTTTCTATATTTGTAAGAAATATATTGTGTTTTATTGTTATAAAAACATAATTAATAAATTTAATGGCAAAATAACTGCCAATTTTCCAACCATCTTCCCCTAACTCCATTATTTACATGATGAGATAACCTAGTTTAACGCTGTTTCATATTACGCTCTACTTTGATGGAACGTATACTCCGCAATAAGCGGGGACTTACTGTATTAAATCTTCGATTCCATTTGATATGCAGTGGAATTAAAAAAATAAAAATTAATAATTATGCAAAATATCCGTTTTCAGCTCTCTTTCTATAGGAGAAAAGGGACTCATTCACTACAATGGCTCTGGAATTAGTTGACATGCAAACTTGAAATTCTACAAGAATGCTTCTTTTGTTGAGCAGCGATCTACTAAGAAAGGGTTTGCGAAAACCGATTCCAGGGGGAGTGCCGTGGGGAAGTTATAGACAAAAATTACAAATTTTTGTACTATTGCACCTTAAGGATTGAAATTTGGGGAAAACGTGTTTCTTTCCTTGAGTAGATACGTGCAAAGAATTATTTTTGCGAAAATTGATTCTCAAGGTGAGTTGCAGAAGTGGTTTATAGACACAAATACCCATTTCTGAACTGTTACATCTACAAGATATATAATTTAGGAAACTTTTTCCCCTCGTAGAGCAGAGAGTCTCTTTTGCAAAAATTCTCTTCTAAAGAGAGGGGGGCGGTGGCATGAAGGGGTATTATGGATTTAAAAACCCTGTTTTTAAACTATTAGACCTACAAATTTGGCCAACAAGCATGTTAATTTTGTTGTGAAAAGATCCACTGAAAATGAAGTAATTTTTCCGTTTAGCCGGTGCAAGCGATTAAGTCACCAAAAATGATATAACTGACACCAAATGGAATATTCCCGCTAGTAAACCTTTACCACTACATTTTCAAATCCAGTCGTGGTCTTATCTTATTAGTAACGTCTTTTTCATAATTTATCAAAAATGGATAAAAAACCAATGAAATTTAATACTTATAAATATGTTTTTGTGTATATTATGTGTGTACAGGTTCGCATATTATGTGATGTCGCCAATAACGTGAACTTGGCGAGATTTATGCTGGCGAAACGGAGAAGTACCAAGATAGGTTCTGCGGAAATAAACGTATGGAGGCGTAAAGAATAATTGTATTTCATTCTAGAAAATCAAATCATGTCCTTTTCACGTCAAGAAGCGAAAACTATAAGAATGATTTTCAATACAATTGAAAGTTTAATACTAGGGCTTAGATAATAATAATTTTAAAACAAATAATGCATGAAAAAAATTGTCAATTCCTACTTAGATCAACAAAGAAAAGAATTTTTTAGCTACTTTTTATTACATTGTTACAATTAATAAAAATATGTATATACATATGACAGAATTACAACATTAAGTGGCAATTAATTTTTATTAATTATCGTTGAAGTATCGCATTGTCATCCAAAACAATCGCGTCTATAAATTTCAAGTCAACTGAACGCTTTAAGACGTGAGAAAAAAACCTTTTCACAAGTCTTGACACAAGTCACTGAAAATGAAACCAACGTGCTTGTATCTTTAATTCTTTAAATAATTAGTTTCAGCCAATTAATTTTAATTAATTATAATTAAATTATCGTATTTTTACCCAAAACAATAGTGCATAGAAAATTTCAGCTCAAATTAACGCTTTAAAATGTATTTTATTAACGATTAAAAATTCCACGAAGATAAATAAATAAATAAATATATTAATATATAGAGAGTGCGAGCTATAATATTAGGAATTGAAAAAATGTGAACAGTTATACAACATTATGAACTAACAATCGAA
This sequence comes from Trichonephila clavipes, assembly GCA_019973935.1. Lineage (NCBI taxonomy): Eukaryota > Metazoa > Arthropoda > Arachnida > Araneae > Nephilidae > Trichonephila > Trichonephila clavipes. Next base: position 791,335 of record BMAU01018426.1, read on the forward strand.
GCGAGCGGTTATATACATTTACAAGTTAAGTAAAGCATTTCACATTTTTTTTAAGTATGTTGGAAAATATCCCGTTAAATAATGCTGAATTAGTTATATTTTCAGTCTATTAGGAATAATTTCAGGGAACACTTGATGTGAAAAAGGAAGGTATGACGTCTTGCAGAAAGTTTTTTAAAATGAAACTAATCCGCAATTGGTAATACGACTGATGACAAATGAACATTTTAATACATTTATTTAAAGTTATTAAAATATTAATAAAGTTATTAAAATATTAATAAAGTTATTAAAATATTAATAAGGTTATTAAAATATTAATAAGGTTATTAAAATATTAATAAAGTTATTAAAATATTAATAACGTTATTAAAATATTAATAAAGTTATTAAAATATTAATAAAGTTATTAAAATATTAATAAAGATGTTGCTAATATTTCTTTTAAACAGTTACATTAATTTAGAAACAAATATAAATAAAATCTTTCCAGTAAATCTGTAATAGCTTTTACTTTAAACGGATAACAGTTGTTATAAGTTGACACTTGAGAAAAATTATGTCTAAAATTTTCCAAAGTTGAAAAAAATTTAAATCTCTCCATGCATCAAAAATAGTTTATTATAAATGTAAAATGAAATGAACCAGACATTTTTTAATATTATATAAGTAGGCATTTCTTTTTTTCTGTCCATAAAAATACAGCATTATTTTAAGAGCATTGATATTCCCTGTCACATTATTCGGGAAATTTATTTTACAATTCGCATCTTTCTCCGCTAAAAACGTTGCCAAAAAATTTTGTTGAATATTATGAGAAAAGTTTTGAAAAAAAATCGATGTTTCACTGTTGTAATAAATTATTGATTATAGCTTAGAGTAAAAGAAATAGTCTCCTTAAACAAGAATACGTTTTATCATATTTATTATGTAGTATTAAAATGAAAATGATTACTTTTAATGACAAAAGTTTCGAGTACACTGTCAGAAATTAATTCAAAAATATATTAGATAAATATTAAATATGTTTGATAATTTTTTTATCCAGATAGCCTGATTTTATTCCAAAGTAAAACTGTTTTATAAGAAACTAATCTATTTAGGAAAATTTATTATATTTTTTAAAAAGTATCAAAGCAGAATATATTTTAAGCATATTACTGCAAATTTTATTTTATATTTTTGTTAAAGGATTTTTTTAAATTCTCCTTTTTATTTTTAAATTGTCAGGAACACTTTTCATCTTATAGAAGTGCAGGGTGCAGCAAATGAGAGAGTTCAGAACAGAATTCCAGGATACAAAGAAGCACAGCAAGGGAAAGGAGATATAGTTCACTAACTTTCTTATAGCAGATGTTTAAGATGACCACCATTCATCTTTTGGCATCTCTGGGACCTGCTCAGCAAGTTCCGGAAGACAGATTGAAGTTTGACTACTGAAATTGATGGAATTTCATCAGAAAGGTTCTGCTGCAGTTCTATAACGATTATTGCAGTACACACACCTTAGACTTGGAAGTTCCCCACAAAATTAATCGCCCACTGGAAGATCGGGTGACCTAAGTGGCCAGCTAGATTAACACTAAGATTTGAACCAGTTTCGATCACTTGGTGGGCTCTTCATATTCGCATCCAGTCGTACCCTCTCATCCGGGTCGCTTTTATTTTCCCCACTCTGTATTATGAGTAGGTGTATAGAATAAATAATTCTAGAACAGAACACAACACTTTTCTGTAGATCATAATCTTGTAATAGACATATGGCTGATATAATGATATAACAATTAATATGATTGATATGTTTTTATATAATGTAATTTTCAGAAGATTCTAATTGGTGTGGAACCTTAAGACGAATTGTTTACTATTAAACAAACTGTGGGGTGCCCTCCCAAGGGGCGAGATAACTATGTGGGTGGCGTGAAGTCGAAAATAAAAGATCGGATAAGCATTTATACTGATACAAAATGCTTATAAACGTATCAGTACTGCACAATGTATTTGTTAATTAATTTATCAATTCTAAATTTAGAACAAGTTTAATAATGACTAGTGAGTTCCATTTGCTTGTCTTGTAGAGCAAGGGCTTTCAAAGGAAGTTTTAATAATATAAATTGCTAAATTTAGTTGAAATCTATATGGATGTTTGGGGAAATAAATTAATTTAACTTAATTAAAGATAAGTTACTTATTACTTTTTTTATTCCTTAAAATACACATGACTGAAATTTAACATATACAAAATTCTATCCGTACCATGATAACTTGTATGATTTATAATTAAGGTCGTGTTGTAGCTTTAGTGTCAGCGTACATTTGTATTGCATTCAATACATTGCTATTGCATGGGAGAGGAGCGATGAAAATTAAAATTGAAAATTGGTTTTCAAACATTGAATGTTTGAGAGGCACTATTTTGAGAACTTTTACGATATAATTTTGAAATTTTTATATTGCATGGAAAAAAAGTTCGCTTTTAAAGAATACTCATCATTGTTTCTTATACATTTTAACCCACATTTTCTTCAAATATTTGCATCTAGATTCCATAGAGCAGCGTTTCTCAAACTGTGGAGCGCACCCCCTTGGGGGTCGTGACAACTCTGCGAAGGGCGCGCGATTATGTTGAAAAGTCGAAAATAAAAGATTATTAAAAATCATTAATTTACTGAAAGTGTGTGTAAACAAACAAATTACATTATGACTAATAAAATAAAATACATATTTACACTGACATATTACACTTATAAATATACGTATATCAGTTCTACAGAATGTATTTTATAATTAATTTAACAATACTAAGTTAAGAGCAAGTTTATTAATTACCAGTGACACCATGATACAAAAAATAACACTTACCTTGATAATTTATACGGTTTGTAATTAATCCCTAAACTGCAAATTAAAACTGATGCAATTCGCTTCACAACGACATTCATTTTCCACATAGGCACGCGTATGTGATGTATTGGGGGGATAAAGAAGCAAATGATCTAAAATAAGTAAATCCTTAGCAAACATTGTGTAAATCATTTTATTGCATTCCAAAGCTTTCAGAATAATTTTATGGATAGCAGTGTACAGAACAGATCATACTTCGGAAAGGCGTATGTATACGTCCGGGGAAATAAACGCTATGGCTTAGCGAGACGTTTATATACTCCGGGGGCATTTGAGAGTTCAAAGTCGTATCGTAGTTTTGGCGTCAAAGTATAGTATTATTGAATTCAATACATTGTTATTGTATGAGGGGAATGCGATGAAAATTATGATTGAATATTGGGTTGCTATTATGGCAACTTTGAGGAGATCTGCCTTAGAACGAACAATATTACTGATATGTTTTATTTATATAAATTTCGAATTCTTGTATCTAATAATTTTCCTAAATAGTTATGTAAAATTCGTAGCGATACATCGAAAATTATTTCTAATTAAATGTAAATAAAATTGCTTAGAACATAGAGCTTCCAGAGTCGTAAATTTTATATGACCAATAAGTACTTTTTTCCTTAAGGTTATGTTTCCCCTCTTTAGGTATTGGATGTTCCATAATATATTACCTAAAACGTGACACAATAGGGTTTCTACGTTAAAGCGCTTCGGTTGCATTCTTGAGTTCTTGTAAATATTTTAAAGCTTTATTTATTATTATGCAGCAATGGGCGGCATGTTTAGAAGTACAGTGAAATCCTGGACAGTTTGATTTCTTCATTGAGGTACTGAATTAATTTTTATATTCCGTTGCTTATACGCTAGAAGTCACTCAATTAGAATCTGATTCGGATCTTATTTTGCTAAAGATTTTTTAAAATATTCTAATATATATATACATCCAACTCTCTTTTACACGGTTTTTGTTACTTTTTTTTATAAATAAAATGAAAAAAAAAGTCATTTTCCTTTTATTTAAAGAATGTTTTACTCTAATATAAGCTGGAATGTGTGTGTGTGTGTGTTGATTGATATGCAAACTGATGAATGCAAGTTCCATCTGTTAATTGCTTGTTTGATTTTTAATGCTTTAAATTTGATGTAAATTCTGGAAATTTACTAAAACGAAGGATGTGCTCTTAAATTCCTGCAAGATTTGAAGAGGAATTTAGTTGGGAGGTTAAAACTCTATAAAAAGGCTAGTAATTGCTATTTTTATAACTGTAACTGAATGTCCCAAGCAGCACTAACACACTAGTGAACAATTATCTTCAGTGCAGGTCAGGTGACTAAATAATTTGGTCACTATACAAAACCGTCCTGGTTCTTTGCCATTATTTTGTTAATGATATTTCTTGTGCATGTGTAACTTATCACAAATTAATAAATAATTGTTAAAGAACCTACCTACGATATTGTCACATTTAGATTAATTTTAAACGTCCAACTCTCTGCAAGCTTGAAATACCGAAATGCAATAAGCAAATAGCTGTATAGTTAATATAATAATTTCTCTCGCGAGAAAAATGATTTTTGATTCCCTTTTCTTGTAAATCAATGTATTTATAATCTTATTTGTAATCATTTATTTTCTTATCATGTATTCAGTATTTTTAATTTACAGCAGTAATGCCTTTTGAGACAATAAGTGCGCATTCGTTATTAATTGAAACATATATTAATTCTACATAAAACTAGTATATGTATATATAATGTTAAATGCATACACGAGTGCTTCTCAAAGTTTCAATGTTCGCGACTTAATATTTAATCATAATTTTCATCGCCCCCCTCATATAATAACAATGTATTGAATTCAATTACATTATACTCTGACGCTAAAACTACGATATCAACTTCTTAAGCACCACCGGCGTACATAAACTTCTTGTTCAGCCATAGAGTTAATTTAACCGGATGTATATACGTCTTTCCAAAGTGCGATCTTTTTCTGTGCACTGCTATCCATAAAATTATTCGGAAGGCTTTGGAATGCAATGAAAGGATTTTCACAATCTTTGCGAAAGATTTACTTATTTCAAATTATTTGCTTCTCCTTATCCCCCCCAATACATCACATACCCGTGCCTACGGGAAAGGGTTGGGATTGGGAAGTGAATCGAGTAACTTTTAATCGGTAGTTAAGGGATTAATTATAAATCGTACAATTTATTAAGATAAGTATTAGTTTTTGTGTATAAGTTTATACTTGACAATCCCATGGTTTTATGGTAATTCTTAAATTTCTTCTTAACTTTGTGCTGTTAAATTAATTATAAAATATATTGTGTAGCACTGATACATTTATAAGTGTAATATATCATTGTAAATGTGTTTTTTGTTATGTCAGAATGTATTTTCTTTGTTTACTTTCAGTAAATTAAAAAATTTTTAAATTATTTTTTGGTTTTCGACTTTTCAATATGTTCGCGCCCCCTCGTAGAGTTGTCACGCCCCCAAGGGGGCGCACCTAACAGTTTGAGAAACGCTAGCCAACGCGTTAAAGATTAATTATATAAATGTGTTGCTGTTTTTAACCACTTGATCCATAGAAACAACCAGACCAAGTCCATGAACCCGTGTGTTTTGAACCATGAACTGTAGGCCGAACTTTAGAGTAGTTGACTTTTACGGCAACCAATATGGGCAGAAGCATCTTGAGTCGCATTGCAATTTTGACTGAGAGGGTAAACTTTAAGTCCCCCCGCATTTTTAAAAGTATTTCACTTGATTGCAAGCATGTTTTTGGAGCATATTTTGTCTGGTTACAGTCGTTGAAAGTGTGAAACTTTTTGTTATTTTAATATACGCATTTCATTGACGATCACAAATCATAAAGGGACATCAAAATGAGTGTTTGCAATATAAGGAATACAATCATCTTTCTTTCGCACCAGAAATCTCAGCTTTTATAGTTTCCCCTCAACGGTAAAAGATTTATGATTTCTGTTAAAATCTGTGATTGATCGGAATGCGTGGATGCTGCAATATCACATCGTACTTTTTTAAAAACGCGAACTTGGTAGCTTTCTAGGTGAAAAAATTTGATTAAATGTATATTTCTTGTTAGGCGGATGAGCTAAAACTTAATTATCACGATAAGTCTTGGACGGTTGAAGACTATTATGAATCAAATAAAATATCTCGAGAGACAATTTACGTGCTCAATTTTTACACATATAAAAACTCATAGAGTGGTTTTGTATTATCAAACTTGTACACGAATTTTAAAGTAAATAACGTTCTTTATTCAACTTTACATTGTCTTTGGATATCATCGTACACATCCTTTTTTAAGAAGGTAAATTATGTAAAAGAGAGCTCTATATATTCATCCAAAAATATTTTTTCAAGTTGAGGTATTTCTTTTACTCTAGAGGAAAAAAGTTATCGTTAAATGTCTTGGTTATATTGATCCGACTGAAAATCCAGCAGAGCATAGGGAATCCTCGCATAAAAAAAACTATCTCAGAAATTTATTGGAACATCTGTGTACACTTTTAAATCGATTTTTTATTCAAAGCATTAGAAGGAAATATCTGCCCGTCTACCTAAAAATATTCCTAATTCGCTTTATTATACTGATTTGGCTCTTGCTTTTCGTTAATAATCAAATATTTGCACTTTTCATATTGGAAATTTGTAGCAACCTTTGTGATTTTAACTGATTTAAAATCATACCAAAATATTTCGAAGATCCATACATTTTTTGGTCATACGACGAAATTATAAGATATTTTTTTTCTATACGTATCGAAAAGTACTTAAATTAAAATTTAAATCGAAATGGTTTGAAATATGTAAATAAAATTGAGAGATGGGTGTCAAATACGATGGATATTTGATATTCGTATTTAAATTCAATTTTTCTACTACTAACAGTTTTAAATTTGCAGATTTCAAATTCAATTCCGAAACTATTTGGTAAGAAGTGGTTATTGATTTTTGCATGAATTTTATTCAGATTTCGGCATTACTTAATTAGGTCTAATTATAACCGTATACTGAATTGCACTTTAACAATCCCTTCACAGTAATTGTATTGGCTTTGTTGAAGTGCTAAAGGTTTCTGCTCATTTATATAAAATTAGATAATTTGCCATGAAGAATCTCTTGGCTGTAGTAACTTAAATTTATGCAGCTTAAATGTTTATAGCATATAAATTTTATCCCGAAGAAGATTTATATTTTTAAATATATAGTGTGCTGGTAAATATTTATCTTTCATTTATAATTTAGAACAACCTACTTTTAAATTGATAAGTAGCAGACATGAGAAATATAATTAAAGGGACTATTAAGTTTTATAGAGCATTATAATTTAAATTTTAATTATATAACCACTATTGATAAAACGTTTATTTATCAAAACTTATCAATCCATTTAAGTACATGTAAAATTTATTCCGAATTATATAAATATTCTTCAAGAAATACTTTTGAAAATAATTCATTGTATTTTATGAATTCTTCCTTTATTTTTATTTCTTGCAGCATCTTATATACATATAAATATATGCAAATATATAATGTTAATATAAATGAGCAAATACAAATTTTGAAATATGGCTATGGGCAAGCCTTGAAGGTAAGGAAGGACAACTGGCTCCAACACCTCGGAGATGTAGCACTGGCTGCTTAAGGTACCCGCAATGCGTACAACAGGAGTGCCAGGGTGATATCCAATACTGCCCCACACCATAATACCCGGTGCAGGACCAGTTTGGCGGTGCATAACGCAAATGTTCAGCGTCCTCTCTCCACAGTGTCTCCAGACTCGAATCCGACCATCGTGGTGTTGCAAACAGATGCATGACTCGTCAGTAAAGACAACTTCTTTCAATTCTGCCACCCACAGCCCCTTTCATCGCACCATTGGTGGCGGAGACATCTGTGGTTCTGCGTCAAGGGTTGAACAAGCAATGGACGTCTTGCGGACACAGCACTCTGCAGTAAACGGCGTCAAATGATACTCGCAGACACTGAATGATGCGTTACTGACTCAATATGACGTGATGTGACTGAGTGATCCGTCACTGCTATGCGCACAATTTGCCTGTCCTCACTAGAACTGGTGCACTGAGGTGGATGCGATCGACCACGTCGATCCGTCGTATCCTCCTGCATCCAACGGTCACATATCCACATTGCAGTTGTTTGGTTTCGTCCAACACGACTACCAATTTCCCTGAAAGATAATGCACAATCTGGGTAGGCCACTATCCTATATGAAATGCGGATACTTGATCAAAAGCTGATTGCTGTTTTCTACGAGACATAACTGATCGTTTTTTGAAAAAACCACAAGAAAAACCCAATTGTCGAACTTGAAATCGTCGAAATCTCCAAGCCTTAAATAGCGCTTTGAGATTAATTGTGCACTTAATGTGTGCGCCTTAAATAGCGCACACATCACATGCGCCGCAGGCGCGCGTGATGTGTGTCTGCGCTGAAATTCTAATCATTTGCATATTTCACCTCCGCTAATGCATGTTGTAAATTTCATGTTATTTGCATGCTTCCTTTAGGGTGTTGCATTTACGGTGGCCAATAGTGTAGAAGCATTTTTCACAAAAGGATAACATTTTGAACAAAGGTTTTTCTAAGTTAATTTTTTGCCGAAATATTGTATTTAAATAATATTTTTGTCAAAATGTCCTTAAAATACTTTTAATAATTAAAATTATTTTATCTAATCTAAGTGACACTACTAAATATCATGAAAATTATCCATTTATGCACTTTTTTTGAAATCACGGTTCCGAACGTAGTCGAATACCTTAAATTGACTTAAATAGGGGCATGATAAATAATGATAGAACACTTTTTAAAAATATTTTTATGTCACCATAATACAAAAAAAAATTTTTTTTAACGTGTAGCTATTATCAGGGGTTTTTATTCCATTTTTACTTAAATTATATATATATATATATATATATATATATATATATATATATATATATATATATATATATATATATAAATATATATATATATATACATATATATATATAAGTCATCACACTTCCAATCAAGGAACTAAAAATGCTAAATGTTCTGAAATTTTTACTTTGATACATTTCCTCATATTTTATTTATAAATTAAAATTTTTTTATTTATATGTATATTAGGACTGCACATCATTTTTGACAGTTATTGGGAATTTTACATATTAATTTTCTATTGAACAAAATGCGTATCAAAATATTCCAATCGAACATAATTCATGATTTAAATAATAGTATTTTTATTTACATTGATGTTAATTAACAGGGCAATTTTTCGAAAGCTAAGCTGCAAGGATGCTTAACTTTAAGAAACATTATAAAATATTAAAATTACACAAAACAGAGAAGAGTAGGAAATATTTCTTGTTTACATTTTTATAGCGCTTTTTTTACAGCCTTTCCTTGATAACACGTTAAAGATCCTTTTAGAACATTCAAACATATTGTAATTTTGAAGTACATTTGACACCTTTCAGTTGATACCCTACTGAATGAGCACTTTGCTTGCCATATTCACACCAAGATAACAATAGGAGATTTAGCTTTTACACGTTCAAGACACTATTATGCGATACTTATTTGTATACATTTATAAGTTCTGTACCTAATACTAATTGTTTATAATCTGCCCAGTTTTATCTGTCAGGTTATTTCGGCTTTAAGGTGACTGCCTACCTTGAAAATGTCGTTTTTCGTCTACATAAGGCATTTTTTATTTCAAAATGTTATAGTTTGACCAATGTTCTTCCACTTCTCTCCACAGTTTTTCTTTTCCTTTACACGAAATAGAAATAAAGTTATAGGGAATTTCAGAAACATCACTATGTAAAAGGGCAGTAAGATAAAATAAGGGGATGGTGAATCTTCACAATGTCAGATTTCGGTCAAAACTGCAATTTTGATCTTTTTTTATACTAATACTATTCCTTATATTTCATAGAAAATTATGTCAAAGACTTTTGTCATTTTGATTAATAATTACTGAATGATTTTTTTATTTTTATTAAATAAATGTTTAAAATTCACTTTTCTTAGCTCTTAAATTTTCACTTTGCATTGTTACGTAAAATGCTCCTTGCGTTTTAAATTACGTCTTATCTCTTTGAATTTTTCACAACTTATAAAAGAGGATACAATTCACAAATTTGTGAATTAGTTTTCTAAAACATTTTACGCATCATATTTTGTGCTGTTTTGAATGCCTGGAATGTGTGATAAATAGCGAAATATTTCATATAGTATAGCACATTTATTTTTTTTTATTTAAATTTTATTCATAATTTAAAATCCATGCACATATATATTTTGTTGTAGTTCGTAAATATATAAAACAAGAATTATGTGCATATCTTAAAAACTAATGCGCAAGAAGTATTTTTAAAAATAGTTTTAAAAAATTAATTTTTTTAAAAAAATCAGTTGATAATAGTTTCTTTGAAAAAATACATTTAAATTGTGAAATATAACAATCATTTACCGCATTGATTCTATTTACAGCTAATTTAACTAACAATTTAAGAAATTAGTTTTAATGGTCCACCGCCCCCTTATGAGTTTTTCCCAAAATTATGTTTTCGAAAGAAACTCTTCACCAGATACATGATATCTTAAAAACCAAACCAGATAACGTTTTGAAATTTTGTAGGAATGTTAATTATACTACTTTTCATAAAGTGGAGCATAAGATTTGTTGTAAGTTAATTTTTTTTCATTTAGGGTAGTTTTTATAAAGAAAAAAAATCAAATTGTTCACATTATTATGTATACTTATCAGTAATTTTTTTGTATTTTAATACTTCTCTTAGATTTTGGTTCATTCTGAAGAGCACCATAATATGTATGTTGTGTATAAAGAAAATTGTGATAATTCTGTTAGAAATTTTTATAGTGTTACCCGTTTTATTAAAAAGTTGGTAAAATTTCCTTGAAACCAACCAATTTTTCTAAAAGTACAATAATTATTTAAAATTTTTTATGTATTTGGATATTTTTTTCTCTTACTAAAAACGCTCAAATTGTTTCAAAAATTTGTTTTTATGAAAAAAATTGGGTCCGAAGGTAGGCAGTCACCTTAAACGATATGAAATAAGAGTAAATAAATACATAAACAAACAATTATTGATTTATAAACATTAAAGACTGATTTTAATATCGATTATACATATGAAGGTCAACTCACGAATGTATTTTACCACTTTAACAAGTATATAGAATCACATTGACAAGAGGGCATAGTTTCCCCTCTACATCTTTTATGAGAAATAGCATTTATTATGTCAGGAAAACTACGTATACTGCAACATTAACCCAATTCATCCATCTCCCAACGTAATCCATCTATTAGAGGAAGACGACAGGGGGATGTGTGAAACTTCCGTTCCTAAGAAACTGGCCACTGGCAAGATTACTTCCAGTTCTCTGAAATGAATGATGGAATGTTAGCTTTTTTTATGAAAAATATAATACATGTATATTTCTGTTAAGCCACCTACCTTGGACTTCAGTATATAAGTTGAAAAAAGATTCTAGAGATAGTAATGTATATTTTATATCAATTACAATATTTTTTTAAATTCAGCATCAGATTTTAAGATGATATAGAAAGAAGTATATTCTCTCTTCTAATGGCATAAAGTTCTTGTACATTTTCCTCTGCTAGTTTTTCTTTAAAATGCTAAACAAGTAATATAAAAAAAAACTTTTGAATCTAGTTCCTACTTAGGCCAATAAAGAAAATAATTATTTTAATTAATTTTTATTAAATTGTTACAGTTATTTTAAATTTGAATATACTATCAAGCGACAAGAGAGAAATCGACTTTGATTGCAATTTTCCATTTTCCTTTCTATGTATGGAGTTGGACTATTTTTTGTTTGTTTGTTTTTTACTATTTTTTCATTAATTAAATTTAATTATTGTAATAAAATAGTATAGTAAAAAAGAACTGACATTCATAGAAATTAGGCCATACCAGGTGGGAATCGAATCCATAACATTTGGGTTAAAAGCTGTATTAGCATCAATTGTGATCCACTACAAGTATAAAAATTGTATTTGAACTTGAATGGACGAATAGAATGTCTTTTATTAACGATTGAAAATTTTAACAAGATATTTTTTCTTGTAATAATATTCGCAAAGGTTTTATATGTATATTTTAATTCAAGTGATACTAAATATCCAAAAAAACTGATTCATTTATATCAGCGTTTCTCAAACTGTGGGGTGTGCCCCCCGGGGGAGCGCGATAACCCTACAAAAGGGGTGCTAGCATATCGAATATAAAAGATTTTTTAAAAAATTAATTTACTGGAATGAAGTAAAACAAAATTCTTTCTGACATTATAAAAAATACTCATTAACACTGAAACAATTTATATATATCATCTGGCGATATACGTCATCAAACATAAAAGCTTCTTCTTCAATACCTCATTAGCTATCTTTGATCTCGAAACTAAATAAAAAAATACATTTTGTTTGATTTGCTATAATCACACGATGAGAGATATTTTTATTACGTTTTCTTTTTAATCCTAAAGTGTTAATCTTGCAGAGAAGAAGCAAAATCCAGACGCAGAATCAAAAACATTTTAGAATGATAAAAAATTCATCACTGTTATTATTTTTGAAATACTGTAAATGAGCTGTAGGCAGCAGAATATATTTGCTGACCTTCGAACTTAGTGGTACGGTTACTTTCAACTCCTCTCTTATGTGTTTTCTTTTATTTAGGGAAGTTGTAAATAATGTATCTCTGTTGAGCGGTTTCCCATGTAAAAGAGTTTTATGATATTTGGAAAAGCATAGAGAGAGAGAGAGAGCACACTTTGAAGGATTACTTGGCCGAGATTTATTTTTATGAGTATTCGCAACAAAAAAACATATTGAAAAATGCGTTTTATACAATTTTTTTTAGAATTAACAACTATATTATTATATTGAATGCCTTCTTAACTCGGGAGCGGTCACGCGGGGCACAGAGTTCACGAAATCTTTAATTCTGGCAAAATTGTATTTTGTTACCAATTGCCCTGAAACTAACCTACTGCATGACAGCCTTCAAGAGAACTAAAATATATTTGTCACATACCTCCCTCTTTTTTGGGAGTGGTAAAAGTTTTTTTTTGTTTTTAAAAATCTTATAAAACTTGTTTTGACTGAGTTTCCTACGCGAAAACTTTTTTTTTCCTAAATAATTTCTATGGTCATGCTACATTTTCACCCTATGAATAACTTAGTGACATTGAGTGCCTTGTTGAACGACTTATTGTGGTTTATCAATGTAAATGAGCAGAATATAAAAGAAAGAAATAGGCATCTGTGATCTCTATTGAAGGAAATTGAAACTGTTCGAACAAGGGAAGAACCTACAGAAATAATGCATAATAATCATGATAGCGAAAGTAAATTTGAGAAAAGCGATGGACATGAAACGAAAGGAAAATTTTCAAATGCTACCTAAAGAACTCCATTATATGAAGCCATAATACTAGAAGACGCACTTCGCCATGTCAAAACATACTAGCACAAGCAAAAGTTCAACATGCCATTTGTCGATCATCAAAGGAGAGTAAAACTACAAAAACTTGAACAAAATATAACAGTTTTGACTGCAAATAACATTCCTATAATGTTAGTGAAAGTTTTCTGAGTTTTAAATCCTTTATTAAGGTATCCGACTACGCTCGGAACCGTGATTTTCAAAAGCGCATAAATGGATGATTTTCATGATATTTAGTGTCACTTAGACTAGAATATATGCATAAAATTGTTTTAAGGACCTTTGACAACAAATGTTTATTTAAATACAATATTTTGGCAAAAAATAAACTCAAAGTAATCTTTTTTCCAAATGTTCTCCTTTTGTTAAAAATGCTTCTGTTAGAATAATATATTTAGCCTGTATATAGCACAGACCTCTGTTCAGAGGCTCAACTAGAATTTTTGAAATATATAACTTTGAAGTGGGTTTATTTATATTTTACGACAACAGAGGGGAGCAATTTTAAGAAAAAAACGCGAATAATTATTTCAATGGGTGGTAACTCTGAAAATAATGTGAATATTTCAAATCTTCCAGTTGAGCCTCTGTAAAGAGGTCTGATTTATGTATATAATTATAATTTAAAAAAAAAGAAAATTTGTATGTAATTGAGAAAAACTGAACACACACAGAATTGCCTTTTCTTAATTTTTCCTCGGAATGATTAGTAAATGTTTAATAGTTATATTTGTAACTATAATTAAGTGGGATTTCTTATATGATTTATCTCAGTGTGGCCAGCTTCAGAGCGAAAAAAAAAAACTTAAGTGTGCAATTAAGGTATCCGACTACGTTCAGAACCGTGATTTTGTAAAAGCGTATAAATGGATAATATTTATGATATTTAGTGTCACCTAGATTAGAAAATATATATAAAACTTGTTTTAAGATTAGTATTACAATAACAAATTATTTAAGTACAATATTTTGACTAAAAATGAACATAGAATGACCAGTTTTCAAAATGTTCTCCTTTTGTCAAAAATGATTCTGTTATAATAATATTTTGGTATATATAGCACAGACCTCTGTACAGAGGATCAAGTAGAATTTTTGAAATATATAACTTAGAAGTGGGTTTTACCATGTTTTACGACAACAGAGGGGAGAAATTAAAAAAAAAAATGCCGATAATTATTTCAATTGATCGTAACTCTTAAAATAATGTGAATTTTTTAAAAGTCATAGTTAAACCTCTGTAGAAAGGTTTCAGCTATATACAGGCAAGATATTATTATAATAGAATTATTTTTCACAAAAGGAGACCATTTTGAAAAAAGGTTATTCTAAGTTTATTTTTTGCCGAAATATTGTATTTAAATAATTTTTTTGTCAAAATGTCCTTAAAACAATTTTACGCATGTATTCTAAGCTAAGTGACACTAAATATCATGAAAATGATCCATTAATATTCTTTTTAAAATCGGAGTTCCATATGTAGTCGTATACCTTGAGGTTACACACATTTGAAGCAGTTTGTTCAGTTTTATTGGATTTTTTCCTAAAACTATTAAAGAAAATTGAAAAGTTCTTGGAAGTAGGTAAGTATACTTTCTCTTAATTAAATTAATCACTTGAATCACGATTTTTGTCGTGTACAATTAAAAAAATTATGCCAAAAAGATTGTGGTGTCTCAATTGCCACGCGTTGTCATTAACGTTATTATCGAGTGTGCGTCTGTTCCCAGTTAAAACATTTTGAAGTCTTCTCGTTTTAAAAATGAAAAAATAACACAATTATTTTTCTCTCTTTGGAATTTTATTTTATTTTACATTATTTAACTTAAGTTTTAAATGCTAATTCTGTGAGACTTAAATCATTTTACATTTTTGTAAACATTGTCGTGCATTTGAGTTTACTCTGCTTACAATTCAGCTATTATATCAAGAATAATATTTTATTTCTTAAAATAATGAACTTGTGCGAAGAGAGCGGGTACTTCAGCCAGTATACTTTTAATGTATCAGTGTTGTACGAAGTATTTTATAACGAATTTCTTAATAATAAATTAAGGACAAATTTAATAAGTATTAGCGACTTCCACGGCTTGTCTTGCTGTGCAAAGTTTTTCAAAGGAAGGCTTATGATTAGAGAATGACACTCTGACTTCTTTTTCTATATTTAGTTGAGATCTATATTTTGTCTTTAAAGCAGCCACCGCATTTTGAAATCTATTCCAATTTAAAAATTAGAGAAAGAAAAATAACATAATAATTATCCTATTACTTAAAATATATATTACTTTTAAAAGTTGCATTGCTAAAATTTAATATACTTATCGTATTAATTTGTATGTTTTATAATTAAGATCGTATTGTAACTTTAACGTCAAAATGCACTATTATGGTATCCAATACATTATTTTTGCATAAGGAGGGGGCGATAAAAATTATGATTGAAAAGTGGTTCGCCACTGTTGAAAATTCGTGAAGCACTGATTTATATGCTTTTTCAAAATTATGGCTTCGAGTGTAGTCTGTCACCATAAGCGTCCTCTCTAGAACCTAAATATACTTGAAAAATAATTCAAAAGAAAACATCGAATTTTTCATCAATCCCAATATTGTAAGGTATTCTAGAACCCATTTCATTGTTTCACGTATAATTAAAAACCTTCTATTTATTTTCTGTATAGTGTTCTTTTAAAAAAGGCTAAATGAAAAGATTCTTATATTTTTATGAATTTTTTTTATTGAATGAAAAAAGTGGTTAAAACTATCTTTGCATACAGACCTTTAAACATAGTTTCGAACATCGTGATATTAATTTGCTATATATTCATTAAGTACAAAAGAACATTAAATTTTTATTAAGTGTCACTTTATGAAAAGAAAAATATTCACCAAACCATATTTCATCGTACAAATACTTGAAAACATGACATAGAGCGGGAAAAAAGGAAATAACAGCAACAAATGAAAAACACCTGTCGACAATCCCTACAAAAGTAAACATAATCTCAGCTTTTTGACAAAAACAAACCTTTCCTTTTCCAAACAATGACATCTGGACGTGATTCATCTTTTTTCACGCGTCAAAAACTTATCAAATAACAAAAGACTACAAATTATTCGAACTATAGAAAGTTCCAGAAGGAAAAAAAAGTTCTATCTGATTTCTGTAAGGAATCACCTTCTGTTTCAAGTGTTACTATATTTTAATACTAAGACAAATGGACCCGTGAAAAAGTTGGGTACCTTGCTACGGATTTAAAATTCAGTAGCCTTGAGGTGAAGCAGATGAATTATTCATTGGCAAATGCTTGACGTTGGTAAAAATTTCATCAGCATAGAAGGGTATAATGGAATACTTTTTTTTGTTCGGTTAAGAAGTAGATAAAGGCTCCATACAGGACCACTTACGTGATTTTTATCGGCTCTTATATTTTCTTAGGAAGAAGTTTCCTCCTTTTGTGTGATACAAGCTTATTAATTCGTCAAAAGTTATTGGCTTCAGTGATTTTAATAAATTGAATTGAAATGCATGTGTGTGTGTAAGAAAGAGTTTCATTTTTGTAGATGTAAGGTACAATGAAGTCATAAGGATATTAAAATATGTATTGATGTTAATTTTTTTTAATCTGCGAAGGTGCTTCTCCATTTCTAATTGAATATTTTAATAATTTATAAATTATCTATGAATGATTTTATGTAAAGAGAACAAACTTTTTTTTTATTTTAAAAAATGTATTGTTCTATTTTTCAAAAATTATTCTCCGAATGTCCTTAATTATATCGTGTTTTATGCACACTCAGAAATCTGCTTATCATTTTTTTCTTTGTTAATCTCACAAAAGCAGGGCTTAGCAAAGTTTAAGGGGATGCATACTTTTAAAAGAGCAAATTATTTGACAAAATTTCACAGGATGCAACTTGAAAATGTTTTATTCTGAAAATATCAAATGTTCTTGACATTCTAGAATATTCATTTTTTTTCTAAACATTTAAGCATCATTATAAGGTGACCAACCGTCCTCCTTTAGGGAGGACAGTCCTCCTCTTATAGGTTCTGTCCTTCCTCGAAAAGTGTCCTCCTTCTCAATATTTTAAAACTGATCTTTTAATCTCTGTATTCAGAGATGAACCAAACATGCTTCCAAAATGTCGAAGAATGGTCTAAAACAAATATCACAGGAAACAACAGTTTTCAATGGTATTTTCTGAATTTGTCACAAGTAATTTGGGCAGATATAGAAAATTGCGTTGAGTTTTTATCGAAATAAATGCCTGATATTAAAATCGATGATTATTGTTTGTTTGAAGTAGAAAGAAGACTGAATGTATATTTAAATTATTATAAAATAGAACAATTGGAAAATCATCATGCTGAGAAATTGGCAATAGATGGGTGAACTTACAAAAACCATTTAAAAATGAACACATTCCATATGAAAATGTAATTATTCTTGTTGAATTTACGTTGTGCGGCCCTGGAACTAATGAAGCGGTTGAAAGAGTTATTTTCAGTTGGTAATCATTTTTGTTAAGTGACTAGTGAGAAATCAAAATTGAATGTTAATATTTTAGCTATAGTGCTTAATTTAAAATTCAGTATGAAGGATATTTTTTGCCCGAATTTTCCGTTATTTTAGAAAATTATATGTTGACCAAAAACAAATTCATTCAATGGAAAAATACACGTTTAAGATAACAATTAAAAATAATCTAAGCGTAATTAGCGAATTTTTGTTTGAGTTAATAAAACGTTTCCTATATTTAAGTTGTAATTTTTCTTTTAAATTTTCATCCTCTTCATTGTAAAAAATGGTCACCTTATTCATAGAACTTTACATCATTAAAACTTATTGTTTATAATGTGAATAACTATTCTCTTACATTTAGAATTTAGTCATATAATCTTTCGAACTCTATAATTATTTAAACAACAAAATAACTATGAAATTTTGTTTGGAACTGAAAGTCATTCTGCTATTTTTGCTTGTGAATTTATTTCCCCATCTTAATAAATTTCCTTCAAACATAAGAAAATCAATATCCCTTCGAAACTAGAATTGTTTTTAAAAGTTTAGCTCCCGTAATTCAATATTCGTCCATGTTGAGTAATAGCAAATATAAACCTGATGCAGAGCTTCTAAAATTGTTATCAACACGGAGAAGCAAATAAATACCTCAACTCTGAAATACTAAACTCTCGAAGAAGAATTTTGATAAAACTTCGGATTCGAAGCAATAAGTTGGGAATTTTTCAATTTTCGAGAAAGAAGTAGTCAATTTATTTCCGGAGAAAGTAGTCTTAAACTCTTCAGGTATGATTAAAATCGAATGCTCATGTTCTAGACATAAGAATTATTTTCATCAGAATAGGACCGAGTTCTCTTTTCTTTTAAAGATAGTGTTTCGAAGTTTATTTCGTTTTTAAGAAAGTATTTTAGTTATTAAAATTAAACTTTTGAAATATATGTATTTCAATCGAATGGAAAATGGCTTTTGTGTATTCGAAGAAACTGAAATCGAAGAGATTAAACTACAATATCTCATTACAAAACAGAATTTAAAATTTTTAGCTTAATTTTTTTATTTAAGTTAATCAAGACTTGTGTGAGTGTTATCAACACATATATATATATATATATATATATATATATATATATATATATATATATATATATATATATATATATATATATATATGTGTATTTGATAAATCTTGCACGAACTTTTTGCGCAAATCAAGAAATTCAGAATTTAATTTGGAAGTTTCAAGAATTATTAATTTTTCAATGTTGCATTACTTTATAGAACATATTTCTTTATGAAACATATTGTATTATTTTATGGAACACATTTTTTATGAAACATATTGTATTACTTTATGTGGAACACATTTTTTTATGAAACATATTGTATTACTTTATGGGACACATGTTTTTATGAAACATATTGTATTACTTTATGGAACACATTTTTTTTATGAAACATATTGTATTACTTTATGGATTATATTTCTGAAAGAAACATATTGTGTTACTTTATGGATCATATTTCTTTATAAAACATATTATATTACTTTATAGAACATATTTCTTTATGAAACATATTGTGGTACTTTAACACTAGAACCGAGGATGGAGTCATTGTTTTCGATTTTCTCAAAAAGTTACTAACGGGAATGAAAAACATTTCTTGACTTTTCCTATTTGTATACCAATAACAGCCTGTGAAAATATGATGCGTAAAATATTTATAATTTTTTTGTTTTTAATACTTATACCCAAGACCTCGGAACGGATTTTTTTGACCCCATTATAATTAGAAGTACTAAATTTTCAATTCAACGATTCCTGGAGTGGGAAAGGCTTTTTCTGTCCTATAAGACACCGTATCTAATTTTCCTGTACAATGTACTATCAGAAAAACCACTTCTGGAAAGAAACAACTATGTGTGCATAAATGTAAAAAGTTATCAGATTCAAATCCAGATGAAATGAGCTCTGGAACTTTTGTTAGAAATGATGTAACGGGTTGGGAAAGCATCACCTCTGGAAGTTGTACACGTGGAAGAATTGTTGAACATAATATTTTTTAAAAAAAGTGGCCCAGCCAGTTGTGGAAAGCAAAATATTGAAAATGGCTATGCAATTAGCTTTTATACAAATAAGTTTTAATTTCCTCCACCGAGTCCGTAGCCTGATTGGTAAATCGTTTGCTTGCTATGCATGAAGTTCGGGTTGACTCCATGCGGTGAACTTTTTTTTCCAATTCATTTAATTATTTTTTAAAATTAAACAAATTTATTTTTGAAAGGTTTATTAAATGTTAAGTAATGTTTTATGTAATTATTTTGTATTTTATAATGTAAAAAAAAATTAAATAAATTCATTACTTAAATTATTTATTAGTAAAGTTATTTAAAATTATTTTTTATTAAAATATTTAAAATAATTATTAATTAAAATATTTAAAAATTATTATTGATAAAAATATTTAAAAATTATTACTCATAAAAATATTTAAAATTATTATTAATTAAAAACATTTAAAATATTATTGATTAAAATATTTAAAATTATTATTAATTAAAAATATTTAAAATTGTTATTAATTAAAATTAATTACTTAAACACTATTTAATTTAATTAAATATTATTAAGAATAATTATTAATAAGAAATATTATTCATTTTCTATAAAAATTATTATTAAGTTATTATTGAAATTATTATTAATTTATTATTGAAATTATTATTAATTTATTACTGAAATTATTATTAATTCATTATTGAAATTATTATTAATTTATTATTGAAATTATTATTAATTTTACTATTGAAATTATTATTAATTTATTATTGAAATTATTATTAATTTATTATTGAAATTATTATTAATTTATTATTAAAATTATTTAAATAAACTTATTGAAATTAAATAAATTTATTTAAAAAGGTCTTATTAAATATTTTATAAAATTATAAATTATTTAAATTAACAGCATATAGAAAAGACATATTTTTATTATATTAATTATAAAATAATTATCTAATATTAAATGAATTGAAGAAAAAAGTCGATCGCGTGGAATCGAACTGTAACCTCGCCCAAACTAATGCAGACAATTTACAAATCAGGCTACGGACTCGTTGGAGGATATTAAAACTTAATTGTATAAAAGCTAAGCATGAATTTCGAAGGCTAATTTTTCCGAATTGACTGGCCATTCGGCGGAATTACATTGAGGGGTGAACAACCTAAAGGCGTACTACTATTACACCAAGTCTTGACCCCACATGAATTTCCTTAGTGGTGCCCTGCCCTTGTAAGATGCAAAACTGTAAATACGTATTAAATTAAATCTCAATGATCTAATACCTCTCTAAAAAGAAATACACCAAGTTAAAATAAGAAACAGTAAATGAAGCCTAATAGTGATCAATTCTTTTAGTTTAAGCAATAAACTGGTACTACTAACTTGGAAATTAGATATAAATTCGATTTGCTAAATAATGACTAAGTACTAAAAAATGTATAACATAGTATATAATGCCAATTTTTTTTTTCCTTTTTTTAAAAAATTATTTTGGTAATCATTTAGAATTTAATGACACTACCATCAAACATCTGCATCACTACACACCTTTTATTTTTGTTTCCTTTATCGATTATGAGAAACCATATTAAACTTCTGATTCTTTTTTTTTTTGCACGCGAGCTCAGCAACGGACTGCAGACGGACGATATTTAGGAATCGATCATGGCAGCAAGTTTGTGCGATAGTTCTTTCTTTGGACAGTATTCGTATCTGGCAACGTCTGGGACGAGGTCATTTGCTTTAGGTTCAATTTTGCTTTCAGCTTTTAATTTTTAAATAGTAGAATATTTTCCAGATAATCGATTATTTCATGTAGCATATGAATATTTCAAATGTATTCGTAATGGAACCTGCCAATTATAGACACAAGAATGTTTTTTTTATTAGAATTAAATGGAATTGTAATGTACTAGTTTAAAATTAACTACCGTAAAATCAGGCGTATAATGCACACCTATACTTTCAAGCAACAATTTTTAGTTTTTAGGTATATTCGCCGTATGACGCGCACACCGTGTTTTTTTACGAAGGAATCAGAAAACGTATGTAAGCAATAATCTTGTATTTTAAAGTTATTTATTCAAAGTATTTTTACCAGGTTTTGAAAAAATAATATACTTCTAGAACAACAAACCTTTAAGTTTATAAGAAATGTAATTTCTTTTTTAAATAAACTGTATTCCGATGTATGTAGAAAGTTTTAATATTTTTTTCTATGATCTTCGGGTTTTTTTTAAAGCTCGCTTTTTTTATGCACCGCATATAACGCGCACCTGTAAATTTCTATTTTATTTTTTGTGCTAAAAATGCACGTTATACGCCGGATTTTACGGTAATAATGATATATAAATGTTATCAAAGACATATATACTTTTATTTTTTCTACAAAAACAACTACCGTGTGTATATGCTAGGTAAACTAAACAGCAGCGCTCTTCAATCTGTGGGGAGCACCCCCCTCCCATTGGGTGTGATATCCCTATGTGAGGTGTGCGAGACTGTTGAAAATAAAAGATTTAGGATAATTTTTGAAGTGATAACTTCTATTGGCGCGATTTGCCGGAGAGGGAACTTGAATGAACGTCACGCTCACTTCGCTTTTTTCGTTTTTATTCGGACATACATACCTCTAAAGAGGATTAGTGGGACGTTTCCCCCCGCCACTCTGAAACCGGTGGTTTGTCGCCCACCAATAAAAGTAAAAGTAAAGTTCCTAGCTTCGATCTAAGTGGGGCTCCACCCCCTCACCTCTTTCTAGGGTAGGGGTGGCCAACCCAAATGACCTAGCGGGCCGCATATATATATATATATATATATATATATATATATATATATATATATATATATATATATATATATATTATATTTGGATCCATTACAAACATTTGTTGGAGTGAAAATTTAAAACAGACTGATATATTATTATAGTTTTCATTGTTTTTTATGTATACAAACATAGATAGTATAATAATGCAATGGTCAAATAATGTTTAATTCATTTAATTAGTGAGATATTTGTTTCTCAACTCTTTCAGTTTTTGCAAGTCGATCTCAATGCATGTGCTTTTGCGTATTTATAATTGATGTTGCAGAATTTCGTGCGTTACGTATAAGCACAATTTATGTTTGATAAATTTCAATTAAGAAAAAAAAATAGATTCACAGTAACATGAGCAGCGTGATAAAATAATAACAGTTATGGGATTTATTTTTTACAAAAGAACCCCTCTTTTTAAACAAAAAAAATTGTAAAAAATAGTCGAATTTTGTTAAGTTGTTAATAATCTCGCGGTCTGCAAAATTATTCAAGGCGGGCCACTTCTGGACCCCGGGCTTGACACCCCTGTTCTAGAGGAACGTGAATGCGGGATTCTTTCTAATCCTAGTTGAAGTATGAAAATGAAACGTAATATTTTAAAAAATAGGCTTAGAGAGAAAAAGAAATCCTACACTAAAATTAAACATAAAATATAGAAAAAGGACAAATTTTTATGAAACTAAGTAAATAATATAATCATCAATAGCAATATATTACAGTGAATTTAAGACTAAAAATCTATTTTCGTAAGCGAATCATAATAACAATGAACAAAAAGTTCTTTTAATCACATTACTTAAATATACCTTGAATCTAAATAGAAAATTTAAACAATTAAAAATTTAAAATAACAAAATTAAGTATACAGGTATTAAGAAAAATTTACATTAAATAATTTAAATACAAGAAAACAAAATATAATTAAGACTTTCCTTGCAGCAGCACCGGATATATTTGTACAAAACTGCCATACAATAACAAAAGAGCTAGTATAAGCCAGAGATAACTTCATATAAATCTTCTGATTAAATCCCTTTTTAAAGTTTTTATGACCTAGATTCCTCTCTTCTCAATCAACTACCTGTCATACTATCCATTTGCTTAAATTAATTCATGGACATAATTCAATATTGTTAAATTACAACCAAAATTCCCAAAGCCGGATCGGGTCTTCTGAACAAATTACCTATGATTTTTAATTAGGAATATTAAAGTAGAATTTTCAAAAGACAAATCAAAACGTTTAGGTAACTTTTTAAAATCAAAATTCAATTTAATTATGTCAAATGATCCAAATGAAGCACGAGTAAGTACGAAACAACGCTTGATGTAGTTTTTTTTATAGATATTTAAATAAATTTTGAATCTAAAGGATTTATAACCTATTTCAGCCACCATAAACCTATTGTTTCCTTCTTAGAATAGAATTGATTCCCAAATATGATTGTATATTTCTCACAAAAATATTACTTTTTGAGTACAGTCATATGAATAAATACTTTTATAGGCAATACTAAAATTTCCTTGTTTTTTTTATTCATCTAACTAAAACCCTGCAATAGCATTATAAAATTTGAAGTTATCAATTATATCGTGTGGTCATAAGCACACGCACTTTTTTTTTTTCTTTACTAAAAGAAAGCAAAACAAAATACATTCTGACATAATAAGAATTAAATACAGATTCAATCTGTTACAAAATGCTTATAAAGGTATGATTACTACACAATGTTTTTGAAAATTAATTTATCAATACTGAATTACATTACTTGTATATAAAGATTTTTTTTTTTCAGGTATAGAAGTTTAAGTTGGCATTACTTTCCAAGATGGCGACCCATTTAACAGCTGTCAAGTGATTTATTCTCAGTTTGGTTTGGCAATTCATCAAAACGATCATCAAGCAAGGCGTAGATTCGTCGAATGGGCCCAAAACGAGATTGCCGTTGTTCCCGATTTTCATAAGCGAATTTTGTTTAGCGATGAAGCGCACTTCTGGTTGAATGGCTACGTCAAGAAACAAAAATGCCGCATTTGGAGTGAAGCTAATCCACAAGTGTATGTCGAAACACCGTTACATCCAGAAAAACTGACTGTTTGGTGCGCTTTATGGGCTGGTGGAATCATTGGTCCGTACTTCTTCAAAAACGATGAAGGCCACAACGTTACAGTCAATGGTGATTGGTATAGAGCCATGATAACTAACTTTTCCTTCCTGAATTGTACAATCATGATATCCAGGAGCTGTGGTTTCAACAAGACGGCGCAACATGTCACACAGCTCGTGCCACAATCGATTTATTGAAAGACACGTTTGGTGACCGCCTAATTTCACGTTTTGGACCTGTGAATTGGCCTCCAAGATCTTGTGATTTAACACCGCTAGACTATTTTTTTGTGGGGCTATGTAAAGTCATTGGTCTATTCGGATAAGCCACAAACGCTTGATCATTTGGAAGACAACATTCGCCGTGTTATTGCCGATATACGGCCACAAATGTTGGAAAAAGTCATCGAAAATTGGACGTCCAGATTGGACTACATCCGAGCCAGCCGTGGCAGTCATATGCCAGAAATCATATTTAAAATTTAATGCCACAAAATTATCTTTCGAATAAATAAAATCCATGTCAATCGAATAATACATCGTTGTTTTATTGCAATTTAAAGTTCTATACCTCTAAAAAAACACCCTTTATAATGGAAAAATGCTGTTTAACATTTATTTTTTATCTTATGTCTTCAAGACATTCTAAAAAAATCGTATGATTTGCTACTTTGGCAAGCTAATCTTGGAATATGATTCCAACAAATGTAAAGTCAGTTTACACTCACTGGAGTGGCATGAGAGTTAAAAAATATCATTGTGTTTGTCTGGGTCTTAGATACAGAAGAAAAAACATAGCAAGAGATAAACTTTTAAATGCACCGTCCCCAATGAACCTTTCGCAGCATTTTGCAAATATCTCGCTCAAAAGATAGAACCATTAAGAGATCAGATTTTTAGTATTCTGTATTTTAGCAAGAAATCTTGCCACCTCTTTTTCCGAAAAGGACGAGAAATACAGGAAATAAGATCTGCGATAAGTGCTCAGAATTATATCTCATGGAGACACATTAAGTCTTTAAAAGGCTTTTGTGTACAAAGTATGCAGCTCGTGTTCTCTCACACACCAGTGTGATGTAGATTTTCTTTATCGAACAGATACAGAGTTACATCTTTGAATTCTTGATAGTAGGTGAATAATACAGGTTAACTCATAAAAATTATAAAGTTTCAATACACTTTAAATCAAAAACAATTTAAGCTATAACATGTCAATTATAACAGAACTGTATGTGGTTATTTAAAGTTTTGTTCGATACAGCCACAGATGTTTATGTTTAAACCCTTAATCACACGGCACATATTGAGCCGCTAATTCAGTGCTCAAAGTTTCAGTACTTGCGGCCCAATTTTCACTCATAAATTTCCTTGCTCCCCTCCTCCATGCAATAACAATACATTGAATGCAATAATAATATACTTTCACACGCTAAAACTACAATACTATCTTAATTATAAACCACTCAAATTATCAAGATAAATATTAAATGTTGTATATGTTACTTTCGAATAATAGATATTTTAAGTAAGTAATAGATATTTTAAGCAGTAAGAAAAGTATTATGTTGCTTTTCTTTTCTAATTTTTAAATTGGAACATATAGCAGAAATAGTGCGATGTGTATATATTTTATGCCAGAATGTATTATGTTTTGCTTCCTTTAAGTAAATTTTTATAACTTTTTAAAATAATCTTTTATTTTAGGCTTTTTGATATGCTCGCGCCCTCCTCTTAGGGTTATCACGTCCCCGTAGGGGGCGCACCCCGCAGTTTGAGAAACACTGCGTTAATCCATTTTAGTTCAAACGCATGTTGAGATATCTGCCCCAAGTCCATTGATAGCGTTTGCCATACATTGTTTCAGCTCCACTAGATCAACAGAAAGGGTAGGGAAGAATACCTTGTCCTTTACGTACCCCCACTGGAAGAAATCAAAAAGTGTTAAATCAGGACTTCTGGATGGCCATTGGTATAGTGACATGTTGTAGTTCGCGATTTATCCTTTTCATCATTAAGGAAGAAGATAATCGGGGTAACTCCCCCCATTTGCTGACCAATGTGGTAAGGGCATCTTCCAATTGGAGAATGAAGTTGTCATTGTTGTCCCGAAACTGTAGCATCAGCCAAATAGTTAATATATCCAAAAAAAGGGGGTTCCTGTGTCCTTTTGCTGAATTCAAGAACAAAAAAAAAGTCTTTTGCACTTCCAACCTCCCTCCCTTTTGCTGAACTAGTCACATGACACGCATGCTACGCCTACGTCATTTTCGTCACGGGCGAGACACAAACTTTAGGAGTCTACGTTAGGTTACTAACTGCAACTTAATTTAAATTTAAGTTCTAACTTTTTTTTTACAGTTCACAGAGATGGGGCTTGTCTTTGATTGTTACTGTCTTGCATCCTCTGGAGTGTGTATACTTATTTATGAATGACCCGGTATTGCTGTAATTTGCAATATGAAGTTGTAGCGAAAGAAAATGGAAGATCTAAAAAAGTTATCTAATAATTAAAATAATGCTTAGAATATTTTATTTAAATGATTGAATCCCTTGAAATTTTTTTACCCTACTATAAGTTAAACCTC
Source organism: Trichonephila clavipes (assembly GCA_019973935.1). NCBI lineage: Eukaryota > Metazoa > Arthropoda > Arachnida > Araneae > Nephilidae > Trichonephila > Trichonephila clavipes. Next base: position 818,890 of record BMAU01018426.1, read on the forward strand.
TTGAATTAATAAACAATAATCATTTATTTTATTCAAACTCAACATTTATCTCAAATCATATTATTTTATAGAAGCAAAATTCCAATATCTATACAATGAATATTACTTCCACAACATCTGTACTAATTCTTTAATGGAACTTCCCATTACTAACAAATCCTTTGCTGGAGGGAAACAGCACAACCTATTCCATCCTTACTACAAATTTAAATCCGTGCCGGAGTTCAAAAGATGTTCGAACAATTCTCGGCCCTCTTTGATCTCCCCTCAAAACTTTATACAAGGGGGGTCAGAGTACTGTTAACTCTCACATTCGATCAATAGTTGCATGGTCATACCAAATCATTCGATTTGTAGTAATACAAAGTGAAAGTGTAGTAAAGTTTATCGAACTCTGGAGCCTCACTTTGGGGTGGAATCAGATATCGGATTTGTACAGAGGAGACTCGATTTGATCATTTGAAAGAGAATGATGGAGGCTCGGATTTGATTCTGGAAATAATGGCAAAATGGCTTCTATCAAATGTGGTAATGTTTTGTGAGGAAGGTTTAAAAGGATGAGATATGGCAAGCTGAAAAGAGTGTTTGTTAATGGAAATGGACTGTTTTTAAAGTTTCGTTGGGTATGGATTTTTTTTTAAAATGAGAAAAATAACCATTCCTTAGAATTCCATATTTAAATTTTATCCTATGCTGGATTTTATTAGATATTAGTTGACAAAAATGTCACAATTCTTATTTCATATCAAACTAATGCTGTACTAATGTGTATGTTGTACGATATAAAACAATAAACTGCTTTATTTATTTTATTATTTATACAGAGTAATTCATAAAGAAGTATGCACTTTCCAGATGCTGTAAAATAGTAGCAGTCAAAGACATGCACCACCTCAGCGAACCGTGACGTAGCTGTACTCTTAAATTTATTGTTTCGCACCTGCCGGAATACTGCACATATTGTATGCGTAGTCAATCAAAATGATGGCGTGTTTTTGTGTGCTTGAACTGAACAAAACAGAATCTACACCTCCTTTGCAACAGATATAGTATGAGACAGATTTGGATAGATATGGAGTGCAAAAGGGATCCTGGGTAAGATATAGCGGATTCATGTTCTGCCACGATCCGTTTAAAGGAAATTCCAGTTAGAAAATCTATCTATTGTCACGAACCCTTTCTTCTTTCTCCAATTTCTGTGAAAGTACACCGACAATGGGTGAAAGGTCCGTTCCGTTTCTCTAATTCCTGAGAAAAATATGCTTCAATGGGTGGTCAAGAATTCTGACCATAGTTCCCACGTCCTTTCTCTTAGTGTCCAAGGTTTGAAGACCACCGGGCTGAGTAGGTCTTCCGTTTCCTACGCATCCAAGACGACTGTGTGTGTCTGGAGAGGATGGCCCCATTGTGAGCCATAAAAGATCCTGCGCTCTGAGGGGCCGGGAGACAAGAGATGAGAGAAAGCGCTGAGAGTGAAAATGTGAGAGACCCGGTAATTAAAAGGGATAGCGAGAGGGCCTGCGTGAAAGAACCGGGGGAGACTTATAGGGAGCGACAAGAGAGGGGGAGATAGAGCAAGCGACAAACGAAAGTCGGCATGGAACTAACAGTGATGACGTTTTCTGAAAGTGAAAATAGACTAATAAATTGTGGACACTCTTTACTAATATATTGTACTGGCCATTATTTTAAGAGCTTTACCATTAAATAGCTATTGTTTAGTTTAGCTGTACGAAGTCATTACATTATCAATGACATTACACATTTAAAATGTGGGCTGTTTTTGTAAAAGCCTTCGACCACCAAATGTAGCGCAAGAAGTCAACGATAGAGTTTGCTCCATCATTCAACGAAGCCTGGGAAAATCAACTACTTATCTAATGGCCACCCAGAAGACCTGACTGAGCCCTTTGCGATTTTTTCCAATGGAGGTACTTAAAGAACAATGGGATAAATAAGGGACAGCCTTCCCTTTCCTTTTGATTCATCGGATATGAGACAGCATATAACAGCCGTTATCGATTCCTTTGAGTTAGGTAGCTTAACCCGCATTTAGGAGGAACTGGATTACATTACAGGCTCGATGTGTATCGTGTGACTAAGGGTCCACTAATGGAACATTTGAGATTGTATCTAACAAAACTTAAAATAACTAAATATAATTATTTTAGATGGCATATAATGTCCTACATTGTCCTTGATTTAAAGTCTATTGTAATTGTACACTTCTTTATGAATCACCAAGTAATTTATCCATTTTATCACAATGTAATATTTCGCATTAATTACTGAAGTCTGATTTATGTATATAATTATAATTTAAAAAAAAAGAAAATTTGTATGTAATTGAGAAAAACTATGAACACACACAGAATTTCCTTTTCTTAATTTTTCCTTGGAATGATTAGTAAATTTTAAATAGTTATTATTGTAACTATAATTAAGTGGGATTTCTTTTATGATTTATCACAGTATGGGCAGCTTCAGAACAAAAAAAAAACCCCTTAATACGTTCAGAACCGTGAAATTGTAAAAGCGTATAAATGGATAATATTTATAATATTTAGTGTCACCTAGATTAGAAAATGTATATAAACTTGTTTTAAGAATAGTATTGCAATAACAAATTACTTAAGTACAATATTTTGACAAAAAATGAACATAGAATGACCAGTTTTCAAAATGTTCTCCTTTTGTCAAAAATGCTTCTATTATAATAATATTTTGCCTGTATAGCACAGACCTCTGTACAGAGGATCAAGTAGATTTTTGAAATATATAACTTAGAAATTGGGTTTATCGATGTTTTAAGGCAACAGAGGGGGAAGAAATTTTAAGAAAAAAATGCCAATAATTATTTCAATTGGTTGTAACTCTTAAAATAATGTGAATTTTCAAAAATCATAGTTAAATCTCTGTACAAGGTCTGTATACAGGCAAAATATTATTATAATAGAAGCATTTTTTCACAAAAGGCGAACATTTCGAAAAAAAGGTTATTAAAAGATTTTTTTTTTTTTTTTGCCGAAATATTATATTTAAATAATACTTTTGTCAAAATGTCCTTTAAAATTTTTTATACATGTATTCTAAGCTAAGTGACACTAAATATCATGAAAATTATCCATTTATGTGCTTTTTTAAAATCACGGTTCCTAACGTAGACAGATACTTTAATATTGTATATATATATATATATATATATATATATATATATATATATATATATATATATATATATATATATATATATATAACCAATAACAAGATAACTAGGGTAATTGCTGAGCTATTACGAACTAAAAGTATTGTTTATTGTTTTGAAATATGTTTACATTATTATTTATGCTTTTAGTTTATAAAGAAAAAATATTTCTATTCTCAAAATAAAGTTTATATAAAATTTATCCTAGTAATAGCTTTATTGCATCTTATAAATGAGAGAATAAACGCGAATGAACGTTCTGAATAATCCATGAGTCAAATTCTTTTTCAACACGCTTTTAAAAGTTTCACTAGTATGTAATGGAATCTTTGAACCGATTTTTATCCACTTTGAAAAGTCAAATTAATTCAAAACTCTGCACTCTTGTCAAGGATCGATGACAGTACAATAATTTTATAATTTTGCTTCCTTGTCCTAATCAGGATCCTCAAAAATATAGATTTCGAAATTTGGCGACTAATTGCGTAAACCATTTTCAAATTTGATGACTAAATGACTAAGGAGCAATCCTAAAGCCACAAATAGGCTTGTGGTTAATACAAATAAAAAAGTGTTCTTTATGTGAAAAAGATAGGGTGGGTACGTAATTTTTCTGAAAATGAAAAAAAGAAAAACTCGTGCATGTGAATATAAATAATTTATCTTTATACTGCTAAATATTTGTTTTTTTATAAAAAAAATATTTATACGTATAGAAATTTAGAAGTGATGATACAAATTAATGTTATAGCAATACGTTTAAAAGGTGATGAATTTATGTTCCAACATTTTTTGTTTTGTTTTTGGTAAGTCAATATGTTTAAAAGTAATGATACGAATTAACATTATAGCAATACTTTAAAAAAGTGATCAAACAAGCGACATTTAATATTTCTTCTTGACACACTTTTATTAGTTATACCTGTTTCTACAGAGACGGAATCTTTGAAATATAGCAATATGGGACTTCTAGGAGGCCCAGTAGACGGAGAGAATAAATACCCTTCAGATCCATTAATTAATATCCATTGAAGAGCAAGAGTAATTTCAGCAGCCTCATAAATCCGGCCCCAAATATTAAATTCAAGTATAAATTCAACAATGAATAAGTGATAGTTTTGTGACAAATCTATACGGAACTTTATCACTAACCTTCTGAGTCAACCTTTTTATGGAAATTTAATTCCCTACCCATTTCCAATCAACTCCAAAAAGCGGACAGGATTCCTTGTTATATGCAGATTAGATAAAGTATTTAAGTCAAACGAAATAGTAAAGTTAGAGCAGTAGGAGATAGAGATTGAAGCATAAAGTTATAGTGAATTTGATTTGAAGATTTCTTGTTGGAGAAAGAGAAGAGTTGAGATTCCGTTGGTAATTATAGATTTATAATTAAAGTCTCATTAAAGTTTTTAGGAGTGAGATTAAAGTTAAATGTTCAATGAGAACATTATTAAATATAATTCTGGGATCTCTTATCGTTGTAATCTCTGCGTGATCGTTATTTAATAAATTAATTAATTCGATCATTAATTAATTAAGTTAATTTAAAAGGATATTACCTTTAAAACCTCATAATACTAGTAGATAAATTTGTCAATAAGCCTTTGATTCTATTTGGATAAGATAACCAAATAAAGAAAGTTGTTTATAAAAATGGCTACTGGTTCTTACATGACTCCTATTTATTCTCGTTCTCAAAGTGAGGTCTAGGAGATCTTCACAGTTTTAAAAACTAAAACAACAGGCTTTAATTGTAGATCGAACGTAAAAAGGAAAAATAAAGTACAGTTTTTTTAAAAAAAACTAAAAAACACGCTTTTATAGTTAACCGAACTAAAAAGTAAAAAAATATGTTAAAATAAGAATAAAATGATTAACAAGAAAATTATAATGTCGCTGTGGTAAAAGCGTGGGGTGTTTTTGTACTGCATTTTTACACTAACTCAGCATTTCGGAATAGAACTACTAAGAAATTATAACAATTAATATAGAGCACCCCATGCTTTCATCCCAATGACATTAATTTTCTGGTTAGTCATTTTTTTTAAATTATTTTTTTACATTTTATTTCGATTCTCTATAAAGGCGTGTTTTTTAGTTTTTTTTATTTATAATTTATTAAAACTACTGTCTAAAGGTTTATGTAATTTCGTGAAACAGAAATAGCCTGTTTGAGCTATTTAATCGTTTTTGTCTGTGGCAAAGTTAATACACACACAATACAACCCTTTTTTAAATACCACTGATAAGTAGCAACTTTAACTCTTTCCTTTGCTTGGTGATACATATATTGTACCACAAATTCTTATTCGTTTATTGGTAGGTGGCACATAAAACGTACCACTTGTTTGAATGTCTCAGGCATTGATACTAGATGGATACATTCTCTGAGCCATCACAGAAGTGAACTATTAGCAGTTACTCAGGTTTCCAACAGTTGTCAGAAGCTAATTGTATGCAATGGGTTTATGCAATAGTCAATTCTACGACCTACTGTGAGTCTGTTGAATGGTATTTTATGGGAGTGAATGTGTTGTGTATTTTTAAGTGTAAATGAAAATGATTCTTGGCATATTTCATACAAATCAGGTAAGTACATATATAATGTAACTAAATAAGTGAATATTACAATAATTAGTACCTCACATGCGTATACTATACATACAACTATAAAATAACCAGCTAAAGCTACCATTATGCCTAGGGAGGAAAAAATCATGTTTCCAGATCTATCATGCTGCTTGAAGCGTGGTGGTACAAAATATGTAACACACATTTTTTAAAACTTTATAGACCCTTTATTTGAAAAAGTATTTAATATTATTAATATGTACCAGCTTTTTTTTAATAATTATAGTTTTGGAAAGTCTATCTAAAATATTTGTAATTAATTCCCTCTAGTGCATTATTTATTTTAAACATTCGGCGCATGAAAGAGTTAAATGACGCAGGTATGAACGTTCTGACTTTTCTCCTTCATGTGCATTTTTCTCAGTCACGCTGTGGCGTGATTTTTTTTGTTTCAATATCACTTCATCTCATTTCAGTACTCTTTTTATATCATATTCTTTTATTGCAAGAAAGGAAAAAAGAGCTTGTCAGAATGCTCGTTCATTTTTTTTGGACCAATTTGTTTCAGATGATGTAGTTCGCAAAATATTTAAGAATTTGAAGTTCAAGAATTTTAGCATTGAAACTGACAAATGTTTTGGACAACCATCGTTTATTTAGAAGGTGAATTGGAGAGTATGTGTCGACTAAAAATTCCCAAATTTTAGTGCATGATTACTTAAAGGTTGAGTAATGAGCCACGATGACGGGCGAATACAGCATATTTTAACCCGACTTACTTGAATTTCGGTAACCAGACTCATTGCTAAAACCAACTGATGAAGCTATTTTTCTAAACGCTTCGCTATCTGGCATAGAGAAATAACTATATTAAAATGTTACAAAGTAAAGATCATGGCGTAAGTCAAATGAACTTCCCCAAGAAACATAAAATACTCAGCCGTAATCCAAGAAAGTAATGAGTCGTGTGTGTGTGTATGGTGATATCTAAAAAGAATGATTTATTATGAAATTTTGCCGTATCAGACAATAAAATCTGTAAAACAATGTTTTCAAAAAGCAGTCCGACCCTGCAATATACACTCAGGACCATTGAAAATAGCGATCCAAGAATAAAGCATCGGATTGAAATGAAATTTAATACACAAAATGACACAGATGAGAGATTCACTTGATCTCAAAAACAAGACAATTAAACGAATACAGAGTATGCAACGACACAAATACTGGGCAACTTAAATAGCACGTTGGACCACCTCCAGCTGCAATACATGCCACCACACGGTCCAGCATTGTGTTGATTAGACACCTTATGTTGACCTGAGGCAGATGGGCCCACAAATCTTGAGCAGCCAACTCTAAATCATGTACAGACTGACATGATGTCATCTGCCGTTTTATCTGATCGCACACGTGCTCTACAGGGGAAAATCGGGGGAACGGGCCGGCCATGGAAAAGTCTGAAAATGACGTAAGAAATCTTGAGCAACTCTTGCTGTATGCGGACGAGCATTATCTTGCTGGAAAATTGCCCCTGGGAGACCATTTAGGAATGACCCTACATGTGTTTGAAGAATATCATCAACGTAACGTTGGCCCGTTATGGTTCCACGAATCACAATTAAAGTGGACCGGCTATCATAGGCTATGAACCTTAGACCATTACACCAGATGTGCGGGCAGTGTGACGTAGAACAGTGTGGGGGGAATTGTACTGCTCACCAGGGCACCTCACCACCCGTACACGGTTATCATCTGTCCCCCAAACAAACCGGGATTTATGACTAAACACAACCTTTTGCCAATCTGTGACATTCCACATTGATATGGCTTGGCACCACTGTAAACGCGGTTGGCGACGTTCCGGTGTTATAGGAAATGCACGGAAAGGGCGCTTAGATTTAAAATTATCTTCTGCAAGGTGTCCGGAAATTGTTTGTGGAACAATTGCTATGCCTACGTCTGCTCGTATCGTTGAACGAGTCACTGTGGGGTTCACAAGTGCTTGCCGCACGATCCTTCGATCCTCTCTCCTCGTGGTCTTCCTGGTCGCTCCAAAACCCGGTTTTCCGCGCGTGGGTACCTTCTCGTGTCCACTGCTCCCAACAATTTCTAATGGCACACTCCAAACGATCCACCTGGCCAGCAACACGGCGCGTCGATCAGTCTGCAGTTTTCATCCTGATGATCAGGCCTTTCTCAAACTCACTTAACTGTGAGAAATGTCTTCTAGCTCGTTTACCTGGCATGTTTCACTTACCAAAATCTTCCTACAATCGGCGGGTAATGGTCACGTTTATGAATCTTCTAATTTGCGCTGGCTTATATAGCACCCTCTTCCTGATTGTAGCGCCACCTCGGCGTGTATGAGCATGCGTATTGGCAGAAAACTTGGATCATTTGCATATCACATTCCGCTGTACTTATTTGCAAAGTTTCGCGATTGCACTTAGCTTCCTTCTTGGGTCGCTATTTTCAATGTTCCTGATTGTATACCAGGCAATGACTTATCGCATAGATTGAGTGCTTCCTGTTACTCTCTCCACATATTCACCTGGCCTAGTCTTCTGTTTTTCCCTTCCTCAGGTGACTTCAAAATCCTCTGAACAGTCAGGAGTTCTCTTCTTTCAAACTGTCAAACAACAGTTTGATGATATCGCATCAAATACCTTCTGGTGATTTTTATGAAAAGTAACTTTCTAGCTGCTAGAATAATGGGAAAAGGTCTTCGAAAAAATGGTGCTTAAGCTATTAAATAAAATTTTATTACGTTTTTGTGCTGCTCTATTGATATTTATCATCGAAAAGTTGTAGAAATTTTCGGATGGCATAATATACATACGAATATGCATACACATCTTCTAACATCTTACAAATTATTTCAAAGAAGTGCAGTTATTGTGTGTGTTCTTTTAAACCTTGTGTGTGTGTGTGTTTTAGATACGATTCACTCAATAATACAATTTTACATGATAACAATACGTAATAATTTATCTTTATGTATCTTATGTTGTTTTTGAATTTAAATATAAATATATTTCGCTTATTTAGAAGATATAATTTCATTTTACTTAATTAAAAATTTATTTAAAATAGTAAAAACTACATTTTACTCGGTATACAGGAGAAATCTCTCAATTGTTATCACCAAAATCCATTCATTCTTTTTAACCATACATTTGAAACAATAGGTGTTTTAAGACATCTCAACCGTTTTAAGCATTAGTGCATCTTTTAATTTATAAGAATGTAAAATGCACTAACCACAAACACATTATAGAGAGCATGAAATTATTCAAGCCACTCATCTTCTTAACATTTTTCACTAAAAATATCGATTATTTTTGTCATACCTCATGAAATTAAGAATAAAATGGAAGGTGCAATAAATTGGTCTGCGCACTTCAGAAGACCCATTAAATATTCATAAAGCTTATTATCCCAGCAGATATGGTGAAGTGGCCGTGAAAGTGTTTCGATGTTTCTGAAATTCGTTTCATTTGCAATTACAGGGACAGCTTCATAATGGGCGGAGTGAGATGACATCATAAGTGGCTAATCTCTGAAGTAGATTCTTTCGGATTGGTTCACTTCATGTTCGTGTAGTAAAAATTTTGCATCGATTTTTTTCTGTGGTTACAGTAATGGGGTTGTTAATCAGATGGTTTGAAAAACACTTTTTTTATTGGTAGGGAAGAAACCAATAATCTAAAGTTAGAGTTACAAAACTACAGTTTGGAGATGAGAAAAATTTTAAAAAAAAACAGTTTTTATATTTAAGTTTGGAAAATCGTTAATTATTATAGAAATTTATCAATGGTATTTTAGTTACCAGAAAGTTTTCAAATTGCTATGGAAAATATTGATTATACTCTTAAGAGTTTTGTCCCCCCACACACAATTCAACCCATGAAATGTCACATTTTTTATTGCAATTTTTGATTAATTTCACAAATTTAAACAGGAAAATGTTAAAAAATCAAAAAATTTGAATATTTTTCAGCTCTTAGGATTATGTTTAACTTTAATTAAAATAAGTTTTTTACATGTAAGTTGTCTTTTTTACTTACATGAGTGTTTAACAGGGAAGTTACACTTAAGGCTGTAAATATAAAAAAGTACTTTTACTTCGTAGTTTATTAGACTTACTTAACCTATTTTATTGGTCAAGTATTGCCATCTATAAAACTAATTTGATGTTAATCATTGAAAAAATACGGGCGAAACGATATTAATAAAATAGAAGCAATAATATCTTAATGCCATAAGGACAAAGCAGTAGTGGCCCTTATATAGTGTCCGTACGACGTACGGGCAAAACAGGGAAGGGGCTGTACTAGCCATTAAACACTGAAAATTAATTTACTAAATTTCTTCATATGTTAGTCAATTACAGATGATTTGGAAATCGTGGAGAAATATTTCAGCTACTTCTTATTTGTGTTTTAAAAAAAATTACTAAAATACTACCCCTTATTTTTTCTTTGTTTGTCCATTTACGAGAGCTGAAGTACTTTCAAAAATAATAATTTATCGCTACATTACAATTGACATGATGACTCTAAAATCATGCGAGATACTTTAAGATTTGATACAGCTCAGTGTATCAAATATTTTTTATTGGACTGTTTGGGTAGAAGTGACGCGTAGAGACACAAGCACAAGGAAATGAAAAGAGAAGCTTATTTTTTACTTCCTTATGTTATTTAAATAGAATTTTTCCCTTTTCAGAAATTTTAAAATAAACGTTATTAAACTATAACAAGTTTGACAGTTGAAATGGAATGGATTGTTGATAAATTTAGACATAGAGGTCAGTAGCTGAGCCTGTCAGCTGAAAAATAACTTTTGGGCCTGTGTTTGGGATAATGTCTGTAAGACGAAAAGGCTGATATGCTCTAAAGCAGCGTTTCTTCAACAAAAGTAAAAAAAGAAATATTGTACGAATGTTATGTTTATGTAAACATATTTATTAAAAAAAGAAATAGACGCACACGCAACATAAATTATAAGTATTTCCATGCATTACATTTAAATAAAAATATACAATTTTTTTTAAGACGAACCTAGTGCTTGTACCACGCTATTTTCATATTAAAGAATTAGGGGTAAAATGTGTGACTTTCAATTTGACACGATTCTGTGCATTTAGTCTATGCATTCAATTGTTAAACAATTTCTTCGCGGACTCGAAATATTTTTCATACGCAGAAAGATTTTTTACTTTGATATGTAGAACCGAAAGCGAAAAACAGAGTACATACAATTTTATCTCTTCAAAAAATTGAATCTCTCCTGCAATGGCATTCAATAATTTACAAAATAGCTGCAAATTTATCTTTGCAAATTTATCTTTAAATTTATCTTTCAGATTTTTTTCATAATGTCGTAAATGTCCATAATTATGAAGATGTTTGTCAAATACGGTTCATTACAAATTTATCAACTTCCATCCATTCAAAAATTGAAAAATTTGTAGAGTAGTGTGAAGTGCCACTGAACATTGTACCACGTGCCACATGTGGCATGCATCTCATAGGTTGCCGATCCCTGTTATACACTGTCGACAGTATAGAAAGTGTACATATTAAATGAAAAAAAAGATATAAATTAAGGTTTCATAAATTAGTTTTTCAGAACCTTATAAATATAATTAATACATGCATAATAGTAGTAAAAAACATGTTTAAAATTAGAATATCTCTTTTTTTATTTACATTTTGTAATTTCAAGCTTGCAAAAAGTTAAGATTTGTAAAAGTGCTATTTTTTGGCAATTTAAATTATTAAATTTATATTTGATACAAACTTTGTCTCCTATGGAACGCGTATTAAAATAGAAAAAAAAATTCTAGAAAACTTTTAATTGGTTATTAATCAATATTTGAAACTGACACGGATTTTACGACTTTTAAAAAAAAATGAGATGCTTTGAAAAATTCTCTCCAAAATAAAATAAAAGAAAAGAGAGAAAATGTCGTTAAAGGAAAAGAAAAAGAAACGAAATTTGTTTTATTAAAACTTTATAAAGAAAAATCGTTTAATACTTCTTTCTTTTTTGGGAACACGATGAATTTTCTTAATTTTTTTTTGTAAAGCATGTTGTGTTTTTGATGTTTTACATAATTTCACAATTTTGTTTTTTAAAGAATTAAGCGGTATTCATTATCTTCTTAATGTGAACTTTTGTCTTTTATTTCTCACCGCACTTGCTTACTTTTTATTTTTCTTTAATTTACATCGATGACTTCAAATTTAAGGGAAGAAAGGAAACATTTTTAACAATGTTGTCTGAGAAATTATTGCATATATTTAGTTTAAAGCAAACCTGCCAATGAATTTCGGTTTTTTTTTATGTATGTATTATACTTTAAAACTTTTACAATATTATACTGCATAAAAAATGTTGAGGTAAAAATCTAAGTACTCATTTCTTTACAGAATAAAAAGGTTTTTAAATTTCATTTTGCTAAATTTGTTCATTTCTTTCAAGGAAGAAATATTTTTGAAAACATTTAATAGACTTTCCCCCTCCCCTATTAAAGTAAATAATGAATCTAAACATTTTCCTTGAAGTATTGGAATATTTTTAATACAAATAAGATTTGGAATGCACATGGAAGTATGTAATCCTGAGAATAACCGAACTAGAATTTTTTATTTTGACCTTTGTGGTATAGTCAAAGTTTTTTGGAAAGAATGTGTCGGTAAATACACTCCGTTAACATTTTTAAAATTTAACTTATATTAATAGCAATATTTATTCAATCAGGTACTGCAGTGGCTTCTTTTATTAAAAGTTTTTAGGTAATGGTAAGAACATATATGCTTTATTTGCAGTTCTCTGAGAAATACGATATAAATTGCCTAAATTCCTCTTGTGTTTCAAAGCCATTGATGACTATGTAAACTTGGTTTGCAATTCAATAATTTCTTAGTAATTTTTTAATGCAATTACTGTTTTTGGTTGATTTTTTCCAGGGTAAAGTATATTATAATAGTAAGTGAAATGATTCTACCATTTTTTTCTGCAACTTTATTAAAAAAAAGACAGGTTTACAACGCATATATTATTTTTCAATATAGTTTTCATCTTCAATAAGGCACTTAGTTCAACGAGCCACAAGTTTCCGTATGCCTTCTTCGTAGAAGGCTTTCGTTCGATCGTGAATCCATTTCTACACAAAACCCGAACGTCCTTGTCTGAAGCAAGCGACCTCTCAAATTTTTATAGAACGGCCAAAAAGATGGACGTCTCAAAAGGCGAGATCTGGGCTATAGGGAGGATTTCCAGGATCTCTAAGCCAAACCTTTTGATTGTTTTGGTAACCATTAAATGCACCCATAATGCCCACGCTTTACATAATTTGAGATCGTAGTAACCGTAACTCATGTTGTGACGAATCTGTACGGAACCTTTTCACTAATATTTTTAGGTGTCTTTTTGGGGATTATAAATTCGCGTATATTTCCAATCAACTCTGAGAAGCAAACAGGATATGCAAAGTAGATAGGGTATTTAAGTAGAGCGTTGTAAGTTAGCGGAGATGTGAAGGCAATTGAGCCAGCAGGAGTAGTGACAACGTTTATAGGCTCCAATTGGGTTACGATAGTGAATCATTGCTGTTAATACTCAACGAAGGAACCTTAGGAAGTTCATATACCTGAAGAGATCATAAGTACTACCAGGAGATATATTCTAGCTTCGTACCGCTTACCAAAAGCGTTAGTTTAATAAAATTAGTTCAAGTTTAATGAAAGCTACTAATTCAAGTTGCGTGTGTTTCTCAGACCTCCTATTCCGGTAAACCTTATTGATCTTGTGCGTAGTTATTGATTAATTTCATGTCTCGTAATTTAATTTAATATTAGAGTTGAATCCCTTTTGTTTGACGTAGACATATAGATAATATTTGTCATTAGAGAGTTTTTGACATTTGAATCAAGTGGATAAATATAAGTTATTATTATATTTGGGTGATTCTTTGCCTCAAATTAATATAGGTGTCCAGGGTGGAACCCAGGGGGTTCCCACAATGCTTAAAGAAGATGCGACTTAATTTATTTCAACTCCCCATCTGCCGTAACCATCTCTCAAGCTTGCTGAGAGTAGTCAACGAATTTAGTTGTCGCAATGCTCTCTTATTTTGTGGTACGCTCGCGTTCTCTCAACTACTCTTAAATATCCTGGTTGACAGAAAACACTTTTCGGAGATAAAACTCTTTTCCTATATTGTGAAAAAATCTCCGTTAAATTTCAACACATTTCATACCATCTGATCACAAGAATCCGATCTTTTACCTTCGCTCCCCTTAAGTGCAATCTCACAACGTAGCCCATGTTTATACAGTTGTAATTAAATGACAACTGAAGCGATTACGATTAAATTTGGCGAACGTGGCCACAGACGCACTAACTCAACTCATGTGCATGCGGCCTCCACCTATCTTTATTTAATAAAGTTTTAGAACGAATAGTGTAAGTAAGTTTTGACTTACCCTGTAAATATTTAAATGGATCAAACCGGAAAATACTTCATATTTTTATGCGTTATTGTACAAGTAGTTCCATGTTTTATAAAGCGTCATGCTGTTAGTTATTACCGTAAAATTTGGATATAACGCTCACTTTTAACATGAAATATAAGTTCGAAACTTAAGGAAGCACGTTGTACGCCGGGTATAAAAACGATATCTTTAAAAATAAGAAAATAAATTAGCATTAAAAATATTACTTCTACATGAATCGAAATACTCTTTATGTAAAAGTAAGGACTTGTGTCTTATGGACTAAAATATAGGGTGTTTTTTAGAGGTATAGAACTTCAAATTGCAATAAAACAAGGATGTATTATTCGATTTACATGAATTTTTTTATTCGAAAGATAATCTTGTGGCATTACATTTTAAATATGATTTCTGGCATAGGACTGCCACGGCTGGCTCGGATGTAGTCCAATCTGGACGTCCAATGTTCGATGACTTTTTCCAACTTTTGTGGCCGTATATCGGCAATAACACGGCGAATGTTGTCTTCCAAATGGTCAAGCGTTTGTGGCTTATCCGCATAGACCAATGACTTTACATAGCCTCACAGAAAATAGTCTAGCGGTGGTCAATCACAAGATCTTGGAGGCCAATTCACAGGTCCAAAACGTGAAATTAGGCGGTCACCAAACGTGTCTTTCAATAAATCGATTGTGGCACGAGCTGTGTGACATGTTGCGCCGTCTTGTTGGAACCACAGCTCCTGGACATCATGATTGTTCAATTCAGGAATAAAAAAGTTAGTGTTCATGGCTCTATACCGATCACCATTGACTGTAACGTTGTGGCCTTCATCGTTTTTGAAGAAGTATGGACCAATGATTCCACCAGCCCATAAAGCGCACCAAACAGTCAGTTTTCCTGGATGTAACGGTGTTTCGACATACACTTGTGGATTAGCTTCACTCCAAATGCGGCATTTTTGTTTCTTGACGTAGCCATTCAAACAGAAGTGCGCTTCATCGCTAAACAAAATTCGCTTATGAAAATCGGGAACAATGGCAATCTCGTTTTGGGCCCATTCGACGAATCTACGCCTTGCTTGATGATCGTTTTGATGAATTGCTAAACCAAACTGAGAATAAATTACTTGACAGCTGTTAAATGGGTCGCCATCTTGGAAAGTAATGCCAACTTAAACTTTATACCTGGAAAAAAACACACCCTATAGTTGTAGTTCTAGATGTACACTATTTTTTCCAAAGTCTAGGATAATACCTCGAATAAATTACCTCAAAACGTAAGAGCAATGTACACTAATTTTTCAGATTTTTTCGTAAAAAAAGGGGTGCGCGATATACGGTGAATATACCTAAAAATGAAAAAAGTCGGCTTGAAAGTATAGGTGAGTGTTACACACCGGAGCGCGTTATACGCCTGATTTTACGGTAATTTATAATACATAATGCAAAATATAGTCAAAGAAAATTTTTAATAAGAAAACAAATATTCATTAATGAAAAAAAACAACGAAATGCATTCGTTTTTATATTTATAACAAACATTTCATCTCATACAGTTGATGGGTTATAAGGTTTTTCTCGAGACATTGTCTTGGAATCCATTGCCTCATTTTTCTATGTTTAGTTTCGAAGGATCCATTACATCATATATCACCAGGTTAAGGTTTTTTTCCCCATTTCGGCCATTTATACTGTTGAAAGATCGAACCTTATAGCTTTTGAGAAGCTAATAAATTTTTATTATGCCACGTGAAAAATTATCTTCGAAGTAAATTAACTTTTTAGGTGTCATGGCAACGTTGTTAGTAAATTTATTTCAACAAGAAGGCGATGTTTTACTTTTCTCTTGTTTTTATTTTTTAATGTAATCAAATAAGCAGATAAAAATAAATGTAATAAATAATGCATTTTAATATTGACCTATATATCTTAAAGCTGAATGGCATGTATAACATTTTTAAGATAAATAGATTCTTTTCAAAAAATAAACGATGGAATATTTCATAAACGTTAAAAGAATAAAGTCTTTAGGAAATATAAAGGTTAGTATAAGAGCCTTATACTATATTTGAAAAAAAAGAAAAAAAAAACAATACTATGCACGAGTTAATTAAAGTTCAAGAACAATAAAATGTTTATAATATTTGAAATGATTAATGTATTTTTATTTAGATTTATTTTGTATGAATTAAAATGTCTGTAACAACTAAAAAATAAAATACTATCTGAAAGCACTATAAAACATGGAGAATATATAAATATTAATACTAAATAAAAATATACAAAACAGACGACAATAACTACTACTACTTGTTCAATGTTGAGAGAAATAATTCAAATTATTTTGTTGCCTTTATGAAAAATAAATTGCCATATTCTATATATATATATATATATATATATATATATATATATATAATTTTAATTGCATTCATTTAAACAGTTTCGTTAAAGTGGATGATTATATGTGAAATGTTCTTCAGAATCTACATAAGAAAAATTAATTTATAATTATATGTGCAATATATAAGATAGTGATGAAAGTCAGTTTTTACTTAAACATTATGTAAATGCCTGTTTTAGACACGTCTCTGGGTCAAATTTACGAATAATGCTGAATTCTGAAATGGTCCTTTATTCGTATTAAAAAAACACATTTTAAATTTAAAGTAATATATACTCTAGAACATTTCCTCAAATTGAAAATATATCTTTTCTTTTTTTTAATTTAAGGCACTTTTTCGCTTTTTCGGAGGAAAATCTTGCCAAGTTGAAGTTATTGGCGACAACACACAACATCAACATAAATCATATTAATACATATTTTTCTCATTGGTTTTTCATCCATTTATGATATATTATGAAAATGATGTTACTGATAAGAAGAGATTTCGACTTGTTTTGAAAATGTGGTGGTAAAATGTTACCAACGGGAATATTCCGTTTGACATCGGTTGTATTATGTTTGGCCACTTTATCGATTACACCGGTGAAACGGAAAAAAGTTCAAATTTAATTTAACATAAGAGTTATTTTTCTTTCCATCCCTACAGAATATATTTTTTGTTTCTTAGAAAAAAAGACACTTTAATGTTTATTTTTCTTCTAAAACATGTTACATTTGAAAACACGTATATTCTACGTAATTTTACAGTCTAATATTCTTTTAGTGTAATCAATATTCCATGTTCAACTATTTTTTAAAATCTTTGAAATTTTTTGTTTTTAAAAATTTAAATTGAAAAAACTGCAATGTTTTACTCATATAAAGGTAAACAATTTGATTAAGACCATATTAAATCATGACATTCAATAAATTAAATTTTCTTCGAGTTCAAGCAATCGGTAAATGTTTTCTCACAAACTGGGATAGTTTTCTTTTCTTTTGTAATAAAATTGCCATAAAAAAGAATTTTTAAATCCAAAAAAATGCGAAAAAATATGAATAAGTACTCATATATACCCGAACAGAAAAGATACTAAGAAAAACTTAAGTGTGATGAAGCATTTTTAATAATTATTTTAACAATGCGCGTTGGAGCTTAAGTTTTTTTTTACTTGCTACTCTAACTATAGAATAACTTAAATAATTATTAAAACATATTGGAGGTATGAAGGATAAATTTGGCCGATAAATTAAGTCAGCAGAACAAAATGTCATTACCGTTAATTTATGAAACAAATATTCTTTTTGTTGGACTGATTTTGCGGCATGTGAAAGAAACCTGGAGTGCCTGTTTGACTCTGATGCTTTCGTCAAAAATTAAAATCCTATGTATAATTTTACATCGCCAGTGTTTAGGTGCCTTCAGGTGAATAAATTGGACGTCAAAATTACCTGCGGCGATTTTTATTCGTCTATATGGTGCTGCACTATAAAAAGATAACAGCTCCTGGGAAATGCGCTAGGTTTGCAATGGTAAAATACCAATTTACAGCCGCATTAGAAATTTAAAAAATAGACTTTTTGCATGTAGAGATTAATTATTTCATTAAAACTTTTCGTATCTGACTTAGATAATAGTATTTGGCGTATATATCTGCAATAAAAAAAAAAAGATTAACTATTTTGATACTTACGTACTATCTCAATAATACCAAGGTTAAAGATAACTCGCAATTTGACAACCCCGATTTTGCATGTGCTATTCTCGCCGTATTGGCAACCATTTCGTTTCATTTAATGACGCCTATACAGTTGAGATATTAAATGAGTATCAGATTTTTATTGCGGATAAAGCAAAAATGGTATCGATGATTTCTTAGCTCTAAGGTTAAACCTACTAAATATAATTAATGACGGAAAATTAGCTAATAATTATGGTTATTATGTATAAAACTTATAACCCAATATTTAACAACAATATTTGGCGGAAAGTGATTTAGCAAATTTCTTGATATTCCAAAATGACCATGAGATAGAGCTGTGGCCGAATTTCGAATCGCCACTGACCACAATTGTCTATCCAAGCATTTAACCCTTTATCTACCGCATTATGTGCAGTTTTTTCATACAATATTTTGTGGGGGTTACTAAGTTGAAAATTAAACAAAATACTCAACTTTGGAAAATTTAATCCGTTATATTTAATTAATTAATTCAAGATATTCAACGGTAAAATTAATTATATACACGGTTCATTTAAAATAAATAGTCAAATGGTTTTCTAATGTCTTCATTAACATACAAAAAAAAATAAGACACTTAAATTTTGACATTAACTATTTTTGGGGAAACAAAAATGATAATCTCTTCAATCCACTGAAAACACAGTTTCTGCTATGAAACTATTCACCTTCCCCGCTAAAATACTCATCATAGAACCCATGCTGCCATATATCTTGGAAGAGTGGATTTAAAAGAATATTCCTGCTACGTATCGTCAGAATATTCGTAAAAAATGGTTATTCTGCGTAATTTTAAAATAAGTAGTACTAACTAAACTAAAATTAGATGATCGCGGGCGCCGAAGGCGCTTTCAGAAGGATGGGAGAAAAAGATAAACCATGATGTGAGGTTGGATCGTTAATCAAGAAGATCCCCATAAAAAATGGGGAGGGAGGACGTACCCCAAAGCACGAAACGCTCTATCGAAGCAGAGCGCCGGCGGGGCGAGGGAAGAATGCAGGAAGGAAAGCGGGACGGCCGAAGCCAGTAAATCAAGGCGGTGAAATATCACCCAAGAACCCAGAGTAAAAGACGCAGTGCAGTGCAGCTAAATCGTGTTGTTAAGAGTGTGAAAAGAGTGTTTTTTGTTGAGTTATGGGAGGCAGAGCGGGTTTCTCCACTTCGTCGAAGAGTATGAATATTTAATTTTAGGATGAGGATACGTAAACAGTGTTTGTGCTTTGATAATTGGATTGTCATGAGATTCGATAGATTTAAAAACATTTCTAGAGAGTTTAGTGATGTAATTAGAAATCGGCTCCATTTGTAGATCGTTGTGTATCACGTCATTTCGACGTACCAAGGTGCGTTCGTCATGACGCGGAGTATTTTGTTTTGCATTACTTGAATTTTTCATGTGGGTAGCGGCTGCGGCTCCCCATACGGATGAACCATAAGTGATAACTGGGCGCAGAATCTGCTTGTATAGTATAACTTTATTTTCCAGGGATAGAGGAGACCTCCCTCCCGATGAGGGCGATAGCTAAAGAAATTCTACCTCAGAATTTCTCAGATAGATAGTCAATGTTTTTGAACGTTAAGTGGCTATCTATGTGTAGACCCAGATATTTCACCACCGAAACCCACTGGATGTTGTCATCAAAAAGTGTAAGTTGGAAAGGCGGGTCGATGACCCCCCATTTCCTGAAAACAATTGCTTGTGATTTATCGACGTCAATCGCAGTTCTCCAATGTGTAAGCCACGTTTCAAGTTTATCTAAAAAGTGTTGAACAGTTTTAATAGTGTACTTCAGCTGGATACCTTGCGAGAGGACTGCGGAATCATCCGCAAACAGGCAAGTACTGACGGTGGAGTGCTGTGGAAAATCATGTGTGTAGATGTTGTACAAGCACGGAGAAAGGACAGTTCCCTGAGGGACCCCAGAGAGGCAAGATCCCGTGTTAGAATATGAATTATTTACACGAACTCTAAAAGTTCTATTGTGTAAAAAATTATGAATGATTTTAATTAAATAATCAGGGAACTGCAATTTAATTAGTTTGTACGTGAGGCCATCGTGCCACATTTTGTCGAATGCCCTTTTAACGTCTAAAAAGACACCTACAGTATAAAATTTGTGGGCAAAACCCTCATTTATTATATTCGCAAACACGTATCAATTGGTGTAGCGTTGAATGGCCCTCCCGGAAGCCGCATTGCTCCGGGGGAATACAATCTACGGCTTTGCAGTGAGATTTGATTCTAGTTAAGATAATTCTTTCAAAAATCTTAGCAGTGGCGTTAATTAAGCTAATTGGTCTGTAGCCTTGTGGATATGTTCTATCTTGATGTGGTTTTACCAACATTATGACGTTTGCTTGCTTCCACAGTGTAGGAAAGTGATTTTTAATGAGGCATTGATTGTATAATTTCGTTAAGTGAGTAAGAGCATTAAGCGTAAAATATTTAAAAGCTATATTAGGTATTTGATCGGGGCCTGCAGCTTTTCTATTCTGCAGTTTTTTAATAATGCCTCTGACCTCAGAAGGGGAAGTGAGAGGGGGCGTGCATGTGGCAAAGTTGTCGAAATAGTCATCGATTAAATTTTCAACTTCTTCTATCTTGTCATCACAGTAGGGCTCTTCATTTTCCTGAAAAGTGACTTCAAGTGTATCTTTGAAAGCCTCTGCCTTTTAGAAATCCGAATAGGCCATTCCACTCAGACCATATGAGTAGTACTTATAAGTACCGTTTGTTGATAAAGGTTTAAACTTGATAGGCATTGCCCAGAGTCCCCTGTGTAAACTGTACGACTCCAATGAAAAAATGGACTTCATTCATTTTGCATGCTGCTCTGTACTCAGCTCTGGATCCATGTGGTGCAGATATTGGGAGGCCGGTCACAAAATATGTGATTTATAGACTGTACTGAGGACTAGTGTGTTTTCATTTGTTTCTTGTTATTTATCAATCTTCTCTGTTTCATATTTTGTTTACAGTTGTCTTGTAATCCGCCATTCGAAATAAAAAAAAAACTATACTCTGAGGAAATATTCTTATCCCTCACATGACATAAGACGTATGTAAGACGTAAGTACCAGAGTATTTAATAATTTAACGGAAATATTCAAATGCTTAAGAAAAATAACATTAATCTAGTAAAGGCTCTGTCAGCATAAAAAGGTAAATATTTATGTTTTTTAAAGCGATATTCGTACGTGTTAATAAATAATAAGTAAAACAAATGTTCATAATATAATTTTTTACAGATTTCTTATTTTCCGAATGAAAAACATAAGTATATTTTAGCTGTAAAATAGAAAATTATCATTAAAAATAATTTAATAAGACTTAAGAAATATCAGTTACTAAAAGAATCAAGATAATTTACTCCCATTTTGGTCACATTACCTCAAAAATATAAGTATAAGTAAGGATTTTTCCTGTTTGCAAAGTTATTTTCATTTCACATCAGAGAAAATAGTTTTTCAATCCTATCCGTCTTTATAAAATGCTCAGCGAATCCTTCTGCAATTATATCTAAAGACTGAGAGGAAAGGAAATAATAGTCACCAACAAAGTCATCAGAATACACAAAGAACGATCTAGAGTTTCTTTTTATCCAACAATGAAGAACTCTTTAGAATAGAATCGGAAATAAACTGCCTTTCTCAAAGCCTAGTTACTTCTTTGCTTATTAATCACAGCCGTACTTCATTAATTCTTGACTTGCAGTCCAGCTAGTAAACAAAAAGCTTTGCTTTTACGAAATTGGAACTTTATCTCAGGTTCTGCGAAGTTCCCTTTCTTTAAAATGACGAAAAGAAAAGTATACATTTGATGGGAATGTCAAAAACTATAAAATTAAGAAGTTTGTGATACTTTTAAAAGAAAAAATTAAATATAAGGGGATTATCCTTACATCTGTCATTTTTCATGTTTTAATTTCAGGAAATGATTGAGTTTGCAGGAAGTCGAAAATCATATATTTGCATGTTTGCAGAGAAAATTTTGTCACATTAAAACTTTTTATTACATTATATTTAATATCCCATACGTAAATTTATAATGATTACACTTTTACTAAAGAAATGAAAACCCCTTTAATATATATCACTTAAGCCTTAACTACTTATGAAAAACTCTTTGAATATGTTAAGGTTGTCTTCGGTAAAAGTACGAGAGCTGTAACTAAACGCGAAGCACAATTTTAGACAGAAAAATGACCCAATTTCCATGGAAATTTGCAATATTATAACTCGTACCTCTGTTAACAATATAGTGTTTTTAAAAATTTCAAAATATTCCGTGAATACTTTCTTTTTTGTTTTAATACGTGAAGGCAAAGCCCTTTTAACATTACAGTATAGGATAAAAAAATGCGAAACATATTTTATATCAGAAGAAATGAATAAACTCGTTTAAAAATGGGAAATAAGATAAAAATTGCAGCTCTCTAAAGGATAGTGAAGCCAGAATATCATATTAGTGTTTCATTTCTTTTATATTTGAAAAAATGTTCCAAATTCGAGTCCTATTCTTTAACATTAACCGAAAACAAACTTAACTTATGAATCTAGTTTTCGCTCGTAAAATTTTTAAAAATTTGATGCATTTACTTACTATGGATAATAATGTGAGATACTCCAGCAGTGACTTTAATTTTCTTAACAATATTTTTGAAAATGAATTTTACTGCTAAAAATATCGTTTTTAAAAGACACAAAAAATATTTAATAGAAAATTTCAAAATATCGCCAGAAATAAATTTTAGCAGATGCAACTAATATTCATAAAAAAAACATTTATAACTTTATTCTGTTGGGATTAAAAGTTATTTTTATCTTCATTCGGGCTTTATTATACGAGTTAATGAAAAAGGGATTTAGAATGGATGAAAAATGTTGGTACTTCCAGTAATATAGCGGTGATCAATTTCGTCAAATGAAAAGACGTCCCCTAATGTCGCAATATAGAACCAGTAGTCGATACCGTTCCAGTTACAGTTCAAACACTGTAATTGTTGATACTCCTCCTCGATATTTCCTGTTTGGTACTTAATATTTTGCTTTGTGTTTGCTTATTCACTTTGAATCTGGAAACATAATTTTTTTAAGTTAGTTTTTGGAATATTCTAAAAGTAGTTGTGAGTGTGTGTTTTACGTTAAAAAAAGAAATGTGTGTTTTATACTTACGGAGCTTGTGCTCATGTAATAATTGTTTCTTGTAAATAGCCTGATTGATCCCCTTTATTGTAAATAGCCTCATTGATTCTTTATTGTATAGGGTGTTTTTTTAGAGGTATAGAACTTTAAATTGCAATAAAACAACGATGTATTATTCGATTGACATGATTTTTTTATTATTCGAAAGATAATCTTGTGGCATTACATTTTAAATATGATCAAGCAAGGCGTAGATTCGTCGAATGGGCCCAAAACGAGATTGCTGTTGTTCCCGATTTTCATGAGCGAATTTTGTTTAGCGATGAAGCTCACTTCTGGTTGAATGGCTATGTCAACAAACAAAACTGCCGCATTTGGACTGAAGCTAATACACAAGTGTATGTCGAAACACCGTTACATCCAGAAAAACTGACTGTTTGGTGCGCTTTAAGGGCTGGTGGAATCCTTCTTCAAAAACGATGAAGGCCACAACGTTACAGTCAATGGTGATCGGTATAGAGCCATGATTACTAACTTTTCATTCCTGAATTGAACAATCATGATGTCCAGGAGCAGTGGTTCCAACAAGACGGCGCAACATGTCACACAGTTCGTGCCACAATCGATTTATTGAAAGACACGTTTGGTGACCGCCTAATTTCACGTTTTGGACCAGTGAATTGGCCTCCAAGATCTTGTGATTTAACACCGCTAGACTAGTTTCTGTGGGGCTATGTAAAGTCATTGGTCTATGCGGATAAGCCACAGACGCTTGACCATTTAGAAGACAACATTCGCTGTGTTATTGCCGATATACGGCCACAAATGTTGGAAAAAGTCATCGAAGATTGGACGTCCAGATTGGACTACATCCGAGCCAGCCGTGACAGTCACATGCCAGAAATCCTTTTTAAAATGTAATGCCACAAGATTATCTTTCGAATAAAAAAAATTCATGTCAATCGAATAATACATCGTTGTTTTATTGCAATTTAAAGTTCTATACCTCTAAAAAACACCCTTTAAATAGCCTCATTTATCCTGATCAATGAAGGAAAATAATAGAAATATTTAAACCGAAGAATAACAGTTTATCGAGTCATAACAGTAATAATAACGATGACTGCATCATCTTCTTTACACGGTGGGTTTTAGTGGCATCAGGACTCGAATGTGCTGCTTTGCAGCGTCGGCCATGATTTTGTAGTATTGATCTCTAGGCTACCGTTACCACAATGGTTAGCGGTGGTCTTCAACAAAGGACCCATTTCCTGTTAAGGACTTGTGGCGTCTCAACGGTTATAGAGTTTCAAGTGGGAAAGTATATAAGACCGGACACACTGACGCGTATGTTCTGAAACAAGTCAATATTTTGCCGTCCTTTATCCAGCTGACCAAGAAGTGACCGGTGCAGTTCCCATGCCAATCTTCGACCTCGAAGTCCATCGCTTGATGGGTGCAAGAGTCAATAGCCGAAAAGTAATTCTGGCTACGTCCAAACAAAATGATTCTAAATCGCGTGTCTCTTTTGTGGGAGTGACGTGTTCCACTTTTAAATAGACAACAAAAGGAGAAAACCCAGAGACACTTAACACACTAAATAACTTCACAGACATTACAGAGACACTTCTACAGGCTTCAACACTTTATGACTTCCCTGTACACTCCAATGGGCTCTTTCTCCAAATGTCTTTCAGATTCACTAGGACTCTCTCCCACTTACAGTGACCTATCCAAATTCCAAATAAAGAGCAGCCTTTCACCCTCAACAGAGCTGCACCATAGCAGATCTACTGGAAAATATAATAATAAATAGGAATGTCACATAATATATTTTTCTTTTTGCTCTTTAGTTCATTCTCTTCAGTACTTTCTTTAGATCCAGCTGATATAAAAGAAGAATGTCTACATATAAAAGCCATTATACACAGTTATCAAATCCTTAGCTAATCCGGGCTTTCTTACTAGGCCATAAAATTCCTCGAGTTAAAACCCAAACAAACTGCATTTTCGAGGATTGTTTGAAGAAGATTCTCCCTTAATCCGCTGCTCCTTTTATCCCATTATGAGGTAAACGTCTCTCTCAGTTGTTGTTGTTACTCAGGATCAAGAAGGAAAGGAAAAGGATTAAACTAGTAAAAACAAAAATAAAAAAGGGAACGGAATCAAGGACGTAATTCCTGGAAAAGATTAAGAGAAAGTACTTAAAAAGAAAATAGGAAGATAGATCTCTCTACATGAGAATACTTAGAGTCCTTGATTTTGCCATCAAAATAAATACAAAAAATGTAAAATAATGCCTTTAGATTTATGTGATTTGACAAATCAAAACAAAATATATTCTTGATTGGAGGAAAAAAAAGAAATGTTTACCACAAATCTCTCTCTCACACACACATAGTTTATATATTTTCAATATAGTTTTAAAGATAGAACAAGCATTGAGAGAGACACACACACACACATTCCATTCGATTCCTTTAAATTTTCACCTAAAGTAAATACGCTAATACTCCCAAATTATGCGATAGGTGCGACTGAGTAATAACCGCGTCAGTAGAATTCACAGAAGTGGGAGAATAATTTAGCATATAAATACTATAACTTATTTTTAGTTAGAACCGGGGACGAAATAAAATAAAATTTCGAACAAAAAAACGTTTAAAAAAATCATAGAGAACACAAATACAAAATAACAATACGAAATTATTTTGATATAGAAAATTTCATAAAATCTAACAAGTAGTCGCCCGGCTCAAAGTATTTTTTTAAATTGCCAAATTTCCTAGAAGCCTACTAATATTCCCCCTTGTTTCGTTGGAAATAACCATTTTCGTTAGAGTGTGTATTTTCTAAAATTTGTGTGTGTGTGTGTGTAATTCTTTCTGAATTAAACTGATGCTTTCTGTCAAATTATCAACCGTCATTCGATCTTCTGATTGAACTGGGTCTAAAGACTCAAGTTCTTCAATATGTACTTCCTCTTACTCATACATTTCTACGATCTCATCAATTGTTAGCTCCTGATTGTGGGAGTCCAAAAGTTCTTCAAAGATACCACTATCCACTTCTAAATTTACTTTCTTGTAGATTAACAACTCCTTCAATTGTATTACCATTGCACCAGGCTCTGGCACTGATTCTGCCTAACTTTTACAGATTGGTGGAAAAAGAGAAAAAAAGACGACGAAAATCGACTTGATATGAAAATAAATTAAGGTATCCGACCACGTTCGTAGCCGTGATTTTGCTAAAGCGCATAAATGGATAATTTTCATATTTAGTGTCACTTAGATTAGAATGTATGCATAAAATTGTTTTAAGGACATTTTGTCAAAATACAATTTATTTAACTACAATATTTTGAAAAAAATATCCTTAGAATAATCTTTTTTCCAATTGTTCTCCTTTTGTGAAAAATGCTTCTATTAGAATAATATTTTGCCTGTATGTAGCTCAGACATCTCTACAGAGGCTCAACTAGAATTTTTGAAATACATAACTTAGAAGTGGGTTTATTCATATTTACGACAACAAAAGTGAGCAATTTAAAGAAAAAAAAGGCCAATAATTATTTCAATTGGTGGTTACTCTGAAAATGTAAAATTTTCAAAAATCCTCATTTAACCTCTGTAGAGTGGTCTAAGCTATATACAGGTATAAAATAGTATTTTAATAGAACCATCTTTCATAAAAGGAAACCATTTGGAAAAGAGATTATTCTAAGTTAATTTTTATCCAAAATATTATATTTAAATAATTTATTTTGTCAAAATGTCCTTAAAACAATTTTATGCATATATTCTAATCTGAGTGACACTAAATATCATGAAAATTCTATTTATGTGCTTTTTTAAAATCACGGTTCCGAACGTAGTCGGATACCTTAACTCTGAATATGCGTAAGTCAAGACTTGCGAAGGTCGAGGTATTACCGTATGTCTACTTGATTATTAATTTGCTTTTGCTTCTTGATTATTAATCTGCTTTTTGGTGGTGTTAGATCGAGACCCACAATATTCATTGTGGAAAGCGACTAGTAATTTACGTCTGTCGATAGCGTTAGTTTTAAGTACTGCTTGGCTCGGTACCATCCCAATTCTGAGAGAGAACACCCTGTGGGTGTCAGGAACCTCCGAACTTTCTTCCTCTTCCACCAATCTCACGTCAGGACTTGCGGATAGATGGCTATTTATGTGCCACAAATGTGCTATATATTTGCAAGCATTCATGCCTCCTCCGGGATTTGAACCCAGGCTCAACAACGCAGCTGTCAGCGTCACTAACCAATGTACCGGATAGGCGGCTGTTTATTCATTAAAAAAAATCAAACCTGTAAATGAAAATATCGGAAAAGAATAAAGCATGATGGTGGCGCATGCTTAGCACTTCTGGAAATGCTATTGAAAGGTGTTAATAAGTTTAACAACGTTCACTTCCCGATTCAGTGTGATATATGTTTAACAGGTAATCTTGCAGGTAATCCTAATCGAGATCGAATCATAGGAGTTTGGAGGAACGGAGAAATACAGGTAGTGTAGTTGCTCATAAACAAGAGATCACTTGTTTCATATATATATATATATATATATATATATATATATGTATATATATGTATAGCTCGGGCTCTGCATTTTCAAGTGCAATTTTTAGGTAAGTTATCTCTATTTTGTAATGGATTTAGATATTCCTATCCATTACTTTCAATAGGTTTTTGCTCAGTATTATTTACATAAAGGGGGAATGTTGGCTGGCCAAAAAACATGTTCAACCCCACTTCTATATAATTTATATATTAGCTGTCCTAAGTCAGCAATGTTTATAAAACTGCAGCATCCATTTTATAATTTTTAATCTAGTGTCCTTCATTGTATGTTCTCTTTACTGTGATTGGTGAATGTTTATCTCTTGCCTGTAGAGAATGAGACTATATATATATATATATATATATGTATATATATGTATATATATATTTATGTATATATATATATATATATATATATATATATATATATATATATATATATATATATATATATACACTGGTGTGCAAAAATTAAGGACGAGACGGTTTTTTCAATATAACTTTGTACAAAAGCTTTCCAAATCAACACATTTAATACCGTAAGATCCCCAATACGTAAGGACATGTGCAATGTAAGCAACACTTACTAAAAGAGAAATAAGAGGGATAAAAAGAAGCTTGATTGAAAAAGTAGCATCGAGCGCAATGCGACTGAAAGCCGAAGCATCCCTGTGATGGGTGTCCAGCAAGAAACATCCGGTCTTTAGTAGGAGATATGATCTCCCCTGACTGCTAGGCAGGTTTCACAGCGTCTGCCCATGCTGAGAATGAGGGTGTCAATGAGTTGTTGAGGCATTGCTGTCCATTCGTCTTGCAGCGCCAATCGAAGCTCCCGAATCTTTACTGGTGGTAAGGTACGAGCTGTCAAGTGTCTGTCTAGAAAATCCCATACACGCTGGATGGGATTGAGATCCGGAGATTGTGCCAGCCAATCCATACGTTCAATATCCTCACTCTCTAAGAGCTGTTTGGCAGCTACTGTGCGATGACATGGTGCATTGTCGTCCATGAAAAGGAACTGCAGACCCATAGCGCCTCTAAAAGGACGCACATATGGAAGAAGAATCTCGTTACAATAACGGGTCCCATTGACTGAACCTGCGTCGAAGATGTGAAGGTCTGTACGACTACCAAGCATGATGCCTCCCCAAACGAGAACACCGCGACCTCCATACCTGTCCCTTTAAATGATGTTCGAGGGATGATTGCGGCTTCCCCGCTCTCTGCAGATGAGTATGCGATGAGAATCGGTACTCAAACTGAATCTGTTCTCATCTGTAAAGAGTACTCGTCCCCATTCATTGTATCTCCAATTCCAGTGTTTTCGGCACCACAGAGAACGCCTTCTCCGATGGGCAGGCGTTAGAGGTACACACCGTACAGGGCGTCGTGCAAACAGACCACCACCGTGCAGTCTTCTGGCCACGGTAAAACGCGATATCGGTCGTCCAGTCGCCTGTGTCGTGTGTCTAGCGATTTCTCCCGCTGTCTGCCGCCTGTTTCTTCTGGCCTGTAAGACAATGTACCGGTCATCTGCGGGTGTGGTTCCTCATGGACGACCACTACTGAACCCCTGGATAGCTGTTCCTGTAGTTTGAAATTGTCTCCAAAGTCGTGAAACGATGCTGTGAGCAATTCCGAACTCTGCAGCCACGCTTGTCACACTGCGGCCTTCCTCCAACTTCCCAATGATTGACCTCGGGTAAAAGCATCCAGATGTCGTCTAACAGATTGATTATTCGCCATTTCTCGCTGAGGCAGCAACTCTGTGGGATTTTAACTGCTATACGGCGTGCAATCGCTTTGCCAGAAATACTGATCTTACACCGACAACATGCTTTATACTACTCAGATACTCCCCCATTACGTCTACCTGCATATCTGTGCATGTGCTACCGTACATCACCTTACTTAATCTCCTGATTGGTCTTTCTGTCCGCTCTGCCTCTTCGTTCAGCTGATTTGCTAATTTTTCGACTTCGTCCTTAATTTTTGCACACCAGTGTGTATATATATATATATATATATATATATATATATATATATATATATATATATATATATATATGTATATATATATTTATGTGTATATATATCTATATATATATGTATATATATATATGTATATATATATATATATATATATATATATATATATATATATATATATATATTGTTTTAATAAAATATAATCAATTGAATTTATTTATAAATATTCGTAAAAGGAATTTCGAACTTGTATAGATAAAATCGTTCCCTTTAGATATGATGACGTTTTCAGTAATAAATATAATATAAATATTCATAGTTCTATGAGCATTCTTTGTGCTTCCTTTCACAAATTTCGGATGGAAAAAGTGTAGCTCACAAATAATTCAAAATAATTTCTTACAAGCTTATTGTTATTATAGTATTGAAAATTAAAATTAATCCCAGAATATTCATAAAATTTATTTTATAACATAAGTTCATAATTATTTTTGTAAAAATGAATTTCAAATTTAATTTAAAATTAATAAAAAATATTTTTATCAAAATTAAATTAAATTTTTTTTACTTAATGTATCTACTAATCGGCTTCAATTTTTCAAACTTTCAGTTTGCATTTAGATCACTGAATCTGGCAATAAATGGTTTATTGTTCTTTGATTAGTACATGATCTAAGCGTTTTAGGTATTTATTCGTTTTTATTAATAGATTTAGAAATTCCATCAATTTTTGAATAGTGTTTCGCTTAGTGCAAGAAAAGTGCAAGGATGCTTACTTACAAAGCTGGTTAATCACCGCCCTTTAATAAGCAGGTCTCAGGCTACAATGTTCATAAATACTGCAACAACCTTCTCCATATTTTTCCCTTTTTTTGAATTATTTTTGAATTTTTATTTTTAAATCATTCTTGTATTTCAAATAGACACACACACACAACACGCGCGCGCACGCACGCACGCACGTCATTAACCAAATGTAGAATATTAGTTTGATTCGTAATTCATATGCTCATAATGAGCCCGAATACTTTAATTAGGTAGCATTACACACAACGTAGCATTTCCTCAATCGAAACGCTGACCAATATATTGAGAATAGTTCATTTCATCTATCAGCTGAATATGCAGTTTCGATTAACGGAAGTTTACTTTGTGTTTATCTATTGAACCGCAGAATATAACCATTTGCGTGTTTGGTCAAAATATCTATGCATATATAATAACATCACAGTGGAAGCTTGGCGAAATAGTGGCAATATAGCCATGTTGGCAGCAGTTTTGGTGACCAAATTTAGCAAGTCGGCTACCACTTTGGTAGGTTGACGATCATTTTGACGATTTGGTAATCATGTGTATGCTACTTAAAATTGCTGGAGAAATTCATTAATATCTTGATCTATGACGTAAGTGGATCTTTCGAGAAAGATCCATGTAGCTTTAAAGAGGAGTCACTCTTTGAAACTGAGTCAGTATTGACTGTAGAATAATTCCCAGATATTAGTTCTTTGCAAGGAAACTTAAGTACTTCTATTTTCAGACGCTGATATATGTGTTTAAGCGCTGTAGGAGGTGCGAAGATCTTCTGGATTTTATTTTGTAAAAATTCATGTTATATCCCGTATTTTTAAGGATGCTTTTTCGACAATACATTCGCATCGTTCTTATATATATATATAAGGAACTGTTTACTCTTTGAAACTGATTGCATAAAATCTACGAACCAAGGTCTACGTAATAATATCAATTTTGTTTAGTGGCAATGAGAATTATGGAAGTTATCAAAAGTTATTTATTTTCCTAAACACCTTTACTTGATAGTGTAACCTTGTGTTTATGGTCACAAACTCACATAATCTTAGTGTCACGGATTTGAGTCCTCGTGCCCATGAAGACCCATCGTGTGGAGAGCACTGTTGCACGTTAAATATATTGAAGCTCAATGTTCTCATGTTATTGTGATAATTTGAAGAAAGAATGCAAGCTCAAGTTACTGAACCACGGTTCTAAATTACAAGGACCATCACAAATAGCCCCCGTGTTGCTTTATCGTGCGACGTGAATACATATTAATTTCATTTACTTGATGCTGTCTGCATCGCTGTATTAAGCTTTAGTTGAAGAGTAGATAACAGTCAGGGGCGTCGCCACCACCGTATCAGCCGTATCAGTTATACAGAGGCCCCTAAGCTCTATGCGTAACTACAATACCACTAGCAAGGTTTTCATATAAAAAAGGGCCCCCGAAGGAATTTCGATTCAGGCCCCACTCAGAACGTGTTACGCCAGTGGTAACAGTTTTACATTAAAACAAGTTAATGATGATTTCAAAAACACACACAAAGTAAATTGCACACATATTTGATTTGTTTCTTATTTTAAGATAAAGAACTTTAAATTGCAATAAAACAACGATGCATTATTCGATTGACATGAATTTTTTTTATTCGAAAGATAATCTTGTGGCATTGCATTTTAAATATATGATTTCTGGCATATGACTGCCACGGCTGGCTCGGATGTAGTCCAATCTGGACGTCCAATTTTCGACGACTTTTTCCAACATTTGTGGCCGTATATCGGCAATAACACGGAGAATGTTGTCTTCCAAATGGTCAAGCGTTTGTGGCTTATCCGCATAGACCAATGACTTTACATAGCTCCACAGAAAATAGTCTAGTGGTGTTAAATCACAAGATCTTGGAGGCCAATTCACAGGTCCAAAACGTGAAATTAGGCGGTCACCAAACGTATCTTTCAATAAATCGATTGTGGCACGAGCTGTGTGACATGTTGCGCCGTTTTGTTGGAACCACAGCTCCTGGACATCATGATTGTTCAATTCAGGAATGAAAAAGTTAGTAATCATGGCTCTCTACCGATCACCATTGACTGTAACGTTGTGGCCTTCATCGTTTTTGAAGAAGGATTTCACCAGCCCATAAAGCGCACCAAACAGTCAGTTTTTCTGAATGTAACGGTGTTTCGGCATACACTTGTGGATTAGCTTCACTCCAAATGCGGCAGTTTTGTTTATTGACGTAGCCATTCAACCAGAAGTGCGCTTCATCGTTAAACAAAATTCGCTTATGAAAATCGGGAAC
Organism: Trichonephila clavipes; assembly: GCA_019973935.1. Classification (NCBI taxonomy): domain Eukaryota; kingdom Metazoa; phylum Arthropoda; class Arachnida; order Araneae; family Nephilidae; genus Trichonephila; species Trichonephila clavipes. Next base: position 852,127 of record BMAU01018426.1, read on the forward strand.
AACGGCAATTTCGTTTTGGGCCCATTCGACGAATCTACGCCTTGCTTGATGATCGTTTTGATGAATTGCCAAACCAAACTGAGAATAAATCACTTGACAGCTGTTAAATCGGTCGCCATCTTGGAAAGTAATGCCAACTTAAACTTCAATGCCTGGAAAAAAAACTCTTTATTACGGAAGTTGGGTAAAAGGTAAATCTGTTGATTAATGAGTAAAACATTTGTGGTTGAAGTTTGAGACTAACAATACGTCTCTTAAACGTGGCGTTATTTCATATATTTTTGCTTAATACTTTTTTTGGAACTTCATGAAAATCATTATTGGCTACATAGTGATTTATTCTGAAAACCACTCAAATGTAAGGGTTGTTTATTTTTAATCTTTACACCAATGCTCGGTGGGATTTAGTGATCCATTTTATTTTAATGTTTCCCAAAATATCATGCGAATTTAAAGTATAGTGGTTTATGAATTTCTTGGCTATATATACCAGTATAAATCAATAAAATAAATTCAAAATGCACATTTATTATTTTGAGTATTCTAGAATGCTGGTATTCTTAGAAAATGTTTGTATTTTATTCATACATATTTGCTGCATTTCTCAGAAATATGTTGGATTTGGAATTTCGTAAAACATAACATTTACGAAAAAATGGTATCAATATTTACCAATAGTATATCTGAGAATCCATGCATCTGTTCTACTATTGAATACACTCTTCTTTCTCTCATTCATTCTTAAGAATTTTACATTAAATTCTTGTCAATACTTTTACAATTTATGCAAAGTTTTATCTGGCATGTTTCCATATGCAGTCACTTTTGCTCAAAATCTAATGCTAAATAGAATGATAAAAATAAAATAAGTATTAGGAATAGATTTTACAGAAGGGACTTTGAAACTATCTGTATAAAAAATGTATAAGCAACTATGAACTCTGAAATTGGGGATGAATAATAGCCGTTAAACATTCAATCAGTTTCACTTAAATAAATTAGTTTAGATGTAAAAAAGTAAATGTGCTTACATTTTTCGTAACACTTTTTGCTTGTTAAATTATTCAAGTACATAAATGATGGCGAATCTCCTTACTAAAATTTTAATAAACACTAAATTAAATTGTAAGCATTTTTTCTATATGTTATATAATCTAATGAGATAGCATTTTACTCTACAAAACTACATTATGTATGTTCAAATTTTAATTTTCTTGAAAAAAAGTTCTAATTATATCTGAAGAACAAAGTAATCATTAATAATTTTACAAGTTTATTATATTTAAGAGTTCGGATTCATAATTTTAAAAAAACGTATGCATGAATATTTTCTTTATTTTTTTATATTTAGTGTCAGTTGAATTAGAATATACATATAAAGTGTCTTAAGAAGATTATTTCAATAAAATGTATTTAAATGCAATTTTTTTGGCAAACAAATGAAGGATTGACATGCATTCAAAGCATTCTTTTTATGAAGAAATGCTTCTACAATAATAATATTTTGCCTATTTATATAGCTACGAATATTTATATAGCTAGGCTATTTATATAGCTCAATAAAGGTTTTTCAAAAGCTAACGCTAATTTCAGTTATGATGAATTGAAATAATAACTAGTGTGTTTTGTTAAAATTGTTCTACTTTGATGCATTAAAATATAGATAAATATACCTCCTAAATTATATATTTCAAAAGTCTTAGTGCAGACACTCTAAACAAAAGTCTCAGCTATATATATGAAAAATATCCTTATTATAGAAATTTTCTTCGTAAAAGGAGAATGTTTCGAAAACATGTCATTCTTCCCATTTCTTTTGCCAAAAAATGCAGTTAAATAAATTTTATTGTAATAATATTCTTAAAACAACGAACAATCTACAATTGTTCATTAGACAGTTTTATATGCATACTCTGATTAAAGTGAAATAAAATATCCAAAAATTACTCATTTATATGTTTTTCAAAATCATGTCTCCTATGGAAAGCTTGACATATTTGGGAATTGGAACGCGAAACGTTCCTTGTATTAGAACCTTGAAGTGGAGAGGCCTAGATTGAGAAGGAGCTTCCTGATTAGTGGACTGGAAAAAGCAAAGGGATGTGGTTACGGTGACAGCTCGGAGACATCCGATGTGATGGAAATTTTTTCGGAGTAAGCGGACGAGAGACTCGTTTGTTATTTGTCGAAAAGAATCAGTGAGTTAAGACTATATTCGCTGCCTTGATATTATGGAACATAAATTGATTGGAAAAAAGTGCTTGCCTGTGTGGGTTGCTGATTGAGAATAATTTAAAATTAAAAAAAAAAGGAAACATGTGATTGTAAAATGAAAAAATAGAAAATGGTCATTTGCCATGAGGGGAATGACGCAATTAATTACAGGGGGGGAGTATACAAGTCCAGAAGGATTCTTCGGGGCCTTTTAGTATTGACATTGGGATTGTAATTTTCAAGATTTAAGACATTAAAGTTGATAGAATTTGGCAGATTATCAAACAATTTAATTGCTATTTTTGCAATATATTTTTTAAAAGGATAAATGTTAATATCTTTGTAAACATCTCTATTTTTAGTGTATCTGCAAGCCTTAGTTATATTCCTGATGAAAGCTTTTTGGGCATTTTCTAAAAATGCAATGTTGGAATTAGCTACATAGCCCCAGACAGGGAAAGGGTACATTAAGATGGGCCGCAAAACAGCGGTGTAGACAAGTCATGTGTCCTAATGAAGTTAAGGGGGACGGTGGACCATTAAAACTAATTTTTTAAATTGTTAGCTTAATTAGCTGAAAATGGAATCAATACAGTAAATCATTGTTATATTTCACAATTTAAATGTATTTTTTTAAAAAAAAACTATTATCAACTGATTTTTTAAAAATTAAATTTTTTAAAACAATTTAAAAAATGCTCCTTGCGCATTAGTTTTTAAGATATGTACATAATTTTTGTTTTATATATTTTTAAACTATAAAAAATATATCTGTGCATGTGTGTGAATTTTAAATTCAGAGTAAAATTTGATGAAAAAAATTCATTTTCTGTACTATATGAATTATTTTGTCAATTATCCCACATTCCAGGTATTCAAAGCAGCACAAAATATGATCCGTTAATTTTTTAGAAAACTAATGCACAAATTTGTGAATTGTACCCTCTTTCATAAGTTGTGAAAATTTCAAAGAGATATGACGTAATTTAAAACTCAAGGAACATTTTACTTAATTAACAATGAAAATGGAAAATTTGAGAGCTAAGAAAAGTGCATTTTAAACATTTATTTGATTAAAATAAAAAATAATTCAGTAATTATTAATCAAAATGGCAAAGGTCTTTGACATAATTATTCTAGGAAATATAAGGAATAGTATTAGTATAAAAAATCAAAATCGCAATTTTGACCGAAATCTGACTTTGGGAAAGTCCACCATCTCCTTAATAATCTTAAATAACATGAATTATTCGAAAACAAGTGGTAAATTACTTTATAAAAGAACGTTCATAATACAAATAATTAGATTTTTATAAGTAATAAAACAGCACATTTCAGTTTTAGTCTGTTTCTTTGGTAGTTAGCAATTGAAATTCTCAACATCTGAGATTCCTTCAATGTATTAAAAAAAATAAGTAAATATTAAAGGAATCTTTGACCAGAGAGAGAGAGAAAGAGTAAGCGTGTTATTTTTTCTTAAAATTCTGGTATGTTTTGGTTAAATTATATATAACAAAAAGTGCAAATGTATTTCCCTTGATGATTTATATTTTAGAAGCATCTGCGATTTAAAAGCGACACATTACAAAATTAATACAAATTTTAATTACAATTGTGGTTATTTAAATATTTACTTAATTTTCAAAGGAGATGAAAATTAATAGTTTTTGATTTCTACTTTTGTTCTCAGTATATTCTAAAATAAATCATATTCGTTTGGAAAATAATGCATCTATAAAGATATATGAATAAAAATATATACAATAAAAAGATTTAAAAAAATAATAACACATTATTTTTTATTAATAATGAAAGAATATTATAAATGGATTTTTCAATAATTAATTCTTAACTTAGTTTTCCCCTAAGGCTTAATGTTATACATAAATAATTCTACCCAATTATAATAATTAAAAATATAATTGATGTCACAAAATTGAACATAATTTTGAGTTTATAAAAAATAAATTTTAAGTTTCATTTATATAAATAATAATAATAATAATATAATTGTTAAAAATACTTTGGAATGAGTTCTTTGATTCGCAAAATGTATAATTAAAATATTTTCTTTGATCCTAAATAAAACCAAATTACCTGTATATTGTAGTTATTGTTCGATATGATATACTTTTCCTTAGGCATTATTGCAATAAAGAAACGCTTTAGTGCAATAAACGAACATATCGATTATTTTGATATCAAAGCAATGGAGCATATTACGGCGAATAAAATAGTTCATTTTGATTTATCAGTTTGTGATATGAAAAAGACTAATTTATTACTTTATTAAGTGTCTTTCTTTCATCAAAAACAGAAAGCAAAGCCAAGTGAAAGCCAAATAAAAAAAATAAATTTTATCTTCTCTGTCTCTGAAAAAAAAATTATGAATGTAGTTGTAGAAATTTTTATTGGCTTGAAGATTTCCAATTTGCAGTGATTGCATTGGTTACTTATTTCACCCAGACTTTTTTTGTGGTTTTTTCCCACTCTTGCTTCAGAGATATACGTGTGGTATTTATTTTCAAGATTCATTGTATCATATATTCAGAATATAGCAATTTTAATTCTAGACGTTTAAAAAGGCCGATATTTGCGCGAGTATCAAAATAATTACTGTTTTTGCTAATGCGACCTGTCTGACAGCGGCAGATAGAAGTCCACGAAATTTATTGCGGGAAAAGGCTTGATGTACGCATGCCATTAGTCATAGCGTTGAGCACCATAACGGTGATAATTAGATTTGGTTAAGTCTCAAACCAATTTTGAAAGAGAAAACATTGGAGGTGGTCGGGGGCCTCTCGTACCTCTCTTCATCTTCCACCAACCTCCCCAGAGGACTTGTGGCTCTATGGCTAATTAGACTACCCTCACGCCACGATCCCTGCCTTCTCTGAGATTCGAACCCATACCCAACGGCACAGAAGACAGCGTCACTAACCACTTTACCGGTTGGGTGGCGACAGAAAATAATTAGTTTGTGTCAGAATATAAGATTTTTCTTCAGGGCATATGGAGACTTTTCAATTAGGTTTTCCAATTATATTTCAAGAGAAAAAAAAAGTAAAATTTAAATAAGTATTTCAAAACTGCAAAGGTACATAATTAAATCTTTTAAATTACGAAATGAAACTCTATGCACTGCCTTAGGCTAATTTTAATTAAACCTAATAAAAAACAGCTTTTTTATTTAAAAGATTTTTTTTGTTAGATTTCAACAAATGTCGCTAGATTTTCTTAACAGTAGAAAATATCATTTATCTCTCTAAATTTTTGCTGTAAAATTCGACTTATAAATCACACAAAATTTATAAAGTTAAAAGTTTTATAAAAATTAATATGCCCGTGAAGAAAAATACGTCCTTTAGAAATACCTTTATTTTTTTTCTTTTGACGGTAGAGTGTTCGTAAAAGTAGTTAAAATCCCCTGAAGGAGATAAGAATTTTAATTAATTGTTGTAACTGTATGGTAAATTGGTCAAATATATTTTTGATATATTTTATATGATCAAATATTGATTTTTATGCACTTTTATTTTACGCAAGATAGGAGTTATTACATCAAAGCATTTTGTTTAACTCTGTAGAAAGCGAAATGGATTTTTCTTAGATTCTATCAGATATTGCTTAAATATTCTACGAATTTCATTTAAATTTATCAAAAGTTTGCATAACATTTAATTCTTACTTATATGATTATTCTACATATTTAACTTCATTTACTTAGAAAATTAGTGTAATATATGGCTAATTTTGCTTGATATCAAAATCTTACAAATGAAGTATTTCATTATGATGCTTATATTACTTGTCAAAGTAATCTGCAGATATTAATTTTGCTTAAAACGTAGCAGTTGTCTAATTCTTCAAAATATTCATAACTCGCATGAGTTCATATCAGTAAGGATGATCACGAGATGAGTACAGTCATATGAGGATTTTGAAATCACTTGATAAATTGATAATGACATAACAGATAAAAGTTATTGAAATGTAAAGGCAAAAATCCGTTTTTATAGACAGACTAAATTTTGTTTCACAATATTTGTAACTTGAATTATGATTTTCTTCCCCTTTTGATTTCCAAACTAGGAACTATAGTCAAATTTCAAATAAAACTTCAGCTCTTTAATAGTTTTGCAATTCATTATATTTTTCTGTATTTATGATTCAATCCATAATTATTGTAGATGTTTTCATCTGCATTCTTTATCATTCAACGATTGGTTTATTAACTTGTTTTTTCCTTGTTTATTGGTTTATTCGAAGAGACAAATAACAGTTCATAAGTTTATCGAGCAAAGGTATACTTACCTTAAGGCGTATTAAAATTTTAATGGATTTGCTGTGTTATATTGTTACGCTCAAAACCGAATTCAGCATTGGTATGTTGTTCGCATTTTCATTGTTGTCTTTGTGACAAGCCAGTAATTTATACATGTTTTTGAATACGAAATACATTTTTTGTAACAAGAAATTGTGACTTGTGAGACGCATTATTATGATGTGATAATGATATTTTGATATATTTATTTTGTTTGTGATTTTTAATTTTTTTATATAATCTTAACTATTCCTAAAATGTTGTTCTTTTGCTTGTATGATAAATATAAAATTATCCTTATTCACTATCAATGTAAATTATTTTAAATACATTATGATTCAATTTATAATCTGTGGAAAAAATACCTGTCCACTTTCAACATTAGATTTTCAAGCTGTGTACCCATACTTTTAGACAAATCTTTTTACAATCCTCGTACAGAAATTATTATTGTTCTTTTCGTCTTGAAAATAAAAAGTAGTTCTCTATTTTTGTTAACTTTACACATTTAATTTACTCCATGAATTGCTTAAACCATTTTTTAATTCATTTTGAAAACAAATTTTTAATTTTATAACTGTTGTTTGTAAAAAATGCAACACCCTTAAGGAAACCTTAGAATTAAATGAAATGTAATAACAAATGACTTGTAGTGATACAAATAAAAGAATACATTTTCAAAGTCAAAAAAAGTATTAAGCGTCCAAAATCAGTATTTGGTAAAGCCGCCTCGCGCTGCAATGAGTGCTTCTATATGACATGGGATGTAATCAAATAGATGTTGAATGTCCGTCTGGGGAAGATAATTCCATAATTTTCGTATGAGCATCCAAAATTCGTCTTTTGAAGCTGTAAGACGCAGATGACGAGCGAGACGCCGACTAATAAAATATTAATTATTTTCAATAGATGACATATCCAGCGAATAAGCAGGCCAAGGAAGAAATTTCACGTGTTGGTTTGAAAGGATGTCTCGAACAATCCTTGCAACATGTAGGCGTGCATTATCTTTTTGAAAGATAGCTCCAAGGATGTCTTGAAGAAAGGGAACGACTTCGAGCATTAGCACTTCCCGGACTTCCGTTCCTCTTGCTATTCAGATTACCCTCAATTCGTAACAAGTGACATCGTCCATGGTACGAAATCCCATCCCAGACCATAACTCTTAATGTCCGGTCACAATGGCGTTCGATAACGCACTCTGGAAGGCTGTATTCACCGACATAGTGTTTAACACGAAAACAGCCATCATGGTTCCACAAATTAAAGTGGGGTTCATCAGAAAAGACAATCTGTTGCCAAGCAACCCACGAGGGTCTGTGTTAATGAGCCTATTGCAGACGCAGCCATTGATTGATTGTCCTGAGTGAGATCCTGCATGAAGGAATCATTGAAAATAGTCCACGGTGCAACAGACATCAACGAATTGATGAAGCCGACATTAATACACCTGTAGCAGTAGACCAACGTGCTGCCAACTGCCTGGTAGAAGCTGTATGGTCATTCACTGCCATGCGGAGCAGTTGTCGATCGTCACGCGCTGACGTCACCTTCCGTCGTCCACTGCCAGTTTTTCGAAATGTCCGGTGCTCGTCGGTCGACTGCTTCCAAACTCGCATCACTGTGATCTTTTCCGCTGCTTACGAGCTTCTATTGCGTGACAGAAAAATTCTCCTTAACGAAAGTCGATGATTCTCTCCTGTAAAATGTTAAAATTTCAATCTATTTTGTCGAGGAGGCATATTTATGTCCCTAAACGTTCACCGCTAACAAATAACTCTGCACAATTTTCAACGTATCGCTACATTTGTCTAGTTATAGGCGTCCAGTATTAATTAAGAGGACGCTGCTCACACCATGGTGAGTTAGAAACACTTTGCATAATATCCTATAATAGTCATTTGTTTCAAATTCCCTTTCATTCGGATGATTCCTTCACAGTTTTGCATTTTCAACAAATCGCAGTTATATACTCATCTATGACTTGAATAAAATATTGGAAACTGTTTATAAAGGCAGAGGAAGTACCGGAACGCATATGAACCTATCGTTTTAAACACCGTTAGTTAAGAATTTATGTCCCAATACTTCAAACGAAGTTCTATTATATATCGTGTCAAGAGTCCTCTCATAAATTTACTGTTCAACACTCTGTAATATTCTACTTGATATTCTTATAAGTTATATTTCTGGCCCCAAAGTTTAACAACTGCTATGTAATAAAATTGCACTTTATATATTCTTAAATAAAATTATATATATGTGAATATATTTGAACTATTATTATTTATTATTAAATGAAAAGAAAATTATTTTAAAAATGCAATAAACTCCACATAAGTTTCTTCGCGCTGACACAATTTTTTAAAAATTCTTTCAAATAGTATACATTTAAAATAGAAATATACGAATTTGGATTTATTATTATCATGCTAAACTGCGCAATCAACTTAATATTTCACAAATACAATTGCAAATAACCTTTTCATATTTCTTAAATTTACGGGAACGTTACCAAATATGTTAGAAATGAACCTTTTGTATTTCATTACATTTTTTAAAGTAGAAGTTCAATGCTTAAAACCAAGATTATTTTCCATTAGTGAGATTAAATATCTAATTTCTTTTGATTCAAAATCAAATAAATAATCTATGAGAAAAATACAGTTGAAAAACATTTCTTTTCCCTCTAATTACTTTGATTTCCTTGCTTAAAAAAAGTAATTCCCATCCAACAAAAATATAGTATTTACAGAATTAATTCATCTTCCAGGAAATATTAATTTGTAATGGAAAAAAATTGTGAATGTTTTCGTAGTTAGAGAAATAGGATAATAATTAACTCCTTAATGTTAAAAACAAAAAAATATTCAAATTTCTGTTTTCTTTTCCACATTTTTGATATATTAAATTTGACAAGAAACTTTTTACGAGTTCTGAAATTATAAGATATCCGATGTGAGATCTTCATATATATTGTTTATTAAATATTATTGGGAAAAGTGATGTGTTCCATCGAAAGGGAAACAATCTTCTGTATATCCAATAAGTAAATTTCCTAAGATGAATAAAGGAAATGGCTTTCTTATGCTAAATTGTTAATAACTTTTAAATGGGATTTCTGTTTACTCTAAACAGAAATTGTAAAATTCTTGAAAATATTTTTATACTGACGGTTTTGAACGAATGTTTTCACTTTTTGTGTTCTGCGTACGATATGAATATTTTTTTTAAAAAAATTATCAGTAGTAAATAATTTATGTTTGTCATGATTAGAAAATAACATAAAATTTCAAATTTTTATATTTCTTCTTTGTCAAATCAACAACTTCACATGTACTGTATAAATGTGTTGATTCTCCCTCTTCGAGTAAATGTACTGATGGGAGGCCAGAATGGTCCTATTTTAGAATCCACCCTTGAAACGGCTTGGAATTTGTATACGAGTCCCCCTGACCAGATGTGATGAAATTCCTTTTGGTGGGGTGCGTCAAGAAAGTTCCCGCGTTAAAAAGTTCACTAAACCCATAAATTTTGAGGTGGTGTAACACTGCGCCGTCCTCGGGACCAATCAGAGAAATTATACTGGACAAGACAAAGAATCCTGCCCTAGGATTTTTGGGTAAAAATGCACCGGATATAAACGGGACGCACCCCGATTTTAGCAGGAGAGAGCCGATCCCAGAGCTGCAGAAAATCCAAAACCCCGAGATTCCGGGCATCAACCATGTCCATTCCCCAGCACCCACCCTCTCTCAAGCTAAGTTATATATTTTGATCTTCTTGTAGTAAAGTAAATTTTTATACGCGTGTGCTTAAAATAAATTTAATAATGTTTTATATATATATATAAAACTATACGATCATTGTTTGATTTAGCGTGAGATGAGTGTTTTTAATTTAAAATTTAGTTAACTTAACTTGTAGTCATGATGCGATGTTAACTTATGGAACTTGGGTCAATGTTAAAATTAATACGTTTTAATAGCGTCGCATTAGTACCTAAACAAGTATTAATTCATAAGAAAAAAATTATATTGGTAAAAGTAACATTTATTTGTATCTCTCTAGTATTTAGGAATGGTCTTGTGAAATGTCACATATCTAGAGGACAGAACCCGTGGCCTATGAATCCGAAGCCAAGTAACATGACCACTAGACAAAAGTAATTACTACTGTGCGGAGGCTATTACTGGCTTAAGTAAATATCCACTAAAGTTTCATGACTTTTAAAAGAAAGTAAACTATATACAAATCAGATAAAATGAAATTAGCGTAAGCATTATTAAAACTATTGGCTCATTATTAAAACTATTTTCTTCTTTTTTAAAAAATGGATACAGTATATAACATATTTATTGTTTGATCTGACAGCCGAATTTTGCGTTGCAGAGATATGAAAACGAAATACCTCACTAATGCTATAGTCAAAAAGTACAAAGAGATCAGTTTTTTAAAAAATAATTAAAATTAAGAGCTTTATAATTCGATTAAATTTCCATTCATTGCCTTAAAATTAAATCCTTTGTTTTTAGCAACCGATTTCTAAAAAATTCTTTTGGAAACCGAAAGTTTCCCGAATAATTCTTTCATCTATAACTTTCGGAAAATGTTCTTCGGATTGAATCTGATAAAAGTCTTATTTTAAGACAAATATTGACCTTCAAGTGTTCATATTGACCTTCAAGTGTTATTATACCAATTCATGAACACTGGATGCTTGGAAAATGGAGAGTTTAAAGAGTTTTTATATTTATACATGTGGTTTACTGAAAACTTGTGAATTATTTATTCTCAAGGCAAATTCTGTTAAAAAAATCGTTTGCAAAAACTGTACATTTTAATTCATGTCCGCTTCTATCATGACAGCATGGCATGTCTTGGGAAAATTTATCGTTATCTTTTTAACATATACATAATAGTGCTTTTATTAATTCATTTAAGAATAATAATTAGTTTCAATTGCGACGCGATATTTTTATCTAACGTTTCAATATTCAAAAATATAAAATGTTAATTTGGATTAAAATATGAAAATAAATAAATAAAAATTTTAAAAACTTCCAAAAGTGTACATTTACTCCATTTTGGGATTAATAAGACATTAAAGCATTGTAAAAACATTAATATCAACACTTTTGAACTGAATGCGAACATAACCCTTGAACAAAAATTTAGAAGAATAATATGTTAAACATGCTTAATGCTCTTTCTTTGCTATCAAAAAAAGTAAACAACGTGTTTTTTAGTACTCTATACATCATTTTTCAATGTTCCCTTGCCTGAGTAAAATCAGCCACCATTAAATTACTATTCTATCGGATGGAATTTTTCCTACTGTTTTTCTATCCATGGTTCATTGAATTTTTCTTCAATACATGCCAATAAATTCTAAATTTCAGAAATCAGATAAGTAATGATTTTAATGATGATAAATATAATTTCTTGTCAGTGGAAATCAACACGACAGAGGTATTATAAATAATGAAGTAAATTTTTATTCTTACAAAAGGTGTAGAGGCTTATCTCGCTTTCGTAATATTTACGTTTTCCATAAGATTTAAATTAAATTTTCAAAAAAAAAGAAAAAGAAAATGTCATTTAAAATTTTCATTGTCCTGGAAACATATTTAGGTAATTGAATAATTTTTATGGGGATGGGGGGATAAAATTTAATGTTAAAAAAAGGGAAGCATTATGCAAACAAACGAAATTTCTTTTTAAAAATACTTAAACAAATTTAAAGACAGCCTTGAAACCGGTTAAGACCCTTAACCCCATATTTATGTAATTTTTAAAGATGGCATATTTCAGTATTGGCTGTAATATGCTACAACATCCATTTGTTTGTTTCCGAAAATCTGCTGTTGTTGTTGTTACCTTGTGACAGAGCTTCATCGCGTCTTCTATTAAAACCTCTTGGGGAATCTTTGGGGCCAGAATGGCAATTCTTTCCAACCAACTTAAGAAGAGAACGCGATTATGCAGATTAGGAATTGTGTATATTGGAGCTTTAGTATTCGCGTGTTCTATGAGGAGAAAGCTCTAGGAAGGTCTAGGGGAGTTCTAGTACTATGAGTGTTCAGTGAGTTCTAATTGAGTTCGAAGCCAGAAGATCGTCCATTTGCCGGATCAAGTTGGATCATGGATTATATTGACAATATAAGGAAAGGTAGCTGTTCACCATGGATTAGCGGTAAGAAGGATTATATTAAACTTTAATACTATAGTGGATTTTCAGAGAATTATCTATAAATATAGATTCGGTGGTGTATTGCGCTATTTGTTAGAGTTATAGTTTATATCTCATCACTCCTAATCATAATCCTCCTAAACTTGCGTTGATTTGCTTAATATAAATTTAGATAACAATAAACTAATTTTAGTATGGAATCTCTAAGTGGTCAATCTTTTATCCCCTCAAACTTAGATCCCATGGATGATGAAGAGATGATACCCACAGCCCGTGGGCTATCACAATTTATACCCCCGAAGCGACAGTAACATAAGGTCAAGGTCCATGAAATTCATCACGGCGAGGGCTAGATTTTTACGTCTGTCGTTAGCCTAATTTTGAGCACCCTGCAGGTAACAGTACGATGTTGCTCGGTTCCACCGCAGTTTTTAGTGAGGAAACCCTTGGGGTAGTTCTTCCCTCTTCACCCCTCTTCCTCTTTCACGAGAGGACTTGTGGCTTGACGGCTTTTTAGAGTACCCCATCCCTCTGCTGCGAAGGCACTATGCATTTACAAGCTTCTATACTTTCTCCAGGATTCAAATCCAGGCTCTACGTCACTACAGTGAGTGTCCCTAACCACTATACCGGATGGGCGGCTCCAAAATCTTATTAATATCAATTATATTTAGTATTCAAGTCATTTTAGTATGTCAAATTTATTTTATCAAATATTATTTATTGCAATGGTCCTGACCTTCAGGACTGGCACGTAAATAATTAGTTCTTGCCCGGCTGACGGGGTTTAATCGTAATCAATTGTTGAAAGTTAACAACTTGCAGTTTTTAAAAGATTACTTCAAAAACTGTCGAACGATAGCTTCCACCAATCAGACTCAACTTTTTCTTTTTGCCTCTTTGACTTTGTGTTAAATAAGTGATCGTCGCCACAGTTTTTTGTAGCTGTGTTAATCGCCTTAATTATGTGTTGTGATTTGCTGCTTCTACTTTGTGTTTCGTATAAGTATATATACAAAGAATGGATTAAATCAAATAAATATGCACCCTTCATTCAACATTTGGAAATAGATCACCTCAACATGTACAAATAAATAAGCAAAATCACCTGAGTCGACCATTATTTTATATACATACATATATATACATATATATATCAACGTGTTCTTGTTTTAGTGAACAATTTATGGATGGTAATATTTGTTGAAAAAACCAAAACAATCAATCGTTTATAATTGCGAAAAAAAGTATTTTATGCAATGGAATTGATGGATTGGAAAAACAATATTTTCTAGACAATTATTTTGGCTTGAAAAAAAAACAGTGATGTTTCCGTAATTTTAGTTCATTTTTAAAACTACCAATAATTCTTTTTGTATTGGAATAAGATAATTCGTTTTTGAAATTAGTAAATGAATGGTTTAAAATAATCGACACTTAAAGGTTGGCTAGTAGGTATTTAAAACTCATCAATTTGATGCGGAATCTAAGAAAGTTGGATTCTAATTCAGGCTGTGTCCTTACCACTAGACTAATGTTCAAGATTGATAATTATATCATCAATATCTCACGTCTTGCTTCCAGGGCAATGTTGATAAGTGAGCAATCGATCAGTCGTTGTTTAGAACCAACAATGGCTTAGTTGATGTTTTCTTAGCTTAGCTGTTTTATTGGCGTAAATAGTCTTATTATTTTTCTATTAGCTTTAATCATAAAGACATTATATATGTGATTGTAACTGTATATGAGCTATTTATTTTTATCTAGTTTTCTTAAAGTAATTAAACTCGAAAACTTTATAAAATGATTTATTGTCAACATATCGTTGATTAATATATCAAGATTCTAAACATTTGGTGTTACCTGTTTTAGCTAATTACTGTTTTAAAAAAGATATTTATTTTTTCTCTGAGATTCATGAATTTACTCGCATGCTTCTGAAAAAAACCCACAGTTACATAATCATAATATTCAGAAACCATCATAAATGTTCATTAATCAATGTCTAAAAAAGACACAAATTTCAAATCTCTTTACAACTTACACACGAAGATCTCCCTAAAAATGTAAATATACATTTTAAAGAAAAAGTGTTTGTAGAATTTATTCTGTGGCTCGTACGTACAAAAAATATTTAAAGTTCACTCTTTTTTAAAAGATAATGTATTTCCTTTTATATTTCAAAAACATCTGCCTCGTGATCCGAAGCATCATTTTTCAATCTTGTCTTCCAAACGCGCAAACGATATTTATTTCTTTCCTTTTTTTAACTTGTCAAAATCTTCTTCTTCTATTTTTTATTTACATGGATATCCTTTCATGTTTTAAGCTAGGAAGAAAAGATGAATTTTAATGATGCTCTCTGATAAATTATCGTAACCAACAAATTAACGCCATTCCTGGGATTAAAGTAAAGGGGCCAATAAATTTTGCATCTGAAGGCTGTGAAATTCCATTTTGTTTTGATAGTATTAAAAGTTCTTTTAAATTTTATGTTGCATCTAAAAAGTTATAGTAAAATGAAAGCAGGTATGATTTTTTTTCGTTTTTTTTTATTTATCTAACGATTCCGATGAAACTTTTTAAGCTTTTTAGATTTTTAAGCAAGTATTATTATTTTTTTAATATGAAAGAAGTAGATAAAAACATATAGAAAAGACAAAATATTTAAAAAAATTAATTTAAAAATACAGATATAGTTTAAATTAGTATAGTTTAACAGATTAAAGAATAGTTTAAATTCGTTATTTTTTTAAAAAATAAAGTATAACTTTAAAGTATGAAAATAAAAAAATCATACAACTAACAAATTGCTTTTTTAGTGTTGCTAATGCAATTGAAAACATTCATTCACTCTATACGTAAACGTTGAATTACACACCAATGTTTCGAATTAATACGTTATGTATTATACACTGTAAGGGATTATATGTTTAAAAAAATATTACCTTGGGTGCTTATATTACTATTACTTAAAGAAGTTTTCTCAACGAGTATTTAGTCAATACTACTACAATAATTTCTTATTAAGTAAGATGAGAAAGGATTGAAATTATGGAAAATATATAAAATGCATTTGAAATCAAAAGTTATTAACCACCCAATGATTATTGCAATTTTGAAAAACTTAAATTATGTTTTGAACTATTTTAATTTATATAATATTTATATGTAACTGTATTAATTATAATTACGGGCCCACTTGTCCGCATTTGCTGAAACATCAACGAAAAGCCACTATAATAGCTGTCACCATAACTGCTCATAGTGCTACGTGTGTCATCACATTATTCGTATCAACATTTGAATGTAAACAAGTCAAATATTTTTCTCAGAATACATAAGTGAATTAAATCCAATATATGAAAACCCTCTTTTCTAAGTGTCACATTTCCCGAATGATGCAGCGGAATGTCTTGTAATTTTCTCAGATTTAAGGTATCCGAACACGTTCGGAGCACTTTTTAACAAAATATCATATTTAAACATTATAAAGGCTTTTTTAGGACTCAATACCAATAAATACTAATATTTAACTAACAATATTTAAAATAAATTGCCTAAATTTCACAGAAATCACAATTATAAGTGAAATTTTAGCAACATTTTTGTAAAACTTCAAAGCAATTAAAGAAAAAGTAATACACTTATGTTAGTAAAAGTATTACCAAAGCAATCTAGATGCATTTATCTAGAGAATGTACTAAAATTTTAATGTTTCATTAAAATTTTAAAATTTTAGAGCTGATTGAGTAAACATTATAAGAAAAATCATGAGACCATTATTTAAATTAACAAGCCTTAACTCAAAAAATATTCATACAATAAGCAATATTTTAGTACATTCTCTGGAAAATAGTATAAATATCAGGTTCAGAAAGTTTTATAGAAATACATCATTTGTAATATTTTGAGTAATCAGACTCGCCATGATAGATTTCGCGTAATTTAAATGGCTACTTCTGATAGATCAAAGACCACCTTCCGGTTTTTCTAACTTAATAAAATTGATTGTAGCTCGGCCTCTAGGTAGAGTAGAAACAAAACAAAATATGTTTTGTAAAGCCAAAAGATGGCTATATTCGATGAAAGAGAAAACAAAAATATCTGTCTTGACCGAATTTCGTCATTTTCAACGTGTTCGGATACCTTAAAATCAGCTCTCGAGGTAATTTGCAGTGGAGATACCAATCTGACACAAGGCATTAGCATTCTACTCAGGCAGATTAATAAACCAAATATACTCCATTGGATGCCTGACCACGTGAGCATTGGAGGTAATGAATGTGCGTTTATATATATATATATATATATATATATATATATATATATATATATATATATATATATATATATATATATATATATATGCTCGCTAAGTAGTCTCGGGACTTAGATCAGCTTTCCAATGTCACATCGGAGGATGCAAACGCGGTCACCAAGCGCAAAGTTACTAACCAGCGTTTTATTAAACCAACTGTCTCAAAGCTCTATTGCCCTAGAAATGTATCGTTTACTGTTGCAATACACCACACGGATGGGTCATTTCCAAGGTATGAAAATATTTCCCGATTATTCCCGATCATACCCCAACTGCAGAAATTGTCCGCAAACCCAATTAACATCAGGCTATATTTTTACTACAAGGTCATTCTTGCACCACTTTTCAAGCATGACGCATCCCCACAGGACACATTCTTTACAGTCCTCAAACTCCAAACCTGACTTCGTTTGTAATTGTTGAGTCGAAGTGTCACGATCATAATAAACTTAAAAATAGAGATGCGCAAATAATTTTTTAATTCCACGAGAGATTAAAAAACAACTCTAATTGAATATTTTAAATTGTTAAAAATGTGTTTGTAGATAATTGCACTTCATATAGTGAAATTCTTGAAGGACACGAGGATGTAGAAGATAATTAAAACTTTTGTCGAACTGTGATATCAAGAATTAGTTATACTCCATCGTTTTTGTTCGATATTTATGGATTGATTATGATTCATTGGGTACCTCAAGCCTGAACAGTAAAACAGCAGTACTACATTGAGGTCCTGAAAAACCTTAGAGAAAGAGCGAGGAAAAAAAGCAGGTCTACAACACTTAAATTTTACATCAAGACAACGCCTCGGTACATACTGCGCTCGCTGTAAAACAGTTCTTGGCAGACGAAAACATTATTGTGCTCGATCATCCACCGTACTCACCAATTATCGCACCATACGACTTCTTCCTGTTTCTTAAAGTGAAAAATACATTGATGGGATCATCTTTTCAGTCTTTAGAAGAGGTGGAGGCAAAAACGGCAGACTTTTTGAAGATGGTGACGCCTAATTGCCGCAGCACTATTCTGAAAGGTAGAAAACTCGTATGACACTATGTATGAGTAAAGAGTATGTTGAAGGGGATTGAAAGGTATTTGGGCATTGTTTTCAATAAAGCTAATTTTTTAGACTAGTCCGGCTATTTAATTGTCACACCTTGTACACATTTAAAACAGGTAATAAACTGTCAAAATTTCCTTTTAAGAATTGAGTTTTTTTGTTGAAAATTGAATTTTAGCTAGACTTTTTTTACTATAGATTATTGCGTTCTCAATTTACATATTACACAAGACTAAGTTTTCTTTTTTTAATTATTCATTTTCAGGAAATAGTTTAATTTACTTCAGATGTAAAATTACAGCTTGATTATTTAACTTGATACAGCTTACTTACACTCTAATTCAAGGTGCATATGTAATTAAATATGCTTAAACTTATTTTAAATTTAATCATAAGTTATATGATAGTTATTTAAAGTAATAGTGAACTCAAAAATAATATACAAGCGTTTCACTAAAAGTTACAAAAAATAGTCTTCATTAAAAATACAAATTTTTTAAATTTTCGTTATTAATAAATCAAAGCAAACCATTTCCTCTACCAGAAAACTTTTCAATTCATTTTACAAAAATATTTTTAATCTTCCTCGTCTTCACGTAAATTTTAACGAAAGGCTTCGTAAATATAACTCCCGGCTTCAAGAAAAGGAAATAACAGTTGCCAACAAACTCATTAGAATACACAAAGAGTGATTTCGAGTTTTCCTGCGACCAACAATAGAAAACTCTTAGGAATCGGAAATAAACTGTCCTTTTCAAAGCGTAGTTACTTCTTTGCTTATTAATCAGGACCGTGCTTCATTAATTCTTGAAATACAGCCCACAGAATGGATTGTAAACCTCGCTTTTATAAAAATGAAATTTGATCTCGGGAGCCAGAAAATTTCTTTTTAAATAATAGTGGCATCGAAATAATGACTGCAAACATTTGACAACAAAATCAAGAATTATGAACAGGGGTTTCTTATGGATTTTTTAAAAAAGTTTTTGAAGGAAGGTAATTTGTTGTAAAATCTGTTGTTTATTTGTTTGTGCCGATTGCTTTTTCTGTAGTTAATTAAAAGTTGTGCAAAGCCGAGTATGAAAATGCATTTCTTATAGAAAGGTGATTTAAATTTTTAAAAAAATTACTTTTGCTTATGATTTGCTGTTTTGTATTAGAACATTTAAACTATAAAAAAGAACTTTAATGTAGTTAACGAAATTATTTATTAATTAAAAGTAGATTAAATATGTGCATAACATAAATAAAAGTAATTTTTTAAAATTAGAGTATAAAATAAGTTAAGATTCTTTAAAATATTTTTTAATGTCTCATATTCAAAAGGTAAACATGAGCAAATAAATTTAAATTCGTATTAATTTCTGGAAACCTGTCTTACAAAAAATCAATATTTAAAAAAATATACATATTTCTCGAATTAAAACTCATACCTTTTAAAATATAATTGTAATGAGTTTTGAAAATACATTTTAGTACTAATTTTTGTGCACATTTTTTTATTTATATTCGTACCGTTAGCTTAACACATGATTAATTTGTTTTAACCATATTGTGAACAGAATTTTTTCAATTAACTTTTTGGGAAAGCAATGCTTTTAGAGTTAGTTTTTTTATCTAATAATGAATACTCAATAAAACAAAACTTTTTATTAAACGGATCTGTTTACAGTTTATCTTGGATATTCCTTTCGTTTATTGTACTGGGTCTTCATTAGTTTTTTGTTACAATTATAACCAATCCCTCTTAATTCACTGTAGGAATTTCTGTTGCAGTTGGAGGCAGAGATTTATAAGAATGTCAATTACTTACAAAGGGTTCTAATTCTAATTCGGCATTTACAGATCCTGCATTTTACATCATATCTTTCTACTTACATTATATATATATATATATATATATATATATATATATATATATATATAGGATATATATATATATAGGATATATATATATATATATATATATATATATATATAGGATATATATATATATAGGATATATATATATAGGATATATATATATATATATAGGATATATATATATATATATATATATATATATATATATATATATATATATATATATAGGATATATATATATATCCTATCCCAGACTTATGCAAAATCACTTTTAATCTATGTGGCAGCCCAATACTTCTCAGAAACATTTAAAAGTTAGAATGATTTTTAACAGAAATAACTGCTGCTACGCTTCCGAGTTCAGAGCAATGATCTCGACAGATGGGGGAATCATCTAAACCAGTGCTTCTGAAACTTTCAATACTGGTTACCCCCTTTTCGATCACAATTTTTATCACGCCCCCCCCTATACATTACTAATGTACTGAATGCAATAATAATGCACTTTGACGCTATAGCTACACTAGGCGATCTTAATTATAAACCATACAAATTAATAACGTAAGTACTAAATTTTGTATACTACTTTTAAGCAAAAATAAATAAATAAAATAAAACAATAGGATAATTTTTACGTTATTTTTCCTTTCTCTAATTTTTAAATTGAACACATTGCAAATTGCGGTGGCTGCTTAGAAGACAAAATATAGATATCTATATATATACAAAAATAACTCAGAGGGTCAAATTCTAATAATAAGCATTCCTTATAAAAACTATGCTTCGCAAGACAAGTCCATGGAAGTCGATAATACTTATTAAACTTGTTCTTAATTTAGTATTAATTAATTAGTTATAAAATACTCTGTGCAGCACTGATACATTAAAAGTATACCGGCTGAAGTGCCCGCTCTTTGCACGAGTTCATTTATAAGAAAATAAAACATTATTGATATAATAGCTGAATTGTAAGGAGAACAAAGCCAGGTGCCGACAATGTTTACAAAAATGTAAAATGATTTTTTTAAAATGGTTGCTCAAATTATAATTAGTTTTAAGCGAATTGTATTTTTAAGCCTCACAGAATTAGCATTTATAATTGATGTTAAAAATAATGAACAATATTATAAAATTCAGATGAAGAATGATTGTATTATTTTTAATATTTAAAGCGAAAAACTTCAACATGTTTTAACCCGGGAGCAGGCACGCGTTTGATACGATCGAGCGGGGTTATTGAGTCACCCCAATCCTTTTTTTAATAACTATTTTATTGTACACGATACAAATTGTGATTCCAGTGAATAATTTAATTAAGAGAAAATTTACTTACCTACCTACTTTCAAGGACTTTTCAATTTTTCTTTGGTAACAAATAAACAGTTTTGCCAGAATTATCGATTTCGTAATCTGTGTGTCCCGCTCGACCACTTCCGGGTAAAAATTGTATTCATAATGATATGTATATTACTGCTAAAAAATTGTCTTAAACGTTTTTCTTTATGCTTTATATGTTTGAGAATACTCATAAAAATAAGTCTTGGTCAAGTATCCCTCTAAGTGTGTGCGCTCTGCATGGTTTTCCAAATATCATTAAACTCTTTTGCATGGAAAAAAGCGCAACAGAGAAATACATTACCTACAACTTCCCTAAATCAGAAACAAACACATAAGAGAGGGGTCATAACTAACTGTACCAATAACTTAGAAGGTCAAACAGATTACAGCTATAGTGTGCAGTACTTCAAAAATAATAACAGTGATGAATTTTTTATCTTCCTATTCTGGCAAATTTTTATCTTCCTATTTTTCCGATTCTGGGTCTGGGATCAATTTTTCTCTGAAAGAGTAGTAGGTTATGTTTAAAAAGAAAGCGTAGTAAAAAATATCTCATCATGGGATTACAGAAAATCAAATAAAAGCTTTATTATTTGGTTATAGAATCAAAGATAGCTTTTTTTAGGTATTGAAGAAGTTTTTATTTTTGATGACTTAATATCGCACGCGCGCCTATGAATTATATCAGAGTAAAAGTGCATTTTTTATGTCTGAAAGTAATTTTTTTAATCCATTCCAGTAAATTAATTACTTTTTAAATCTTTTATTTTCGATATGCTCGCGTCCCCCTCGTAAGGTTGTCGCGCCCCAAGGGGACGCGCCCCACAGTTTGAGAAACACTGATATAAGCCAAATCTGATGCTTAAAGAGGTAATCATGTCCAATTCTAATTCTAAAATTATCGACACCAACAAGTTTAGGCAAGTTACATGGAACTGAACTTTGCAATAAGGAATTCCAGTACTTCCTTCTTACAGAGCCTCGAATCTTCTCTCGAAAATGAGAATTAAAACTAGCATAGAAGCAACTAACAAAACAAGTAATATAAAAAAAAGTCAATTCCTACAATAAAAAATAATTTTATTTCAACTAATTTTTATTGAATATTTACAATTAAAATAATTATGTCTATACATTTCAGAGAATCACAACATTAAGTTGTAATTAATTTTTATTAATTATCATTAAAGTATCGTATTATAATCCGAAACAATCGTGTATATAAAATTTCAGTTCAAATGAATGCTTTAAAACGTGAGAAAAAAAAGCTTTTGAAGCTTTGACCCAAGTTGCTAAAAATGAAACCAACGTGACTGTATATGTAATTTTTTAAATAATTAATTTCAGTCAATTTATTTTAATTAATTTTAATTAAATTATCGTATAATCACCCAAATTAATAGTGTATAGAAAATTTCAGCTCAAATGAGCCCATTAAAATATGAGAAAAAAAATATTTTCAAGGTTTGATACAAGTTACTGAAAGGTTCGCTAAGTCGCCAAAAATGATGCCAAAGGGGCTGTTTAATATAATTCTTTGAATAATTAGTTTTAATCACTTAATTTTTATTAATTATAATTAAATTACTGTATTGTCATCTAAAATAATCATGTATATAAAATTTCAGCTCAACTGAGAGCTTTAAAATGTATTTTATTAATGATTGAAAATTCCACCCAGATAAATAAATACATAGAGAGTGTGAGCTAATAGTAGGAATTGAAAAAGGTAACAAAGAAGAGAATAACGCTGGGTGAGGTATGTCAGTCTTAATATAATAATGTTTTTTTTAGTATTGAATTTAATACATGGGAAATGCAGGTTATAAATATTTATACCGATATATATATAGCGATTTGATAACAAAGAAGAACCTCAGGTTGGGGAAGATGTGTGAACATTAATGTAATAGCTTCCTTCGTTTTCATTTTTTTAGTATTTAATTTAATATATACAAAATTTAATTTATATACACATTTATTCGTGAGAAAAATAGTGATTCTATTGATTTCTTTGTAGTTATTATGATTCTAAATTACACCCAATAGTCTACATAATAAAGAATTAGTATGATTCCTCAAACCAATATATTCGAATTGAAATTTATTTTATTGACTACCCGATTTTTAGATGAAGAGGTTTATTGAAGAGTATCGGGAAAAAATCTTAATGGTTTGAAAATGCAATTAAAAAATATTAATTGAGAATTGCCTGAGAAGGATGATTTAGAATTATCTCATGTGTATGTAGTCCAATTATATTCATAATATCATACTTGTGAATGTAAGAGATTATCATTCATAAAAAAGTATAAGAAGGGAAAAAGTACAAATTATATGATTACGCAAAACAAATACATTTAAATTATTGAAACTAGCCCATTGTTTGTAATTTTTACAGATTTTAGTCATTTATATATCAAAAACAGTATAATTCTATGCACATAAACTTATATAGACAAAAATTTTAAAAATGCTAATTTTATTCTTGAATCTTGCATTTAGCTTTCCCCTTACATTTGTTGGCGGACAAAGAAATGTATGTACTAACTCTAACCAATGTCCGCTGTCTTTTTTTTAATTGCAAGTTAATCCATTTTTTTTTTGCTCCATCATAAAATTAAACAAAAATAATCTATATGTTTGGATTCTTTTAGAAAAAAGAACATACCCCATAAGCCGCTATTACTTTTACCCCATTACGAAGTAAACGTCTTCTTCAGTTGTTGTTATGCAGGATAAAGAAGGAGAGGAAAAAGGATTAAACCAGTAAAAAGAAAGAAAAGCAAGAATAGAAATACGAAAGAAATCAAGAGCTTAACTCACAAAAAAGATTAAGAGAAAGTACTTCGAAGAAAAACAAGAAAATAAAAGATCTCTACGTGAGTAAAGACATTCTTGATTTTATCATCGACTCGAATCAAACAACACAAATGAATGGGTGAGAATGTGTCTACAAGTTGTAGTGAAAGACATTGTTGAATTAGGATTCAAAACAAGTTTGTTCGAGATTGGTTAAGAAATTTCTGCTTAAAAAGCTTAAGATTAGACCCCCCCCAGAGTACAATCCAATTTTGTTGATTGTATTGTAGTCTATCAATCAATACGTTACCGTTAGTGCTAAAGTCGTAAATGTGTGCATTACATAGCTCATATGGTTATCTGATTTATTTCATTGAAGTATGAATCAGTTATACATTAAAAGTTTTCCGATTTTTGCTAAGTTTCGTTGTACATTAATGTATTCCAAATCCTTTAAGTGCAACACACCTAGTAGTACAACATATATCTTAAGACCGTTGTTTTCTAGGTCTGAATTAAGTTTTTTTTTCTTTGAGAGAGAAATTTAACGAAAGTACATGCTGTTGCGTTAGAAATATTTAAGAATAAGCATCATTCAAATAATGTCTTCTATCTGAGTATATTTCAGAATTGGGATTAACACAGAGTTTCTCAAACTGTGAGATGTATTTCTAAGGGGAGGGGGGTGGCTGATAAATTTGCATGGGGGCGCGAGTGCACGGAGAATAAAATATTTAAAATTATTATGAATTTACTGAAAGAAAACAAAACAACATAAATTCTGACAAAAGAAAAAATAAAATACACATACAGGTAAAAACAGATATAATATACTTATAAATGTATCAGTACTGCCCAAAGTATTTTATAAAGAATTTAGCAATACCAAATTAAAAACAAGTTTAGTAATTACTAGTGACTCTCTTCCATGTGTTTGTCATACACAAAATTTAGTACTTATCTTAATAAATTGTAGGTTTATAATTAAAGTCGTATTGTAGCTTAAGCACGAAGGTGATAGCCAAACCTTTTCCTAGAAATGTCAGTAATATTACAGTCTTACGCAAGCAAACCCGTTTATTGTTATAAAGGGAAAACATACCAAATCTTTTTACGTGTAACTACTTGTTTCTCAAACTATGGGGATGCGAGAATAACGAAAAGGTGAAAAAAAAGATACAAAAATATTATTAATTTACTCAAAGGAAGCAAATCAAATTACATTATGACGTAATAAAAAATAAAATACACATTTAGACTAATAAACGTCTGAGTACTGCACAATGTGTTTGATTATTAATTTTTTTAACAATACTAAGTTAAGAAAAAGTTTAAGGGGAGTTGGAAACCCTCTCTCTCTCTCTCTATACTGACATTGTTAAATTGGCTGTTTTCGATGTACCTTTTCTCAAAATCTTTTCTATGTACATGCTTAAAGTACACCTCTCTCATTATACTAAAATGAGTTTTAGCTAATTTTGAATTTTTTAAGAAATTATGAAATATTTTATCAAACATTGCGAAATTTGACCCATTTTTTACTTAAAAAATTTGTAAAAATTAAATTTTTGAGTGTTTTAAAAAAGCTCATTTTTGTATATATTAGACATCATTAAAAATAATTCATAAAAAATTTACATACCTGTGAACAGTAGTTTCTCAGAAAAGGTACATCGCACATTAAAATTTACATTTTAAGATAAATTGATTTTAATGTATACAGTGATACTTCTAATCGGCTGGGAAATAAAAAAATAAAAGGCTCAATTTAAAATAAAAGATACATATTTTGGTTTATATCAATCGTTACACTTTTAAGCAAAAACAAAGTAATTTGTTTACAATTTTCGCCATTAAAATGGGCGTGCCCCAAATTCCACGAATATTTAAAAATATATTTTAAAGGCTTCTAAATACCCCAGAGGTTCAAGTAAGGTATTTTTAGAAAGGTTAAAATCTGTACAATTTGAAAATGTAAAAATCTCAAATTGTCAAAAAAATAAGATTTTAGCTTTCCAACACCCCTTAATAATTACCAGTGACCCCATAAGCTTGTCATATATAAAATTATATACAAAACTTAATACTCTTATTCTTATATATATAATTTGTGAGAATTATAATTAAAGTCGTATTGTAGTTTTAGCGCGTCAAAGTACTTTATTACTATATTCAATACATTGTTATTTTAGGGGGCACGATGAAATTTATGACTTAAAATTGAGTAACAAATATTGAAAGTTTGAGAAAAACTGGACTAATAGTCTAAATGTATTACAAAGAGAAATATGTGTTGGTAAATTAATTGGTATTGAATTCGAAATGTCAACGAAATTGTATAAGATGGTCAACAAGATAGTACTGAAAAGTAAACATATGCAATCTTTCAAACATTTTGTAAGTTAAGATTTCGGTAATTGCAATAATTATTTTATACTACTCGATTGATCATTTAAATTTCTGTTTGTCCCTTAATTGATGAATTGATATTATCAACTAGATTTTTTAGATGTGAAAATAAAAAAAAACGTCGTGTTTCAACAATTGTCAATACATTATATTTAAATTTACCGGTTATTTTATTATATTAATCAGAAATATGCTGAATAATTCTAATGCGAGTTTTTTTTGGTTCTATTTAGTAGTTTTTAGTTTTACTGAGTTGTTCGAATATAAAATTAGGTACACATAAATACTGTCATTGTGTTCAAGAGTATAGATTTTATTTTCTTTTTAACAAGCACATGGTTGGTAATATGTTTTTTAATCAAACAATTTGTATATTCTCTGGGTAAAGTAAAAAATTCGGTAATTATTCCACTTTACTTTGTCAGCCAATTAATGCTCTGATGAACTACATAATTTTCCATGATCACTTTCGCACTTTCTCGATAGCATATACATCAATCGAAATGATTACATATTGTTTGTTTTGCTCCAACTCCAGTCTTTGAACGAATGACAAGAAAAAATTAATAAAACAATGATTTTTTAAATGAAATAATTTGATCCTTTTATATATTTTTTTATAAATTTATCTCCATTTCTTACTTATTTTTTTCATTTTAATTGTCAGGATTATTCTATTTAAATATGTTTAAATATAACATTATAAAAAAGAAAGAAAATTTAATTGTTCACTTTTTTGTTGTTTGCAGAAATAGCTACGCATATAAGAGTATTTCTGCTTTTTCAATATTGTGTTTTAGAATATGGGCTGAAAATATGGAATCTGTGAAAGGGATGGTGTGGCGCAATTGCACGCGACCCCTCTTTGTGACCTTATAGATAACGAATTTGATTCCATCAATGAATATCATTTGGAGTGATAACGTAATGACATGCTAAATTAGATACCTAAAATTTCGAATGACGGTTATTAGAATTTCTTTAGAATGCAGTAACTAGAATTCTCTGTTCACACAATATCTTAGTAAGTTTAGCATACCACTTCTGCTGCATCCTATGCTACTACTATTACTATTATTGCAGCTACAACTACTAATACTTCCAGTAATAATAATACTGGCCTCTTGATGTATTTTTTTTCATTTGATCTAAATAACTATTGTTTTTCGAGTTACTGTCATTTACTTATGAATTTACAATTATATATTTTATCTCATAGTATAACATTGAATTAAAGTAATAAATAAAAGTATTTTGTTAAATAAAATGTCTTTCTTTTTTTAGATAAGACAGCAATATGATCATTTTCTAAGTATGAATTTCTTAGACCCACATTCTTAAAATAAATAAATATTCAATCTGCATTATGATATTCGACACATTTTAAATAAAAGAGAGCGATTGATTTTTGCATAATTCATGAAAGCTTTGTAATCATATTGTATTTTTGATCTATGCATAAAGGTTGGTTCAGAATCTATTGTACCAAACTTTAATGGTAGGTACAGCGCATTGTAATAATTTATTATTGCATAGGAATGTATGGGCGCAAGAGACGCGATGAGGCTCAAACACAAAAAATACAAGACGAAAGGAAAGGCGAAGTTTTATTGAAAGCGTCGTTGACAAATATAATGTTTACAATAACTGTTCATCGCATGAGCAATGAAGTCATGACATGAGCTATTTGTGGTACAGCTTGCATTGCTGTATCACCCATTCGCAGTCGGAGAAGATAGTCGACCGGATTCATTGCTTGTACTCACTGAAAATGGAAGATGTGTAAGCGATTTTCACTTAATACCTTTTCTCGCCAATTGTCTCCTGTACGTGCCAGCAAGAAACGCTTTCACTTCCCGGCCGACACGCCGTAGTGCAAGAGCGTTTTCTGTTTCACCCCTGGCCGTCACTTATTAGTGCCAGTGTCCTGGAACGTTTTAAATACTAAAATTTTTGCCAGAAGATGGCATTGTATGTCCATATGGTTTCAGATACATGTAGATTTGACCTTCTACTCAAAATCATAGTTGTAT
This sequence comes from Trichonephila clavipes, assembly GCA_019973935.1. Taxonomy (NCBI): domain Eukaryota; kingdom Metazoa; phylum Arthropoda; class Arachnida; order Araneae; family Nephilidae; genus Trichonephila; species Trichonephila clavipes. Next base: position 880,687 of record BMAU01018426.1, read on the forward strand.
GACTCACATACACGTGGTTTTTGTTTCATAAACATAAAGGGAAGGAAATGTTTCTGACTTTAATGTTAGTGACAGCTCTTGAAATGTGCACGTGGTATTTGTTTATAGTGAAGAGGAGAGATTTATTTTCGCAAAATCATTTGAATTGAGTTTGAAGTCTAGGTTTAATGGATAATTAGATCTGGTAGACAAAATTTGTCTTTTTTTTTCTTATTTTTTATTTTCTCCAGAGGATTGGGTTTTGTTTTTTGCAGTCTAGTTTTTATTATATACTTAGATCGTGCAGACGAAAACTTCTTTTTTTTTGTTATAATGTCGAAGCGTAGAAAGTGTTTAACTGAATTCGAAAAAATAATTCTAGTGTAATTTTAGCTTTGAAATGTATTATGTAAAAAAGTACTTAAATGTGTTACATAAATAATTAATATAAAAGATGTAAAAAAAACATATTTAAATAAGAAATAACTTATGTAAATAAATAACGTAATTATATGAAGCATCATGTGTGAAACCTTGTTTTTAAATTTTTCCTACTGAAAAAGAGTTTTAAGTAACATTTTTAGATTTCAAATACATAGTGTTAAGATAAATAAATAATGAAAAAAAGATGTTTAATAAATTGTATTTGAGCAAACATTTACTTACGTGAATGGAGTATATAAATACAAAATATAGAAAGCATATGCTAATTGTGTATTCTACTGAACTATATTAAATAACTCATTCAAATTCTGGTATTTTCACGGAGTTAGGTTTAGCTACACAAAACCCTCCGGCCTGTGAGTGACACTCGCGACAGAAACCTCCGGCCCTGGCGTTACGCACGCGTTTGCGTCTTTCGTCCCGAAAGGGTTAATACTTTACAAATGGTCTAATGAATCACTCTTACGTGATGAGCGACAGCTCTTGTACTTGACTCTGGTTTATCAGTCACAACGTTCAAGAGGCTTTCCTCCAGGCTTGGACTGCATACAGGTCTTCATTCTGCCAGCATCATGCCTGGGGACGTGGAACGAACGTGTTTCACAAATTTGACGATTTAACCTCTGATCCGGCATTCGTCGATCAGGAAACTGGTCGTGAGTCATTCGTAGAGCAGCTGTTCCGTTTCCATTTGCACGGCCGTCATGTAATGCATTTTCGGCATACGTAAATTCGCCTATTGTAGATGTCAGCATAATTGTGAATGGTGCTTTTACCTACTGAGATACATTATGTTGAACTGTGGCTGGGCATCCATTGCCCTCTACCGACAATGTAACCAACCATAACTCCATTTCTCTTTTCTTTTATTTCCCATGTTTTTGATTCACCGCGTCACTTGTGCCCATACATTCCTACTCAATAAATTATTGTTACAATGTCTTGTATTTATCCTTAAACCTTATACCATGAATTCCGGACCACCCTGCATATCACGTATCGTTACATATCCTCTATGAATCATTTATTATTTAGTGAGAATCAAATTATCACATATCATATTTTTGGATTATACTTTGATGTATTAATTTAATATTAAAAAAACAACCTCCAAACAATTTTTTTATAACGAAAGCAAATACAGTACAGTCCCGATAATCCGAACAATATCGGACCGACCCCTGTTCGGATTACGTGATTGTTCGGATTAGCCGGAGTAACAGCGAAATCACTATTTGAACCGGGAGTATGTATGTATGTGTCTATGTATTTTGTCGTAATGTGAGCGTACGCGCCCGCTTTTTGCCGCGTGGACTGTACTCCCACTCCTCGACGCGTGTGTCCTCCCCTCCCCACTCCTAACTTAGTGTGTCAGTGTGACTGCGTGTGCGTGTGCCCGTACTGTTGACCGTCAGTCGTTCCGCGCTCGTTCTATACTCGTCCGCTTTTGTCTCTGTGTTAATAACAGTGTTACAGTGTGATATTCTACAGTGAAAACAGTTTGTTGTGTGTTTTGGACATTTATCTGTGATACAGTGTACGTAAACAGATTGTTATGGCGAGTAAGCGTAAACACTCAAAACTTACTCTTAAAGACAAACTAGGGGTTCTAAAGTGTTTAGATAAAGGTGAAGGTGTGACAAAATTGGCTACAGAGTTTAATGTTGGCAAAGCATCAGTTGGAGACATCAATGAATGGATGGAAGAAGACGGGGAAACAGCCGAATTTCTGACTGATGACGACATAGCTGCGGCAGTTACTCAAGAGCCAATGGAGGAGGAGGGGAGTGACGACGAGACGCAATGCGATAAGAAGGACGTGGTGCCACATGCAGACGGCGCAGCTGCCCTTGACCTTGCCCTGCGCTACTTGGAGCAACAGCCCGACACTACACCAGATGATGTGTTATTTATGAGGCGCTGGCGAAATTACGCATCATCGAAAAGACTGTCTTCGTTGCGTCAGAAAAAAATAACTGAATTAATGTAATAAGGTACTTGTTCACTACATTATCAGTACTGTACTGTACTGTACATATTTTATATTTAATCTTATGTTGTACAATTTTTCATACTAAACATTAGTGTTCTGTTCTGTAGTTTATTCCATTTTAAAATTTGTACCATAACTTGATGTACAGTACGTGAATATTAAATAAAGAACTGTTTCGAATTAAGGTTTACACTGTTTTATATTGAAATATTCACCGATTTTTTCGTCGTTAAAATTATAAAAAATTTTTCCGCGGAGCCGTTCGGATTAACCGGATGTTCGGATTAGCCGTGTTCGGATTAGCGGGACTGTACTGTAATAATAAAAACAAAAAAATAATATATTCTTAAAAACAATTAGAAAACAACACAGCAAAATAAAAGTAGTTTTTTTGAAAGTAATGTTATTAGTTGTCAAACATTTATTCATAGAAAAATAGCTGTTTTCAAAGATTATGATATTTTTAGGAATCTTTATTTATTGTTTTTATTTAGACTTCTATCGGTATTTGAATAAGAAAGATTATAGTTGATGTGATTGAAGCTCTTTTTTTTACTCTTTTTATAAAAATAAAAGAAAAACACGTTTTTCATAACATTTTTTCATTTCTGGTAATTGGATTTAAAATAGTGTATTAAATTACAGTGACAAGACGTTTACATGGACTGTTTTTTTTTATAATAAGTTTAATCAGAACTTTTCGAATTATTTGAGCTTTGAAAAAATAGTTGTTATATTAAGTCCTCAACTGCAAAAACAAGATATAAAATTGACACTTGAACAGCCTTATCTTGTTTCGAACAATACAAACTGCTTCGGGCTTGTTTTAAATGAGGGGTTTTAAAAACCTTCTTATGGCACCAGAAATCTCGTTTTCTCTTTTTTCTTCTATTTTTTCTGGGGGGGAAGGTCAACTTCTTTGTTAGCCTGGGAGAAACTTTGCAAGACTTTTCTTGACAAAAAAACATTGTTTATCTCGCTAAACTGTTGCTATTTCGTTAGATCTTTTTTGTATTCTTGAAAGGTACTGTCGTTGTTTCAAAATCAGTGACAAAGATGACGTCATAAGTATTATAAAATGTTTGGCATTTTGGATAATGCATAAGGATAAGTTAAAATTAACCGTGGTCAAATTTCTTCAAGGAGAGCAAATAATTAGCACACTTACGAGGACCTAATACAATTTATAAGTAAGAAAAAATATCTTTGATCTATTTTATTAAAAACTTTTTTACTTGTAACTTATGTATATGTATTACGTAAAACAGTTACTCTGCTTAAAATACAACAAAAAGGTAGCCATTTAATGTTTTTAAAAAGTTAAATTTATGAAGGGATTTTGAAATACTACTCCTACTATTAAAATCCACACTAAAAATTTGATTAATAAGTATTTCAAACTATGCATAATAAAAGTTGGCATGTTTAACATGGCTGAGATTTGTAACATACTTTTTTATGAATACCTATTTAAAATTCCTTAAAAAAATGCACAAATTTTATTTTGAGCTAATTTTTCTTTTAAAAAAAAGAATATTGCTTTAATTTCGAAATGTATTCCAACTTTTGTTTCGTGCACTAAGAGTAATAGAGAGAACAAATATGAAACCAACAGAAAAAAAGTTTAGCCATTTAAATTAAAGAAACTAGTTATTTTTCTTTTTGAGATAAATAAGTCTTAAGTTTCTATTTGACATTGATATGTAAATAAAAACGAACCAAAATATATCATAACTCTGGGTCTTTCTAACTTAGAACTTTAAAATTTTGTAAAATACAATTTAGGTTTAAACAAAAGTTATTTAAATTTTTAACCGATTTTGTCAATTGAATTATTTTGTATTTAAAAAAGGGATTTTCATTATAAGTTCTTGTTAAAATTAGATTTATATTTGTATTTTAGATTCAGTAATCACATAGAAGTACTTACGCTAGTACACTCTTGAAATTGAAATAATACCTAAAAAGTTCCAGCGAGATATTTACTAATTTAATCAACCTTAATAGTATAATTATTAAGGTTTCAATCCATTAATAAGAGATCGTCATTTCCTCATTCTTATACTAATTACAAAATAATCTAATTTCCCATTGGTTATGGTAATTTTAAAAGTTATTTCGACAAATTTAATTCAGTTTCGTCGTATTCCTGCGACAAAAATGTTGGCGAGGAAAATGTAATTCAAGTGCTCCTTTTGTGTTCCAAGTGTGTCACAGAGAAAAAAAATTCCAGGACTGGCTTAATGCCATTAATATAAATTTGTCTCAGATTTTCTACAACATATTTCCTTAAGAAGTCCTTTTGACAATTTTTGTAAAATGTGTTGTAAACATTGGGCATTGTTCGTGATTTCTAAATTTTCTTTTTTCCTCCCTTTTGTAATGTGTTTCATATTCGTTTTGTAAAACACGTGTGATATTTGTGGTTTACGGGGATTTATAAATGTTTTTATTAAAAAAATCTTCATTCGAGCTCTCTTTAATTTTTTCAAACGAGTAAGTGCCTGCCGTGCTTTTACAAAACTACAGCATCTAAGTTTTTCTAACTCCACTGTTTCAAATATTAGGTAATTTATTAAAGTAATAAAGTGTCCTGTTTGACACTTAATCAAGATCTTTTTTATCAGCACAATATTTCATCATAAATTAACACGTCGTCATTTTGCGGACATTTTCGCAGCTTCCGGATTGGATAGGCATTCTCGTTTTAACCGTCTTAATCCATTTATATATATATACGAGGGCATTTCGAAAAGTAAAGAAACGATGGTTTGCATTCCTTAAAAAACATTTATTTAGAAAACGTCGGTTACATCTTATTAACTGGATGATTTATTATTTTTCAACAGTATCACCCCCGTTATCCAAACATTTGTTAAGTCGGTGTACAAGCTTTTGTATCACACAGTCATAGAAGGTTGCTGCCTGTTGTCGGAACCACATTTCAACTTCTTCTTTGATCTCATCATCGTCGTGGAATGAGTTTCCACCAAGATAATGACCAAGCGCACGAATTGCTTCCTCCGTTCTCTGAAGAAGGGCATCAGAGATCACAGATGGCCGACCTGTTCATTGTTCGTCATGAACATCGGTCCTACCTTTAGAGAAATGATGAGACATTTCGTTACATTTTGTCAATTCATAATGTTCCCATAAACAGAAACAATTTCTTTGTGAATATCCGCTAGTCGCTGACCTTTTCCATGAAGAAAACGTATGATGGAGCGCACAACATTTGGCGGGATTTTTAATCGGCGCAGCCATTTTAAACACGACCTGCTCCAACCAGAATCAACGTTGAAATGCCGAACGACCACGAAGAGAAAGCTAACGATTCAAGGTTAACACCTATGTCGCCAACTTGCTCGCCAAAACTTTTCTTTTCCCTCTGGCGTACGGTGTATCTTTACTTTTCGAAATGCCCTCGCATATCCCCCTTTCCCTTTTTTAAAAAAAGTCTTTAGAAGTTACAGTTAAGTGTAATTGTAATAACATTCTGAGGGCCAGATTTGAATACCGTTATTAGAAATCTATTATTGGAAGTTCTCAAGAAAAGAAAGTCTTATTAAAATCCTTATTTAATCAAATCGGGTTAAAGTAAATAGTTCTACGTAAATTAATTTAATATATTTTGATATTAGTTATACAAAAATAAACGAATTAAATATTAAATTTAAATGTACCACATCTCTTAAGAATAATGAAGGTAGCCTATCACAGTCTAGAGAATTCTTAGACATTTAGAAAGAACTAATTTAAAACACAACATTTTATTAAATGTCACATTTGAAGAATCGTATGTTTACAAATGAAAAGAACTTTTAAAGTAAATATTGAAATCATCATCCTTTGAGTTAATTGAACGACTATTAAAGTAAATATAAATAATTCGTTTCATTCTAATTTTGCGTGGAATTCTTTGATTTTTTTAAACATAAAAATCAATTTTCATTTTATTTAAAGCAACGTTCGCTGATGTTTGATATCTTGCAGATAATAATACTTCGCAAACAATTCATTTGCTGGTTTTTTACCGTTAGAAATGTAAAGAGATAATTAACTTCGTATTTCTGAAAACCGGCGAACCAACGATTTTTAGATTCCAATCATTTTTAGTATCTGTGGAGATGAATTGAAATTTTTTAATAATTTCAATGAAAGGCATTTCTTAGAAGAATTTAATACTTAAGTTTTACTGAAAAATTTTGAAAATACACATTCTATAAGAAAGGAAGCTTCTTATTTGCAGAAAATAATCTTATTAAATAAATAAACCACGAAGGAAATATATATTTATATATCAATTAAAAAACTTTCTCAGCAATAATTCACTGTACCTAATTTAAAAGATTACGGTTTGATTTTGGTTACTATTATATGCATTCAAGAATATCAAAATAATACTTTAAAAATCATTTTCTCTTTTTGATACATGTATTGTATTAAAAGCTATTTCTATTAAAAAAGGAATTTTTTATTGATTAATAATTGGAATTTATGCATCATTTAATACAACAAAACAAAAAGGTTCAGAAGTATTGAAACTCCTAAGTTAATGTGATTTATAATCATTTAATGCAAGGGTTATTATAACATTTATTTATTACAATATTTGCCAAGAAATCAATTGATACTGTATCTAAAGTATTTAAAAAAACTAGTAGGATTATAAAATTGAACAAAACTTCTTGAATTGAGGAACCATTTATGCACTATTAAAATATATTCAAATGTGTGGATGAATGTGAAGATGTGTAATGATTTAAAACTATATTCAGTTCTATAAAACGCAAAACAGTTGTTTTCACTCTTAAATAAATATATTTAGGTTTTATGTTAGTTACTGCATGAAAAAAATGGAAAACAGAAATGCGTTAGTGTATTCAATGAAGTAACAAGTAGTAACAACAATCAACATTGAATACAACAGTTAGTGTATTCAATGAAGTAACAACAATCAACATTGAGATTGTCACGTAGCATGTTATAATGTAGAATAACTTGAGACAAAGAGAGTTGGAGGCGCAGAAGAGAGAATCGTGACTTCTATATATGAAGGAGTTTCATCCTTGAAAACAGAACTCAGAAGTTTTACACCTTTTGATAACCTCCTACCTGGGGAAACCATATCTTCATCTACTCGACCAAGATTTGTGGGAGGTAATGATTGATGATCCAAGATAGCCATAATAAAACCAATTTATTATTATTAATTATAATAATCAAAGATAGTCTTTCTCAAGGAAGGAAATCAGGAGTGATATTTCGTAGCCCTAAATCCTATGTGAATAAGCGTCTTGAATCCTAACCGCTTAACTTTAAGTAAAGTTATCCTATGAATCCCATCTTTCATGATTTCTTTGACTCGCTAAAGCCCGTTCTATAATTACGCGTCTAAGTTTAAATCCTTACCATAAGCTCACGGCGTTCAGTGACTCAACTTCCTTTCCTCTTTCTTTCTTTCGATTACTAAACCTTACCTATATATCTACTAACTAATCTGCATATCAGGGTTTCTTCTTGAGAGGGTTGGCTGTGAAATAACTCAATTGAGGGCCACAAAGTTTCCCCAATAAGATTATTTGAAAGACTCCGTAAAGCCCGGTCATAACCTGATACAGTTGTCTTTAAGGATCTTGGCCTCCACGATCGTCTGACCTATTCAGCTATAATTAAAAATTTGTGACGAAATCTCAAGCTGCAGGCTTATCAGAATAATCCACGAGGCATCACCAACATCCAAAGAGACAGGTACCGTGATTCACATTGAACTCAATTCCTCGAAGCAGCATGTGCCTGAGCATGGAAGTCAATGTTTGCAACAGTACAAGAAGAACCCAAGTGACTAGTCTTTTATTACATAACATCACCCTCCAAATCATAAATCTAATCAGAATAATGAATATTTGGATATCTGAACATTTAATAAATTGCTTTAGAGGTACAAAGATCTACCATTGTATTAAGCCAAACGTATTATTAAGAAATATATGAATAATCTCTCTTGAATTCAACACACAGAGATAAATTCCAAAAAGATCAGGTGGAATAATTTTAAAGATCTCCCCATGCGGCCAAGAGGTAAAGCAGTTGCCGAGTTTCATCTAACTACTGGACACAAGTGTCTCCTCAAACATCTTCAACGAATTCATGTTGATCAGGCTCTTTTCTGCTTGCTCTGCGATATTAGGGGGTCATGGATGCTAACCACATTCGTCTCTGCCCAGCATTAAAGAGCTATTCTTTGTGTAATCTTTATTGACAAGCTAGGAACTTATTGGGTTCATAGAGTTTTCTCGCCATGGTATTTCCTACTTTGTTCATTTTGTCTGTTTTTGTTTTGCTCTTACCCCCTTGCGGTGTAGTGGTAATCTTGGCCATTGGAAATAAAAAAAAAACCATTGTATGAGTATAACTGAACAAGAGCTAAATGAATTAAGCTGTTTGTCTAGAATACATTTAAAAAAATCCTACCCTCCCAAATATGACCAAATTTGCCAACATCATAACATTGAGGGGGAAAGATTTGATGAATTTTGATAATTTATAAAGGCTTGAGAGATGATGAAATGACAGAAGTTGTCCTTGAGACTCCTGGTCTCAAAACACATTGCGATGAAGACGAAGAAGATGTTGCTCTAGATTCATATTTAATCAAATAAGTTTTTGAGCTGGTCAGTATAATTTGTGTAGTAATTTTTTTAAACGTAATATAAATGAACTTACAGTGATATGCACAATGATCTAACCAAAACACAGACACGACAATTAATTTAAAATTCGTTCTTAAATCCATTAAAGCATCAGCACCACAGGGTGTAAGTCTTAATTTTGTTCAAGATATTTCAATACGAATTTCCCTAATGCAGTACGAAGACGATATATCAGCAATATTGTAACTAACGCGTTTTACTAATATTACAGTGTTATGTTTTCTAGTATTGTAGTTTAGCTGTTATTTTACTGTCAGAAAATGACAGCTAATCATAACATTTCCCTTAATAACGATGTATGAGAAGTGTGGGAAAACACTCCAATAAAAGTGCCTCAGTTTTTTTTATTATTTATCTCAATGATTAAATAATTCAATACTTTTTTGAGATATTATTCATGTATCTCAGGCTAAGCTCATAAGGTTTGCACGAATCAAGAATTCTACACTTATTTCAAAATACCTAATGTACTCAACATTCTACATTAAAGGTACAAATGGTCCATATTGTTTAATAAATAATTCAACTTAATAATGAAAATATTTATTGATTTGTAATTATCACTTCTTCCCAAAAGCAAAAATGTTTTTAAGAAAATTAAATCGCTTTTCAAGAAAGTTGTAACAAATAAGTGCAGTTGACTTTTCTTACAAAATATTTTAAATAATTAAACGGGGTACTTATGGCACAGATGGTACAACTCATATTTCATAAAAATGTGTTGTTAATGTCCCGAAATGGGTTCCTACGCCGAATTTAAACTAAAATCTCAAGCAAAGACATGGACTCTCTGCATCAAAATGTGAGTGTGTGAGAAGTGATCCTTATTAATACGCCTTACATTAATATTTATAGTGAAGGACCGAATTATAATCTGATATTAATATCTTAAGTAAAGACCCGGACTATTTATTTCCATTCATTTTTCTAGAGATGACCTAGACTATTTATTTATATTAATATTTTTATTGAAGACATGGACTATTCCTTCATATTGTTATTCCTAGCGATGGCCAGGACTATTTTTATATTAATTTCTCTAGCGAAGAACTGGACTAATTATTCTTTTAATATTCTTAGTGAAGGTCTGGATGACTTTTTCGCATAAGGATATCAAATAAAGACCTACCGTTTTCTAATGATATGCCAAGCAAAGACCTGGACTTCTATTTTCTCAAAGTAACACCTTAAAACAAAGCTGCCAACTAATTAAAAGTGTGGACTTCTGTATAATTTTAACACTTCATGAAAAGAAAACTTCTGCATAATAACATGTCCGAATATATAGACTGCTGCTTGACTGCAACACCTCAGAAGGCTTAGACTGTTTTTGGGTTGCAACATCTCAGAAGAATGTATAATTCATCACTTGATTGTAACATCTGAGAATAAGGTACATATTGATGATTGATAGTAACATCCTAGAATAAAGTATAAACTGATCTGCTTATTTGTAACATCTCAGAATAAGGTACAGACTGATGTTTGATTGTAACACCTTGTTAAAAGGCACGGAATTGCTAGTTGAACACAACTGTCTGGAATTGATGCAAACTGCTACTTATAAGGCTGTAGCCTCTGCTACTGTAACACTTTCCTCATATCTGATTTCAACGATGTGTATGAGGCATTTATGTGCAAGGCTGAAGTCAATTGAAGTTCTGGAAGGATATTTTTCACTGGGAATTCCTCGATTGCTTAAACATTTTATTTCAATAGTTCTATTTTTTTATAAATATCAATAGATTTATATTACTACAATAGTGAAAATTGTACAATAGCCTTATTATTTATAACCTCAAAATAAATTTTTCGGCTTTTCATTGCTTGCAGTATGTCATTTTGTTTTCTTGTGTGCGTTTTTGAAAACTTACTACTTTATTTTGTGAAATAAGTAATCAAACTTTCTTTTAAATAGTATATTTTAAGTAAGACACACACATTCAGAGCATATATCTATACACCCACAATTCTGTTTTTCACTAACTTTTACATTTTTTTTTAATTTAACACTAATTGAAAGGAAATTAATTCTCTTTTAACATGCTGATTTTGATTTAACACAACTGACACAAATTCTAAGAAGAAAAAATAGGAGCTGTATTCTTAATGAAAGATTGGCACAGAGCTAAGAGATACTGAGCTTGCGAGCAAATTGAGAAGTTATGTTGCTGAACATGATCAAATTGAGGAACTACATGATGAGTTTACGAATGATCTGAAGTTATAAATGTCCCTTTGCAAGTAAATATACAATGGATTTCTTAAAACACAAGCACAGCGATTAATTTGTGAATTCGTTCTTAAGACCACAAAAGAATTGGCACCATAAGAAGCTAGTCTTAATTTTTCTCAAGAGGTTACAAAACGCATTTCTTCTATGTAGCACGAACTTGATAACCAAACCTTTTTCTACTAATCTCAGTCTTACGCAAACAAACACGTTTATTGTCATAAAGTGAAAACGTACCAAATATTTCTATGTGTAGCTCCACGTCTCTCAAACTGTAGGGCGTGTGAGCATAACGAAAAGGCGAAAACAAAAGATTTAAAAATGTTTTTAATTTACTGAAAGGAAGCAAAGCAAATTACATTCTGACGTAATAAAAAAAATAAAATGCATATTTACACTGATAAACCTATGAGTACTGCACAATGTGTTTTTGTTTATTAATTTAATAATACTAAGTTATGAGAAAAAGTTTAACAATTATCAGTGTCCCCATAAGCTTGCCATATATAGAAAATTATATACAAAACCTAATATTTATTCTTATAATTTGTAAGGTTTATAATTTCAGTGGTATATTATAGTTTTAGCGTCGAAATATATTATTATTTTGAATTCAATACATTATTATTGAATTCAGGAGGGCGCGATGAAAAATATGATTGAAAATTGGTTGACAAATATTGAAAGTTTGAGAAGCACTGGTGGAAGTCGCTTGCCTAACTTTTATGTTCATAAATTAGTGGTAGTCCCCCCCTTTCCAAGATTGTACTTGTTGCATGAAAATAGAATCAGTGTACTTTCAAAAAACTTATTACGTGTGAGAGTTAGTGTTTGTTAACTTCACACTCTAAAGCAAGACGAGGGTTTTTGGCATCGGACCTCGTACTTTTGAACCATGATCAAGTAGCGAGAACCAAACAGTTTATTGTTGCTTAAAAGGGAAACGGTTGCACTATCAAAAAATTGATAAATAAAATTAATCAAATTATTAAAATACATTGAAAATCGTTTAACATGAAACTTACATTGTTTCTATATATTCGGAATTCGGTCTATATATTCGGAAAATCGTTTAACATGGAGGACTTAAATATCTTTTGTGTTAATGGATATTGCAAAAAGGAAAAAAAAACCCATATATTCCAACAAAATTAAATTGATCAGAATACATTTTATTTACATAGATATGTATGCATGCATGTATTTAATACAAATCAATGAAGCAAAAATATTCACATGACTTAATGAAATTTAATACAAAATTGTCGTTTTTTGAAAAAAACAAAACATTTATTGAGGTTTTGGAAGATAATTTGATATATTTTCCTTTGCATTGTCTTTTTTAACATCGCATTGTCAAAACAATTGTTCGAGGTCATCCATTTTGTTGTTCATTTCGCCATTCCAGTAAGCGTCTAAATAACTGAGGATACTTTTCATGAATGTCCTTATTTCGGATGAAGTGGGAACAGGAGCTGCATTGTTTATTAAATATTCATCGTCGGAATATGCATCAGTAATGTTTTTTGAGCCTTGAACAAACTGCAAAATGTCTTTATTTGCCATAATTTAGGCTGTATCTACAGTATCATCATCTACTGCAACGAGTTCTTCCTGTGATACAGTACTACAGTTCAGTAAAACAGATACATTTTCAAACATTTAGTTAGAATTTGTTTTTTACATTTTATTAGTATTAGTCATAAACATTTCATTTTAGCTTTGTTTCAACATCTTCCTTCGATATCATTTCGTGTTAAGTGATTTTCCTTTAGCGTTAAGAAAACAAATGGATGACAATACATAGTAGTTTGTTGGGAATGTTGTATTATTTCGTGTTAACGATATTTTGTGATAAGAGTTTTCTCGCAGTGAACGTATTTCACTGTTAATCAAATGTTAATTCTTTTAATCGTAGTTATGAGTCAGAGTTTTTACGTATCATATATAGCTAACTATTTTGTACTCCAGATAATTTTTTAACTCTTAAGGTTGTGACGTCTCGCGCATCATTTCTTTAACAAGTTCTTTGGGTTCTTTGAGCCAGAATTAATGGCAACTCTTTTCCAACAAAATCCAAGAGATGAAACGTGAATAAGAGATGCAAATAAACGGACTTTAAATATCGGATCTTAGAGAAAGCGATATGGCAATGTAAAGGAATGTTAGACAATTGATGTAGGTTGTGGCAGTTGTTGGTTACTACAGATCGTGTTTCAAGTTTGAATGAGTTCTATGTGACGTGGATACATATATTGGTGCTCGATTAGAAGGAAGCCGTACAGTTGCATCCCATTGCATATAAATACAAGAGCTACTACAAGCTATAATAAGGTAGGATTGATTACTTAATATTAGAATCGAGGATTAGGCGGTTCGCGCTTATTGATATTGGTCTGAATTGGATTAGGTCTTATTATATATATATATATATTGTGTGTTGCGTATTGCGTCATTGTAGATTCTCTCATATTAATTATTATAATTGAATTTGTTAAAGGTTTAAGTTGAATATCTTAATAATGTCATATTAAGATAATGTTTGATCCTAGTTCTTTCGCTAATCCTACATCTCTAGCTCACGCTGATATTTCGAGAGATGTACTTTCAAGGGGAGGAACATCACAAGGTATCCGACTACGTTCGGAACCGTAATTTTAAAAAAGTGCATAAATATATAATTTTCATGATATTTAGTGTCACTTAGATTGGAATATATGCATAAAATTGTTTTAAGGACATTTTTACAAAAAAGTTATTTAAATACAATATTTTGGCAAAAAATTAAAGTAGAATAATCTTTATTCCAATTTTTTTTCCTTTTGTGAAAAATGCTTCTAATAGAATAATGTTTTGCTTGCATATAGCTCAGATCTCTGTTCAGAGGCTCAACTAGAATTTTTGAAATATATAACTTAGAAGTGGGTTTATTCATATTTTACGACAACAGAGGGGAGCAATTTTAAGTAATGAACGCGAATAATTATTTCAATTGGTGGTAACTCAGAAAATAATGTGAATTTTTCAAAACTTCTAGTTGAACCTCTGTGGAGAAGTCTGAGCTATATACAGGCAAAATATTATTATAATAGAACCATTTTTCACAAAAGGAGAACATTTGGAAAAAAGATTAGTCTAAGTTAATTTTTTGCCAAAATATTACATTTAAATAACTTTTTTGTCAAAATGTTATGAAAACAATTTTATGCATATAGTCTAATCTGAGTGACACTAAATATCATGCAAATTATCCATTTATGCGCTTTTTTAAAATCACGGTTCCGAACGTTTTCAGATACCTTAAATTTTATCAAATTAACTAATCCATATTTATTTTCATAAAAACAACCTCTGTGTGTATGTGTGTGTGTGAATAAACTTAGAATTTATAAAATTTTATTTAAAATACACTTATATACGTCTTGCAGGTACATTGAAATAACATCCCTATTCTCTAATATTTTCCAATCCTTTGCATATTTCCCTCTGCAACTCAAACAATCAAAAATATTTTAAAATTCAAGACCTTACACACTTGCTTTTCCAAACGTATGTTTCAAAGAACTGAACTAAAAGAGTCTACCTCAGCATTTAGAACACGTTTCCCATGTTCATCAGCGTGAAATGAGTCCGGAAACCTTTTAAATATAACTCTTCCACGTTGTTACCAAGTCGCATTTTAAACCTCTGATTTCTCGCCAGGGTAGGGTAATTAGGATAACAAGTCGCGGAGCTAAGACGAAGGGTTGGAATTTAAAGGCTTGTCTAAAACACGAAATGAATCTTGATAGTAACCAACGTTTTAATTCTCCAGCTTTTCAGGTTTACGGAGTTGTTGAGAGCAATGTATTAACGTGTCTGTTTATTGCGATAGAATATGTAAATTTGGTTGAAATGTTTTGTATTAAACATTTTTATCTATCTTTAGTTAATTCATAACGCCCTGCATATTTTGACAATTTCTGATTATGTATAGGTTGTGAAATACTGTACTTGGAATCTTACCGTTTACTATTCGTGAAATATGTAAATTTATCTAGAACCGTTTCGATTACGTAGAATTTATCATTCTGATTTCTTTGTGGAATTGAAATAAGAATAATTTACGTATTTTTTCCCCTATTTTAGGTAAAAGGAATAAGTAATGAATGAGTATTTTCTGAATAAGTAATTTATAGAATCTGTTAGAAATATAATCATATATGTAAGGAATCCATTTTAAACGTATAAATTTACAGGGTTATTCATAATTCCCTCCAGGACTTCGAAGAGTTGTAATAAAAAAAAACTAACATCAAGAAAAAAAAGAACATATAAAAGAATACAGAAGCAGTTCAAGTTTTATTTATATCCTTTGAAAAGCATTTAACATGTGAATCTGATTGAACGCGGACTGAAATATTTTTTCATATTAAAAGTATGTCGTGTTGAAAGAATTTCATGTTAAAGGATAATACAAAAATAAAACATATATTCAACAAAATTAAGTTTATTAGAGTACATTTTATTTACACAGATGTTTCTATATGCATGTATTTAATAAAAATGAATGAAACTGAAACATTTACGAAAACTTAATGAAATATAATGCAAAATTTTTACGTTATTTAAAAAAAACAAAAGATTCATTGAAAGTAATCTTATTTTTTTTCTGTGCATTATCTTTTTTAGCATCCAAATATCAACCAGTTGTTTGATTTCATTCCTTTTTTAATTCATTTCACCACTGTAATTTACATCTAAATAACTACGCATTATTTTCATGATGTTCCTCATTTTAGATGACGAGGGAATCAAGAGCTGAATCATTCATTTCATTTTCGTCATAAGAATCTGCATCAATGATATTTTTTTGAGCTTTCAAAAAAAATCAAAAATGTGTGTCATTATTAAGGCTGCATGCGCATTAGCATCAACTACTGCAACAGATTCTTCCAATGATACATTAGGATAGTCCAATAATTCAAAAACTTTCTCAAGCATTTCATTAAGCGACCGGTGTTTTCCGTATTTTGTTCATTCTCATAAATAAATTCCTTACGTGTTAAGAGAACAAAATGCATGGAATGCATAGCAGTTTGTCGGGCTCGTTGCATTATTTCGTGTCAACTGATTCTTTCTCTTAAGGTATCCGACTACGTTCGGAACCGTGATTTTAAAAAAAGCGCATAAATGGATAAATTCCATGATATTTAGTGTCACTTACATTAGAATATATGTATAAAATTGTTTTAAGGACACATTTTAACAAAAAAATATTTAAATACAATATTTCGGCAAAAAATTATTTTAGAATAACCTTTTTTCAAATTGTTCTCCTTTTGTGAAAAATGCTTCTATTATAATAATATTCTGCCTGTATACAGCTCAGACCTCTGTACAGCGGCTCAACTATAACTTTTGAAAAATTAACATTATTTTCAGAGTTACAAACATTTGAAATAATTATCGGCGTTTTTTATTTCTTAAAATTTATCCCCTCTGTTGTCGTAAAACATGCATAAACCCACTTCTAAGTTATATATTTCAAAAATTCTAGTTGAGCCTCTGTACAGAGGTCTGAGCTATATACAGGCAGAATATTATTATAATAGAGGCCTTTTTCACAAAAGGAGAATATTTTGAAAATGGGTCATTCTATGTTAATTTTTCTTCAAAATATTTTACTTAAGTAATTTTTTATTGTGTAACACTATTTTTAAAACAATTTTATATACATTTTCTAATCTAAGTAACACTAAATATCATAAGTTATCCATTTATACGCTTTTGCAAAATCATGGCTCCGAACGTAGTCGCATAACTTAAGCGTTTTCGCATTAAGGTATTCGAACACATTCAGAGTACTTTTTGAAAAAATAACATATTTAAACATTATAAAGGTTTTTAGGACTCAATACCATTAAATACTAATACTTAAATTAAATTGGCTAAATTTCACAAAAATCACAATTATAATTGAAATTTTAGTAATATTTTTCTAAAGCTTCAAAGCAATTAGAGAAAAAAGTATTAAACTTATATAAATAAAATTATTACCAGAACAATCTAGATGCATTGATCTAGAAAATGTACTAAAATTTTAATGTTTTATTAAAATTTGAAAATTTTAGAGCTGATTGAGTAAACAAACATTACAAGAAAAATCACATTCTTTGAGACCATTATCTAAATAACAAGCCCTAACTTAAAAAATATTCATTCAATAAGAAATATATTTCTGTACATTATCTAGAAAATAGCATAAATATAAGGTTAAAACAATTTAATAGAAATACAGTTGCAATATTTTGAGTAATCAGATTCGCCATGACTGATTTCAAAGAATTTAAATGCCCACTTCCGTTTTTTCAAAGTTTATACTATTGATTGTAGCTTGGCCTCTAGGTAACGTAGAAATAAACCAGTGTTGTTTTCTGGCTTTTACAAAGTATGTTTTTTAAAACCAAAATATAGCTCTATTCAATGAAGTAGAAAATATAAATATCTGTCTTGACCGAATTTGGTAATTTTCAAGGTATTCGGATACCTTAAAATTATATCACTGTATATTACAAGTGTTCCATGAAACCTTGTAAACAAGCGTGGATCCTTGGTTACACGATTTATATTTTTGCGACTGTCCAGCTTCTGCCACACTTTATTTAATATGATACCATCAACGTTATTGACAGTACGTGTTATCGTTTCATATAGTTTTGCTACATAACGCAGAAAAGAGGATCAATCAGCTGACACAGCTGACTTTGGCATTAGTGCAGGCGTCGCCATTTTCTTCCCACATTTTCCACGCCATCCAATGCAATAGTGTAACGAAGAATGTTAAAGTCCCCCTGCAAAGTCAGATTTCGGGCCCCAAGTCTTACTTGGCACCAGTCAGGGATTGGGCCCTCTATAAACCAGCCCCGCAATGCAGGAATTGAGGGCGTGTACGTTACGATACTGAGCCAATGCATTAAAAATGCAACATTTTTTAAAGAACGCATTATAGAAGAATTTAAAAGAAATTCTAAAGACAGTTGAACATTTACAAGCAAAAATTATATTGTTTTTCTTGATGTATGTTCCATCCGTGTCAAGTTTTCAATAGCCGCTGTTCTGTTTCCGTTTTTTTTCTGCACATAAAATTGCCTCCTTTTTCATATTTGCGTCATAGTGTACTCGTTTTGACGTCGTCCTAAATACGAGAAGATAATGGTGTTTAGGATAGACTGAGATAAACTGCAGAAAGGGATAAGTCATCGGTGCAAGTGGTCAGAATGGATGGTTTAATTTATGTCTTTTGAAAGGGGTGGAAAGTCAATTTTTTCCATCCAACATATGTTTTAACTTCGGTTCAAAGCCACGCCCAATTTTCAGTAGCATAAATACTTGGAAAATAGTGCTGCTTATATTCAAATAAATACGGTAACTGAAAATCGAAAGCCAAAGAGATTTTCCTAACACATTAAAAATGAAGTGGAATGAAAATGAAACGGATTCAAATTGCATCAAAACATTTTAAAACAATGTCTAACACATCTTGTATACATATATAAAAAAATTAATTTATTTTTTGCCCTCTTGAAATGTGAAAAGTTTGAATTTTCAGTGTTTTTCTATTTTGTACATTTATCTTTTCTGCTAATTTAAAGATTATTTAGCAGCCGTTGATTATATATTCTTTTTCCTCCAATTTTACAACAGAAATACGATTACGATATTAATATTTGAAATTATCAATGTTCAATCCTGTTTTATATCAGTAAAAAATGCCTTCAATTTTTTTCCGTCATCCTTAATGGTACTATTTAAAATTAACATAAGGTAACACATAATTTTCTTTTACTTTGGTTGTATTTGAGGTTCTGAAGTCTCTATTGAATTATTATTTTATTATTTTCTCTATTTTTTAAAAATACTGCTGCCTTATTAAAATTTATAAAAAAAAATCAAACTTAAAAATGCTAAATCCATCAATAAGAAAGATAGCATGTGTTCCAAAATCCAAGCATACAAATGAAATAATAATAATAATAATAATAAATCCTTATTATTGATTATTTTTTCTGTGTTAACTTATAATTACGATTTTCAACAGCATTTTTTTTAAAAATTTGAATTTCCAAATGAAATGAAATTTGTTTGCTTAGAGCAAAAATACATAAATAAAATCATTTGTTTTTATGTTCAAATAAAAGAAACATTAAATATGGAAAACTTTATTTTTCTGCTTCAAAAAAAGGTTAATATTTTTCTTCGATAAAAATAACATTTTGTGGCAAAAAAGTAACTTTTTGTTTAGTGAAAATATCAAACATTAAGTGGAAAAAAAAGAAGCGTCCACAAAGAATAGGGCATGTACTGCGACAAAAAAATAATTTCTGGTATATATTTATACAAACTAATACAGCGAAGAAACATTGAGTTCTTCATTAGAAATATTAAATTTTTTATCAGACTCTAAAATACACAATTTCGAATTTTTTTATTGAAATCATTAATTAACAACGCTGACATTTCCAGCTTTTTAATTAGAAAAAAATGTTTCAGACGTTCTGCAAACAAATCTATTTTTTCAAATGAAACATTTATTAACATATGACCAATGGCAAAAAAACATAATTCAAAAAAAAGTATTTGCAAATCAAAATAATAAAAATGGTAAAATTACAAATTAGAATTAATTTTTTATGTATATGTGATGTTCCACCAGCTCCAGATAAAAATGTGTAACAATAAAACAACTAACAACATATTACCTTTAATATTTGTTATAAAACATGCAATTAGAAAATCATGAAGTGCTTTATTCCAGTTATTGTTTAAAATTCTAATTATTAAAAGAAATTAATAACCTGCACTAAATATAACATTTCTTTGATTATTGAAAATTCACTACTCATTTCGTTCTTTTCAGTTCATGGATACGACAGACAATGAGTGTTTAGAAAAGATGGTCAAAACTTTAAGAGGCAAAATAGTACACATACATATAAAGAACTTTCATCTACCAATACAGGGTAATAAACTAAATGCAAATCTATTAAGGGCACCAAAGGTGATGTTATACGAGACAAAAAGACAAAGAGTGATTAAGCTACAAAAATGTTTAATGACACGAGTTCAAAACAGTGACCGGAAGTTTCTATGCACACGACACAGCTTCGAAGAAAGGATTTGCAAGTTTTATGGAAAACACTATATGTATATATATATATATATATATATATATATGGTGTTATATATATATATATACACACGCATGTTATATATATATATATGTATATATATATATATATATATATATATATATATATATATATATATATATATATGCATATATATATATATATATATACCACTTCAACTGCAATGTTCAAAGTCAGGCAACGAGTCTGATGCAAAAAAGCCTTCAGGTTTCCCCACAAATATAAAAAAAGTCGAGACATAGAAGGTTTAGCGACGTGGTGGACTAAGTTACGGGGTTCACTTTGCTCAACCCATTGGTTCGGAAATCATAAGTTTCAAACGCCTTGTATATACATAATGGGCTAGGGCTCTATCTTAATGGAACACCATTACCCGCTGGATTCTAGGGAATCTTCACTGAGTATATTTAGCATTACCGCCGTGGCAGAAACGTCAAGCATTTTTTTTCCGTCAAGGTGTTACGCCAAAATATAAGGAACGAAAAGGTCGTATCAAATTGTTTCTACCTTCGGCGATGAGCTGTTGAGCTTGCCAGAAGTGTTTATTTGATTCACTGACCTACTGGCACGCAGTTAACCCGTGCATGCCTTAGACCAGGGGTGTCCAACACAAGTGACCGCCTGTACGTAAGTTGTGGCCCATCGACTATTTTTTAAATATCATATTTTTAAAGTTTTTCATTTTGAAATTTATTTGAGGGGAAATTTATATAATAAATTTCGAATTACTTTATGCATATCTTTACCATGAATGGTACATGATTCTCTGTATGTGCGAATTTCGTTTCTCAATTTTTCTTTCCTGTTTGGAGTGCCTAAAATGCAAGAAGCGGCCACACATAGTTGTGTTTTTTAAATTTTAAAAAAGTATTCAGGATGGTAAAGATAAAGGACAATGTATACTTAATCGTTTGTGAATGACACCTCTATCAAATTTCAACAATGAGTAATGAAAGATCAATTCAATAGGAACACCGTAATTTTCAAGAAAATGGCAACCGTAATATTTTAAACATTATTTGTGTGTGTGATCATTGCATTATTATATTATATAAACATTATTACATCGTCTATGTCTGTATACATCCAAAATAATGAAAACAATAATAATAATTAATTCTGTTTTAAATTTTCACTCCAATAAATGTATTTTTTTGTTTCCAAATCTGATATAAAGGTATATATATTTTTATGTGCGCCCCTCGAGATTATGTTTTTCCGAAGTGGCCGCAAAGTCATTTTGGTTGGGCACCCTTGCCTTAGACCAGTGTTTCTTAAACTGTGGGACCCACCCCGCTGGGTGGGTTCGATAAACCTACAAAGGGGGCTCGAGCATAGCGAAAATAAAAGATTAAAAAAATTATTTACTGGAATGAAGTAAAACAAAATACTTTCTGACATAATAAAAAAATACACATTTACACTAAAATAATATATATATATATATATATATATATATATATATATATATATATATATATATATATATATATATATATATATATATTATCTGTGAAATTACGTCAACAAAAATAAAAGTTTCTACTTCAAAACCTCATTTTTTAGCTATCTTTGATACTATAACCAAATAAAAAACATTTGATTTGATTTGCTGTGATCCCATGATGAGAAATTTTTTTATTACGTTTTCTTTTCCAACCGATAATGTTACTCTTTCAGAGAAAAAACAAAACCCAGACCCATAATCAAAAAATAATTTTATGAAGATAAAAAATTCATCACTGTTATATATTATTGCCATCAGCTGTGGGCAGCAGAATGAATTTGCTGCGGTTTGACATTCGAACTTGCTTGTACGGTTAGTTACGTCCCTGCTCTTATGTATTTGTTTTTTCATTTAGGGAAGTTTGAAGGATTACTAGGCCAAGATTTATTTTTATGAGTATTCCCAAACATATAAAGCATAATGAAAAACGCTTTACATAATTTTTTAAAACATCCATATTGTAATAAATACACTTTTAATCCGGAAGTGGTCACGCCGATTGTTACCAATGACCCAGACACTATCCTCCTGTTTGACAGTCTTAACGTGAACTAAAATAAATTTGTCACATATCTCCCTCTTTTTTTGGGAGTGACAAACGTTTTTTTACAATCTTAAGGTACTTGTTTTGTCTGAGTTTCTGGTGTGATAAATTTTTTTCCTAAACATTTTCTGTGTCCATGAAAGTAGGCGAGTCTATTTTCTGTTAATTAAAATATCCACTGGCGATTTGTATTGTGTACTATAAAAATAATTATAAAAAAAGGATTGGAGTGACTCAATAACCCCGCTAGACCATTAGTATCGAGTGTGTGCCTGCTCCAGGGTTAAAACATGTTGAAGTCTTTTCGCTTTAAATATTAAAAACAATATTATTATTATTCATCAGAATTTTTTTTATGGTTCATTTTTCAACAACATCAATTCTAAATGCTAATTCTGAGAGGCTTTAATCTAATTATAATTTGAGCAATCATTTAAAAAAATAATTTTACATTTTTGTAAACATTTTTGCGCACTTGGCTTTACTCTCCTTATAATTCCGCGATTATATCAATAATGTTTTATTTTCTTATAAATGAACTCGTGCAAAGAGCGGGTACTTCAGCCGGTATACTTTTAATGTATCAGTGCTGCACAGAGTATTTTATAACTAATTAATTAATACTAAATTATGAACAAGTTTAATAAGTATTAGCGACTTCCATGGGCTTGTCTTACAGAGCAAAGTCTTTCAAAGGAATGCTTATGATTAGAAATTGACCCTCTGAGTTATTTTTCTATATTTAGCTGATATCTATATTTTGTCTTCTAAGCAACCACCACATTTTGCAATATGTTCCAATTTAAAAATTGGAGAAAGGAAAAATAACATAATAATTATCTTACTACTTAATTTTTTTTTGCTTAAAAGTAACCTATACAACATTTTATATTTATGTCATGAATTTGTACGGTTTATAATAAAGAATGCCGCTTTAGCGTCAAAGTGCATTGTTATTGCATTCAGTACATTATTAATGTATAAGGGGGGTGTGATAAAAATTGTGATTGAAAAGGGGGGCACCAGTATTGAAATTTTGAGAAGTCCTGCCTTAGACGACTGATACGAAAGAAATCCCTATTCAGGACAGTGACAGACAGGGCTTTATTCCTATTTTTTTTTGTTGTTGTTTGCGACTTGCTGAAGAAGGCGCCGCTGCATAGCCCCTTTTAAGGAAAGGAAGTTGTTTTTTTCTATTTGAGTTTCTGATCGCTACTAAAACAAGTTTTTTTTGCCAATTACCATAGATGTTATACATTTCAAGTAGGTTTGAGTGTCATTGGAACGTTTTTCCGAGGATTTTGATGGAAAACTACCTTCGGAATGAATGCATAATCAACTAGAATCTTAAGGTTGTGATGTCATCTAGTTTTAAATTCCTGGCACCTTCGGCGACGAAATTTTGATCTTGGTCGGGGTGTTTATTTGATCCACCGACATGTCATTCCACAGCTACGCCGTGCATGCCTTAGACGACTATGAAGAAATGAATCCCTATTCGGGCCATTCGTTAAGCGCTTTTATTCCCGTTCTTTGTTGCTTGCAACTTTCAGAAGGAGGCGTCGTTGCATGCTCAAACATTGATGAAAATATGAACTGGTGGCATACGTGTTTACATGATTTATTACATTGATTTACCATGGTGGCAAGGTAGAGTTTCGTCTACATTTGCATGAATCAAGTTTCCAAATGCGTTAGGGTCTTAGAATTTTAATTCCGATCATGCATTCTTTGACGAAAAATATTTGTTTGTATGTGTAGTACACATACCCGATTTTTATCGTTGTGTTTTCCTCAACTTTTGTGCATATGAGAGTTCAAATCCGGTAATGTTTACAAGGTTCATTTTCAAGTGAACAGTCAAGGAAATCGTTATTAAAAAATCAAACGCACTTTTATTCCAACAAATATATCTAATGCATAAGGCTATGAAACTATTATTTTAAGAAATTACTTATAAATCATTATTTACAACTAACTATATGAAATATATACACATAGTAGGTTTTATTACTTAAAATTGTGTTTTAACTTATAAAAGTTCAAAAAGAATTTGATTGGATGGTATAATACCCATAAATAAATGAAAGGCTTTATATTTAATAACGCCAAAATCTGTACCAAAAATTGCTGGAGTAATTTTTTTTTCTTGGATTTATTCTTTAAAACTATTTATTTATTTTAACAAATGGAATGACTTTCTCTCTCTCTAACACCAAAAGTGTACTTCATTTTTTTAAAAACTTTTTATCACACGAAAGAATGTTTAGTAAAACTTGTAATAAATTGCCCGAAGAAAATGTAAGCGCTATTTTCTAAACATAGAACAGTTTAAACTTTAATGTCTTTTCTAAACTATTTTGTGAACGCATATTGCTGAAACTTTCATTTCCTTTGTCTGAAATTACACAGTAAACCGCTAGAAACGATATTCATGATGAAACATTCAGCATTCATTCCCACAGGCTAGAAATTTCGATATATTTTAACAAAATATTCGTTTGAAATATTTCATTATTCATGAGAACATCATGAAAGTAGATGAACATCTCATATGCACATTTCCGAATGTTTCATTCTGAATTGATGTATACACTTAAAGTAAACACTTCTTTAAAATTGAAGACCTTCACACACACGTACTTACCATTGTATAAATATGTTATTATATTAGAAACTAGTTGAAATTCTTGTTGTTGTTTAGGATCAGAATGTTTTTTCCAATGAAAAAGTTTCTTCTATTTATATAATATTTAAGCATCCAGAATGTCGCCCATCCGGTATAGTGGTTAGCGACGCTGACTGATGTGCCGTTGGGATTGGGTTCAAATTCCGACGAATACATGGATGCTTGTAAATGTATAGTGCCTTCGCGGCATGGGGGTACTTTAAATAGCCTTCAAGCCGCAAGTCCTCTCGTGAGGTTGGTGGAAGGTGAAGAGAGGGGGGAGACACCTGACCACCCCCAGATTGTTATCCCCCTAAATTGGGGTGAAATCGAGCTAAATCATTCTGTCACCTGTATGGTGCTCAAAGCTACGGCTAACGACAGGCGTTACTTAGCCCTTTACCATGATGAATTCCGTGGGCCTTGATCTGGCCTTTGCCGATCAGGTGGCATTAGTAACAACATCAAACATCCGTAATTTTTCAAGTGGTAATTAAAGTATTTTTCTTTTACATTACTACCCGTTTCTCTTTATACAATGACAAATAGAAAATCAAAACGCGTAGATATTATATAGTTAATAATATTATACACATAAATAAAGTACGTGTACAACTATTAATTCTATATAATAAAATATTACTATTATAGATAGATTTAAAATAAATATCATTCTTGAGTATTTTATACTTAAATTTTGAGATACAGATGAATACGTATACCACAAAAACGCTTAGGACGAAATATCTGTTAAGACGAAATAGTACAATGATACCAACAAACTACTATGTATTTTCATGCATTTTTTCTCTTAACCCGCGATCACTCGCGCGGGGTGTTCTGTACACCCCAGCAACAAGAAAATCCACCTAGGATTCTAAAAAGAATGTACAGAACGATAATTTTTTCTATAGCTGCACATTTTAGGTAATTGAACCTTCAGGCCTGATGGAATCCCTCTTTCTTGAATGATTGGAATGTAATGACCTTCAAAAGTTTATCTGGGGCGCTGAGAACTCCCCGCGGGCAGCTGAGCATTTAAATACAGTCTGCTCTGAATGTTTGGAAAATAATTAAAATATTATTTTTCTACTTTCTACTATCATTATCTTATTAATTATTAAGTATATTTATTACTGGTATATACGTTTTACTGGTTTATGAAAAAATGTAAAATTATGTGTTTTAAAATGAAAATTTTGTATGTTTAGTTTAAATTAATGTTAGTCTCATTTGTATGCAATAAATTTAATGATTTTATTAGAATAATACCAAAAAATATCTTTTACTTTATAAATATGTATCATATTGACTTAATTTTATTTTCATAATTAAATACACGTGTTAAAAATTTGGGGTTTCTTCCCCGCGAGTAACGACGGTAGCCAAAACAGAAAATTACGGGTTAGTACGAAACGAAAAATAGCCGAAAACATTTCCCTTCTGGAAATGAACAAAATACGTAAAACACCAGCAGTCCTACTGTATCATCAGAATAACTCGTTTTAGTAGATGGTGATAATGTGTAAAGAGCCCCATTTTTTTATGGCAATTTTTTGAATACTCAAAAAGTATCTTTGATGCTGATTCCAAAGACGAAAATTAAATGAAGAATGCAGTTTCCGTTCCCACGTCATCTGAAATGAGGAACATTATGAAAAGTATGTGAAGTTTTTTAAACGCACACTCAATGGTAAAACGAACAACAAAATGGACGACATCGAACAATGTGATCTAAACAAGGTCAGGAAAATTATCAGATAACGTACCAAAAAGTCAATAGATGTTTTGTTTTTTAACAAACTTTAACGTTTTGTGTTAAATTTCAATAGTTCTTGTGAATGTTTTTGTTTTATTTGTTTTTATTAAATACATGCATAAATACATATCTATGTAAATAAAATGCACTCTAATAAACTTAAATTTGTTGAATATTTTTTTCGCTGCATCCTTTAACGAGAAATTCTTTTAACACGAAAAATTCTTCAGTTTCAAGTTAATCGATTTTCACTGTACACTATATTTAATTTATTATTAAACCTTGAAGAAATAACAAACAAATTACCATTTTAATTTAAAAATGCAACTAATACTGAGAAGATTTAGTTTTTTGTATTTAAAGCCTGTCATGAAACATATGCTATTTCGAATGTACTGTAATAGCTTAAAATGACTAATATTTGTATTTAAATCCCATGTAATAACAATTTATAGTAGTATCTAAACAATTTTGACCTAAGAACATACTAATACGAAAACCAAATTAAGAAGGAATAATTTAATAATTCAGACAGATATGACAATTTCTCTTTTTTTTTCAAAAAAAAGATGCGCAATTGTGAAATTTAATTTTAATTAAATTTCCAGTTTTTCTCATAAAAGAAAAAAAATTAGAACGATGTATCGATCCCCTATAAAAATATTCTTGATTTTTACTTGAATTTATTTTGTATCCAATAGGATATTGACTTTTTTGAATGTTTAAAAACATTTTAGAGAATTATTTTCGATTTTGGTGAGAGGAATGAGGGCACAAAGATATAGACAAACTATTTTCTACTCTGAATTTTATTTACTTAATAATGAAACTCGCATGCTCAGTATGTTTACTTACTAATATTGTAAATTGTTTGACGTTTGTTTTATTATTATTATTAAAAATATATAATTCAGGATATCTGCATTTTTGTCGTAACGGATGATAAAACGATGTTACTTTATTTCTTAAATTATATACCATATTATATGAGCACTTGCTTCTCAGTTCCACTCGATGCATCTTGAACGAAATTAAAACTCAAAACTATAGCTTATTTCAAACATTAAATCTAAAAACTTTTGTCATTAATTCATCATTCCAAAGTTTATGAAGCGAAAGTAGCTTAAAATTGAAATGTTTAGTGTTCATTAAAATGTATCAATGCCTTTTAACACACTCAGAAATAATTTTACAGTATTAACAATGAATCCAATGATACAGTGATCATACAGCTGTGACAATTAAATAACTGGTCTAGCCATAAAAATTAGTTTTATTGAAAACAATCTACAAATAACGTTTAATCTTTTTCAACAAACTCCCCTTCCAAATCAATACATAGCTGCATACGGTTTTTCCATCGTACAAAGCAGTGCTACGATGCATTAGGTGTCACTGTTTTCAGTAAGTGTACATTTTTTACCTACACCTCTCCTACAGACTGAAAATGTATTCTCATAAAAGCATTTTTCACATTAAGAAACATGTAGAAATCATCTGGTGCGAGATCTGGTAAGTACAGTGGATGCTCGAACATAGTAATGTGTTTGTTCCCCAAGAAATGTTTTACAAAGAGAGCAATGCGCCGCTAGGTATTGTTTAGGTTCAAAATATACGTGTTGCTACTCTACAGATCTTTTCTTTTCTTCCTTACTATTTCTCTTAACTTTCACAGGACCTCAATTTAGTACCACTGTTTTACTGTTTGATCCCGAGGTACATGTTCAATCAATATGCTGCCATTAATATTGTACTAAAACGATGTGCATCCCCTGTTCTTGATGCCACAGATCAACAAGAACTTTCATCTTCAACAACCACCCGCTCTTTCGAAAATCATTTACGGTGTTCGATAATTGGACATTGTGTCGTGCAATTATTTCTAAACACTCCTTCAAAATTTTAAAACATTCCCTTGAAGTTTATTTTTTTAAATTTCACGAGGAATTTTAAACTTCAGCGCCGCTCTATTTTTTCACACACACACACAATTCCTAGTATTTAACTAATTTTATCTACATATTTATTTATTTATCTTGATGGAATTTTCCATCGTTAATAAAATACATTTTAAAGCGCTCAATTGAGCTATAATTTTATATACATGATTGTTTTAGATGGTAATACAATAATTTAATTATAATTAATAAAAATTAATTGATTAAAACTAATTATTCAAATAATTACAAATACAGCCACACTGGTATCATTTTTGATAACCCTTTTAGCGACTTGTGTCAAAACTTGAAAAAAATTTTTTCTCACGTTTTAAAGCCTTCAGTTGAGCTGAAATTTTATATACACGATTGTTTTCGATGACAATACGATACTTTAATTATAATTAATAATAATGAATTACCACTTAATGTTATGATTCTGTCATATGTGTATACATATTTGTCTCAGTTGTAACTATTTAATAAAAAGTAGCAAAAATATAATTTTTTTTGGTTCATCTAAGTAGGAATTGACTTATTAAAATTTTTTTTATGTTACTTGTTAAGTTTAACATGTAATCTTGGTACTTCGACACAAGAATGTCTTTCTCAAACAAGCATAAAAAATAAACCTAACTAAATAGAGGGATGAAATAACTTGTCACCAGCACCGGAAAAAAAAGATCAAGGTCAACTATATTCCATTCCCAGTCATTTACACCAAGCATAACGGCTAGATTATGGGATGTCCGAGGATTTTATTATCTTACCTTTTATATTATAGACGGTATGTTTCTTCAGATTACATTCACGAACATATATTTTTACAGTCTTTAAAAAGATTCAAAATAAACTTGAACATATTTGCAACCGATCATAAAGTATACAATCTGATACATTTTTTAAGTATGTAAATGTGTAAAACCGGAGTGGGCATTAAGGCGATCGCGATCGACTAGTGAATTGCCATTTTGGGGTGACCGCCTAAGGACTAGCAAATTGTAATTAGATACCGAAATATTCAAGATTGGCTGAGAGTATGAAGATTAAGTCTTGCATTAACTATAACTACAAGAACTAACTTTTGCTGAACATGTATTACTTTTAATGTGTTTTGAATTGTTTTATAACAAATGCATTATTTGATATTATATTTGTGGCCATATTATTATTATGCTTATAAAGAGTGTTTTTTTTTCAGGTATAGAAGTTTAAGTTGACATTACTTTCCAAGATGGCGACCGATTTAACAGCTGTCAAGTGATTTATTCTCAGTTTGGTTTGGCAATTCATCCAAACTATCATCAAGCAAGGCGTAGATTCGTCGAATGGGTCCAAAACGAGATTGCCGTTGTTCCCGAATGTTCCCGAATTTTGTTTAGCGATGAAGTGCACTTCTGGTTGAATGGCTACGTCAACAAACAAACTGCCGCATTTGGAGTGAAGCTAATCCACAAGTGTATGTCGAAACATCGTTACATCCAGGAAAACTGACTGTTTGGTGCGCTTTATGGGCTGGTGGAATCATTGGTCCGTACTTCTTCAAAAACGATGAAGGCCACAACGTTACAGTCAATGGTGATCGGCATAGAGCCATGATTACTAACTTTTTCATTCCTGAATTGAACAATCATGATGTCCAGGACCTGTGGTTCCAACAAGACGGCGCGCAACATGTCACACAGCTCGTGCCACAATCGCTTTATTGAAAGACACGTTTGGTGACAGCCTAATTTCACGTTTTTACCTGTGAATTGGCCTCCCAGATCTTGTGATTTAACACCGCTAGACTATTTTCTGTGGGGCTATGTAAAGTCATTGGTCTATGCGGATAAGCCACAAACGCTTGACCATTTGGAAGACAATATTCGCCGTGTTATTGCCGATATACGGCCACAAATGTTGGAAAAATTCATCGAAAATTGGATGTCCAGATTGGACTATATCCGAGCCAGCCGTGGCAGTCCTATGCCAGAAATCATATTTAAATTGTAATGCCACAAGACTATCTTTCGAATAAAAAAAATTCATGTCAATCGAATTATACATCGTTGTTTTATTGCAATTTAAAGTTCTATACCTCTAAAAAAACACCCTTTATCTTGCGATTTGCTTTGAACGGGACCTTAAAGGTGTAAGGTTTGTATTTTAGTTATGTAGGCAAGTACATATCACAGAAGGATATGTAAATTATAATAAATATCATATTTCTTAGCTTACAACATCTTCGCCCATGGGTGGACCACAACCCCTTGAAAGAATTAAAAGTAGCCCGTACCCTGGAAAAGTTTGCCTTCCCCTGGTGTAAAGCTATAATCAAAATGGTTAATCCACTTTTGTTGCTCAGAAATTGTAA
The DNA here is from genome assembly GCA_019973935.1 of Trichonephila clavipes. Taxonomy (NCBI): domain Eukaryota; kingdom Metazoa; phylum Arthropoda; class Arachnida; order Araneae; family Nephilidae; genus Trichonephila; species Trichonephila clavipes. The sequence continues at coordinate 912,011 of BMAU01018426.1, forward strand.
AATAATTTTGATTCGTATAAAACTGCATGTACCTGGTAAATAAGAAAAATTATAGCTCAAAATACTTTTTAAAAAAACCTTAATTTTAATCTAATTTTCGAGAGTTTTTATTTTTAAAGGATTGCAAGTATCTAAAATCTTTCACGTGTTGAAAACTTCTGAATGTATAGCTATACCATTTGATTACTTATTGCCCTCATCACATAATCCTTTATGAAGGATATAATATATTTTTAAAAATTAATAATATTGCTGCAAATTTGAGAAGGGTAAAAGCGGCCAACAACAAGTATTTGATTGATAACAAATTTTGGGTAAAAAATGAACAAATAACTACACGAAGGAAAATTGACGTATACACAAAGAAATATAACAGACTATATACATTAGTTGAAAACGCAATCGTTATAAAAAACTTTACAGCACTCCATCAACGACTCTCTAAAACAGTTCTACTAGCAGGATCTCAGACATATAAAGTATCTCTGACTTTTCGCAGTCAATTTTCAAACAGATTCTGATCTTGACTGAATCCACCTTTGCGCCGAAGGTCCCTCCTACAACCTCATGGGAATATCCTTTAGAGTAAATGTAAATCGCAGAGATTCCTTAATGGTTCCTTGGCAATATAATTTTTCGCAAAATTTGTTGGTAATCTAGTAACCCTGGTCATATCTTCCACAGTTGTAAAAATCTTATTTTTCAAGTTCATTCTGGGAAGCGAACTTCAACTGTAAAACTGAATTTACACACAATAAAAATAATGTAGCAGTGAAAGCAATCACGTGGGTATTTCAATTTACATTTTTTATACACATTTTGCAAAATTTCTAAAAGAAAAAGCGTTTTAAAGCATTGATTGAACAGTTAAAAATGTATAAATAAGCCACAACTTACTGAAATAGATTCTAATGCGTGTGTTCTTTTTTTATATCTGTAATACAATAACAAGCACACACTTTAAAGAAACACTTCATTTCAAAATAACTTTTAATCTTAATGGCACATTCTGAACAAGAAAACAAATGATCCAACTGTTAACAAATCATTCAACAACAAAACGATGAATGGAATTAATCTTTGAATGGCAAGAGGTAAATTTGATTTAAGTTAACATTTGCTTCGACAGAAATAGTACATTACATTTCTCAAAGTAGAGTCGGAGTAATGTTTGGATTAAATGTAATTTAAAATAAGGATAATGTTATAAAATAAAATTGAAAGCTCCTACAGTCGTTTCATTTCTGAACGCTCCAAAATGAGTTAAAAGGTATTATTTTGAATTCTTCATTCTTATTACTTGATTCCCCTTAGACTCTGTGATAAAGAACGTTTCCATGTTCTTTCGTTATTAAATAAATGAATTTCTTCAAGAAGCAATTCTATTCTAATCAAGTTATTTCGATGTTCGTTTTTCATGTCCGACAATTTTTAATAATGGAATTTGTTCGTTTCATTGTACTTTTTGAAATAAGACATTTTAACCCATGGTGGTATCACTTCTTTTCTGCTATGAAAAAATAACTAAAACATATTTCATTCAAGCTGAAGATGGATAATTTCATCCATAAAGTTTGTGCAAAATGTGTTTCACTTGTGAATCTAAATGACAAAATTTATGTTATGAAACACAAATATGAAGAAAAATAAATGCGTGATTATTTTGTACAAAGGGATTTTTCATTTACTAAATGCAAGGGGTTTTATAATTTTTTATTATAAATGATTGAGACAGATTACTTTTTTAAATATTGGGAATGAATGCATTCTTTTATGAAATTGCTTAAATCTTATATAACGATAATGAGAAAAATCGTTTCAAATTTAAGAATTATTCTTGATTCTGAAAAATAATGAAAAAGGTAGGGTGGGCTAAACAAGACCTACCAATGTTCAACACAACTTTTTAAATTTTTTTATAAAATTATTATTTTTTCTTTTTGTAGGTTTTTTTATTTAACTCTTGGAAATTTGTTATGGAACCATATAATACGCGTTAAAATTACCGATTTTTTTATTCTTTTTAATGATCTATTGTTATGATGCAGCGTAAATATCAGCAATATTTTAATAACGGCTTGTTAGAATCAAACAGATTTGGAAAGTTATCTTAAGCCCATGAAAATACTTTCTTCCAAAAGTATAATAGCTTTGATTTTTTTTTAATTTCAGAAAAATGTATCAATAAATGCAAAAACAAATAAATAAATAAAAATAAATATATCTTGCAGGGAAGTATTCAATTAAAGGAATGTAAAGGGTGTTTTTTTAGAGGTATAGAACTTTAAATTGCAATAAAACAACGATGTATTATTCGATTTACATGAATTTTTTGTATTCGAAACATAATCCTGTGGCATTACATTTTAAATATGATTTCTGGCATAGGACTGCCACGGCTGGCTCGGATGTAGTCCAATCTGGACGTCCAATTTTCGATGACTTTTTCCAACATTTGTGGCCGTATATCGGCAATAACACGGTGAATGTTGTCTTCCAAATGGTCAATCGTTTGTGACTTATCCGCATAGACCAATGACTTTACTTAGCCCCACACAAAATAGTCTAGCGGTGTTAAATCACAAGATCTTGGAGGCCAATTCACAGGTCCAAAACATGAAATTAGGCGGTCACCAAACGTGTCTTTCAATAAATCGATTATGGCACGAGCTGTGTGACATGTTGCGCCGTCTTGTTGGAACCACAGCTCCTGGACATCATGATTGTTCAATTCAGGAATGAAAAAGTTAGTAATCATGGCTCTATACCGATCACCATTGACTGTAACGTTGTGGCCTTCATCGTTTTTGAAGAAGGATTTCACCAGCCCATAAAGCGCACCAAACAGTCAGTTTTTCTGAATGTAACGGTGTTTCGGCATACACTTGTGGATTAGCTTCACTCTCAAATGCAGCAGTTTTGTTTGTTGACGTAGCCATTCAACCAGAAGTGCGCTTCATCGCTAAACAAAATTCACTTATGAAAATCGGGAACAACGGCAATCTCGTTTTGGGCCCATTCGACGAATCTACGCCTTGCTTGAGGATCGTTTTGATGAATTGCCAAACCAAACTGAGAATAAATCACTTGACAGCTGTTAAATCGGTCGCCATCTTGGAAAGTAATGCCAACTTAAACTTTTATACCTGGAAAAAAAACACTCTTTACAATGAACCGATGATACTAAATTATGAAATTTCACTAAATCTGCAACCGTTTTGTTATCATGACGTCTATACAATTAGCTTAAACAAGTGTACAATTAGGCTTAAAGACTTGCAACCATAAATGTGTTCTTCTATGCCTATTGCAGGGTTTCTCAAACTGTGGGGCGCGAGCATATTGCAAAATCGAAAACAAATTATTATTTAATAACATTATTGAATTACTGAAAGGAAGTAAAATAAAATACATTCTGACATGATATAAAATATAATACACATTTTCACTGATATATTACACTTATAATAGTATCAGTGCACCACAATATATTTTGTAATGAATTTAACAACACTAATTCAAGAAAAATTTTAATAATTGACCGAGACCTCATGAGATTGTCATATATAAAATTGTATTTAAAAACTAATACTTATCTTGATATTTTGTGCGTTTTATAATGAATATCTTAACTGCCAATTAAAAGTTATGCAACCAATTAAAAGTTGAAGTCCCAATGCCAACCATTTTTCTCTTATGCGCGCGCATGTGATGTAATGAGGGGAGGAATAAAGAAGCAAACCTAATCTGAAATAAGTAAATCCTTCGCAAGTATTGTCAGGGTCCGCTTTTTGTATTCCAAAGCCTTCGGAATAATTTTATGGATAGCAGAGCACAAAAAAAAATCGTACTTCGGAAAGACGTATATCTACGTTCGGCGAAATTCGCGCTACGGCTGAGCGAGATATTTATATACGCCTATGCAACTTAAGAGGCTAAAGTCGTATCGTAGTTTTAGCGTCAAAGTATAGTATTATTGAATTCAATACATTGTTATTGTATGTGGGGGGTGCGATAAAAATTATAATTGAATATTAGGTCTCGAATACAGAAACTTTGAGAAGCACTAGCCTATTGAATTAGTATGGCTTGTGACATAGATAAGCGTGTAGGAATGGATCAGTATAAAACAAATCCTTGTTTTTTCATAGGGGGTAATTCTTGATTTTGTTATTCAGAGAGAATGATGACGTATGTGTGCATAGTATATATCTAATCACACTATTTCATACATCATTTTATTCTACAAATAATAATATATATTTAAAGTGAATTGTATTTTTATAAATTTTATCAATAAGATGTTACAAAACTGATTACTTTTAAAAACATTTTTTCCCCTGGAAACGCTGCATAGTGGCAACTAAGCCTTTTCAGACATGGCAACTCTTCAGATGGGAGAGCCATTTCATGATGGCACCACCTAGTGGCGTCTCTTGCAACAAAATTTGAACGCTTGAATTACTTTTAATTCTAGCTCTTTTCGAATTTTGGTGATTTTATTTCACCTAAATTACCTGAGCCAAATTTATACTCAAGGGAGCACTTTTGCATGCTACATAATCATGTGGCACGTGGGCCAACCATTTTTGCATCCAGAAAATCCTTTGACTACAGCCGGGATCGAACCTGATAAATTTGGTTTAAGAAAAGCGGGTACTATACCTTTAACCCGAGTCGGCACATTTAAAAAGTATCTTTAAATAAATGCTGTTACAAAAACAGTGCCAGCAAATGTATCCTACACACACAACACAAAAATACGTAAACATATGCACAATTGACACAAAATTCCATCCAAATTTTTATCATACCACATATCAAAACATTTAAAAATGTGTTATCGAAATCAAATTATAAATTTATTTTATCACAAAATAAGTTAAATAACGTAATTGTTAAAATAAAGCTTTCAAAAATCATATTTTCTTAATTGATTCGTTAGATAAGTGTTTAAAATAAAGTTCCAAAAACGTTTATTTTGACTAATCTTCTGAATAATTCACTAACCGAAGTATATTAAAACACCTGAAGAAGAATCGCTAAGTCGCATAAACAGTTCATGCAATCTCGAAAAAGGTGCTTTAATTTATTACACTACTGAGAACAAGCATCTGTTTCGTTTATAAAACACGGGAACATTGATTTGAGAAGGGCAAAAGAGGAATTTTTGACCCTGGAGGAGGGGGAAAGTTGCCCGTCTAAAGGGAAATTCCACTCGGAGTGGGATTAAAACTCACATAGAGAAAGTGTGGTGGCAGATGTTTTGGAAATTTCGTGAGAATTTGAAATTCAGCGATTCAGGAGCGAATTCTGAAGAGCGTCTGGTTGCAAACAGTTTTTTACCTTCTTCAAAGGCAAAGCTTTTAAGGTATAATTTAAGCCAACGTTGGTATTATTATTATTACTATTATTGCTTTATTTTCTCCGGGTTATGATATAATTTTTCTTGTTTTTTTTCGTTCAAAAAAAAAAAAGGTGGGTGGAAATTTTATCGACCCTTTTTAGAGATCTTTTGGTTACATGTAGAATATTTTTTCTTTCTACTTTTTATATTAAGTAATTTTAGTGCTTCATTAATTCTAAGCAATGGTGCATTAAATAAGCAGTTAAATAAACATGAAAAAAAAGTAATTGGGAATACATAGAAAATCTATAACTTTGAGAAATGAATTAGAACTTGAGAATTAGAACTTTGAGAAATGAATTTAAAAAAAAATAGTTTGTGATTATTTCAGTAACGAGTGAATATTAATGATTTACGATGCAAATGAACAATACAATTTTCCACAAACAGAAACAATAAAATAAACAAATAAAACCTGAAATTGGTGTTAATAAGAGAATTACACTCAGTTTTTAGTATATTTATTCCTTGAACTTTAATGTAGACATATTTTTACTTTTATTTAATGAAAAATATTTCAGAGTTAAATTTATTAGCTTCTGAATATTCTTATTCGACACGTAATCAAATATAAAAAACATTCGGAAATATATATATTTATTTTCTGTTAAGTGCAATTATCTATTCTTTACGGGAAAACGCTGGCAACATTTGTGCAATCAAAAGACAATAGCTATACATACGTATATTTAACAGATTGACGTAAATTAATTTAAAATATTCTAATCTATATTTTTGTTTATTAAATCATAATTATGAATTCTTTTTTTCCATGTGGGAGATCATTTTCTATCTCATAAAGGAATTCAAACGTAATATTTAAATGTGATTCCTCGAAATAAATTAAACTTTGGATTATTTGACAGATTTATTTCCTGTTCCAAGTAAAACAATATTTTATGCTTATGCGGTCTTTACTGAGAAGGTTGAAACTTCCCCCTGTAACATTTACGTGAATTCTAAAAATAGTTAACATTTCCCTTCACCTGAACATATGATTATATGTTTTCAATTTCCTTTTTCAATGTTTTTCCTAAAATTTGTATGTAGAAAGGGAAAATTATCGCCGTTGCTTGCCTGGCTCTATTCCCCCTTCATTTTGGATGATAAAATTACCTTAATAAATAATTATCTTATTAAGATCCAGAATTTTAAACTGCCGTGGCTACAAACTAAAACATCTTTAATTAATTTATTTTTCCAGACCAAGTGCTTCTAAATAGGTATTCATGAAAAAAACTAAAACACATAGCATTTCAAAAAGAAAATACTGAAGTGGGAAAATGTGATACAAAATTTAAATAAAATATTCTAATAATATTCAAAGCAATAATTAATTCTGTCTTTAGATATTTATAGAAAATTGATACGCAGGCGTTTTATAAAATTAAATCAGCACATTTCTCTCTTGGGATTTCCTTAAATATCTACTTGCTCCACCTATAGTTGCACAAACATTAATTTGAATTTACAAAAACAAAAAATTTGTTCTACGATAAATAAAGTTTCTTTCTTCAATTAACAAAACCCAAGTACTTACGTATTTGACCTTTTTCAATGCCCAAATAGTAATTATTATAGAATAAAACGGATTTCTCTCTCTAAAGAGAATCTCCTGAAATCGAAAGGATTAAATTTGTTTTCGCATTCTATTTATTTTCAAAGCCAAAACTCATTTAACGCTTCTTGGTCATTATATATAGTTAATAATAAATGTAAAAATAAATTAAAAAAACATAAAAGTTTTTAAACGAGAAATTTACTGAGTAAATAGAATTGCTCCAAAACTGCAATTGTCGATTCCACTGAAAGAGAAAGAAGAGATCGAACATAACGCTAGGGTTAACTTGTGGTTTAATTTATTTCCTCTCCAGTTTTTTCTTCGAATCGTTTCAATTGGCTGCTTCATCCCACGTGACCTCTGATGCAAATCAGTAACTTGTCAAGATACGCTTTTAGATCATCATGTTTACGAGATTAATGGCGAACAACGAAACTCCATTTTAGCCTCGAGAGTAAAAAGGCAGACGATATTTAACCATTGACACAAACCGATTGCTAGAAACATGTAATGTCTCTCGCGACTGTATTTCCTATTCGTTCTAAATGTCAGTTTGCGATGGGGAAGCTTCCGTTCGACATTTCCCTTGATAAAAATGGATAGTACCGTTAATTTTTTAAAGAAATTTCCCTGTTTTGTTTTTAAAAGTATGTTTTTTTATTATAAATTTTCAAGATTCTTAAGATAGACAGTAGGCTTCATTTAAATCGTATGTCATTTTTTTTTATTCATGAAATATTTAAAAATATGCAGTTTAATTTAGCTTTTATGGATATGTATTTTATGCATATCAGTATAAGGTTTCATGTATAAGTATTTGATTTCCAGAAACAAATGAATTAGACGCAAAATAAATGAATAAATAAATTGCTTTATTTCAAATGTTTTAAATTTAGTGTTTTGTGATGTAGGGTTTGAATGCAATTTTTTTTTCTCGAAATAAAAGTATTTTTAAAACAATTATTGGATTATTTCAGAACATTCATTTTGAGTATCATTTATAAATTGAACATTCATGTTTAAGCATGATGTATTGGGAAAAAGCGTTTAAATTTTCATTTTTGAATTTGACAAAAATTGCTTAAATTTTATTTGGAAATTAAGTGATGATTTCTTATTCAGATAAAGAGGAAATTGACGATAGTTTTCTTAAGTAATTCGTGGTTAAGGATGCACAAAATTTTCTTTTTAGTTTTCATTGGTATAAATTTAAGAGTTAAAAAAAGGATTAATAATTTTTAGAAGGCAATTAAGTTTCAGAACAAACACTGACTGAATTTTTTTGGCTACGTTTCTATCTTCTCCTTTTTATCAATGATTGACAACAGCATATTTCCTTTGGACATTACCAAATAAGAAAATGTAGTATTCACCTGTAGCAGTAGAGATTTATGGGTCCATGAAGTAAAAAAGGGGAAATGCGATAACTTTCTGGTCTGAAATCAAAAGCGTTTGGTCAGGAGATTGACATTTATGGATTTTGAGAGAACACATGTTTTGAGAGGGGAAGAAACTTTCTGGGGTAGATTTTTTTTCACATGAGTAAAAAAAAACTTAATTTTTTGACTTAAATTATTTTTAATTTTTAAGTACATAAAACTTCATTTACGCATAAATATACTATAAGGTGTAATACTAAATTTATATATAAATTTTAATGCTATTAACTTCGTATACATAATAAATACACTGATGGTCATTCAAAATCTAACATCCGGAATGAAAACAAATAATAAAATTTTACTTATTATACGCATGCTGAATAGTTAAAAGAAAACACAATTAAAATTGTAGGCACTTTGGAAAAATACAAGATCCGAAATTATTACACAACATTGCTATTTCTTAGAGCCAAAACGCCTCTAAAACTGTTTACCTCTAGTCAAACTGGGCTTGGGTGACAAGTACGGACAAGTCATTTCAACCTGCCACACTTAATACATTGTACAGGTTGAATAGTAGTGGCAGCAAGTATCTCAGTAAAGCATGTCCAGACGTTTTTCCATGGATGCAAGATGTGGGGAACGTGCTGCTCAATGCAAAAGTGTAACATCATCTACTTGAAGGTAGGTAAGGGCACGCTGGACAACAAGCTGTCTTGCATAATCTTGTAGATAGATGATGTCACTGAAGCATCAAAGATTTGATAAATGCAATTCTGGTTGTTTAGATCAGTGGCCACCAGAGGAACATTAAACATTATTTCTGTTTTATTTACTATGGATTTCGAGCACTACTGCTCCACCCACACACAAACCCCCAAAGAACTGGCAAGAAATGGTTCCGCGACCCATTTGTCAACAAAAAAGGTGATATGTGCAAGAAGATCAATTGCTGGAGTGAAAGCGGCCTTCGAGACAATAACTCTGAAGGGGGGTGCTATGGATTAAAGTCTCGGTGAAATACTTTGAGATGGCATCCTTATTGCCATTCTTAACAACCTATCTGTGTGCAGTAGTTTTTTTCTGTAGTAAAATCAACCAAAACAAAAAGGGAGGAATAGGACATCAGCAACACACTTTAGTGGTCATTGTCTCCAATTACCCAAAGATGGAATCTTCTCCTTGCAAAGAAACAAACTCAGAGTTCTCGTTGATTTAGCCTTCTAGTGAGTTAAAATGTTAGATCATTTTATAATCATTTTTTGTGTAACTATAATTTATTTTGAAGGCATGTTTAAGTACAATTTTATTAAATCAAAGCAATCTAAATAATGAACAATCAACGCCCTTCACCTCCTCGGTGGGTCGCGGTAAAATTATCAAACTTTGACTGATCCACGGTGATGATAAGGTTGAGAAACGCTGGTTTAGATTACCAACTATTTAAACAAGAGATGTCGCGTGTTCGATGATTGCTCGCACCAAGACACCAGGTGAAGGACCGTATAATAATATCGAATACAAAAAACCCGCGTGATTTTTCATCGGGGCCTATCGATACCGATGTGTCCCTCAGGGTAATGCACAAAGAACTAGAATTGGTCTGAAAAGATGACGTGGTGCCATTCCTGCATTTAGTTTTGTGATTGGACGCAAAACTAACATCATCTTTGTTTACATGAGCACTTTTATCTCTGTTGAAATGATATCAAAAGATATTTGTATTGTCAACTTATCAATATGAATATTGATATTATTTGTGAAAAAAATAAACCCTCATAAAATTCTTAAAGATTTTAAAAAATTATTTCAGAAGTTTATATTACTACATCTTATTATAATCTAATTTTTAAAAAAAATATTTTAAACTATCGTTTTTTAAAATACGTTAATTTGCAATGATCATTTTGAAAATTGAAAAAATCATTTTGATGAAACTGGATGATACCTATACGGGAATCCACTGCGAATACTAATTACTTAAAAAATCTATATATGATCTATAATCTATAAATCAATAATTGTTTGGATAATCATTTACAAATTATTCAATTTATTATTAATTATTTACGCTCATATTCACGCCTTATCATTTGTCTTTTTAGCATTCTCTTAATAAATATTTATATTCACATTTATATATAGTTATAATACAACAAACTGAACGAAAAGTAAAATAATAATTTATCAAATTAAACGTACAAATAAAAACAATTCCTAATACTTCAAAGAAGTATAATCTGTTGGGATAATATATGCAGGCTAAATATTTGGATACGAATATTATCTTTGATCCTTCAACTGAAAGTCAACCTTTTCATTTCTCGATATATAGAGAGAGCGAGTTAAAAATAACTTAAAAATTCCTATTTCAAGAACCATTCACTACTCACAAGACTTGATGAAAGGAAGTTCTCTACTTGAAAAGGATTACGATTATTTTTGCTTCAGGACAGACTGACAAAATTAGAAATACTTGGATCTCAGACACGATAAGTTTGTGAAGGAAAAATTTAGGAAATAAAAATTATTACAGTGCCCAAAATGATAGAAAATATTTTTAAAACAAGCCGAAAAATCAGAAGTATATATATCTTTCGCTTCAGATTGTGTGTGTGTCTTGAAATAATTTATTCAAAGCCAAAATAAAATTGTATTCTTTCTTTTCTAATCTACAATAACGTATTTTTCTACCTCCATAATAAAAATGATATGGAATTTCATATTTCTCTTATTTTTAATGCGTAGTTGAAGAATAAGTTAATATAATTCCGTATAATGTGCGTGTGTGTGTGTGTGTGTGTGTGTGTGTGTGTGTAGTGTATTTTCAAAATGTAGAAGTATTTTATTATTTTTATATATTTATACATTTTTATCATTTTTTGTTGTACGTGTATTAAATAGACAATTTGCACTTTCACATTTCATTTAACTATTTATTCTACTTAACCCCTTAACTACCGGTTTAAAGTTATGCGATTCTCTCCCCAATCTCACCGTTTTTCACATATGTGGTGTATTGGAGGGGAAAAGGGGAGGCACTTGAAAGCAAATTTTCTCTGAAATAAGTAAATTCTTCACAAACACTGTAAGGACGTCCCTCTAGGTGCCCTTCTCCTTGATTATCAGCGTGAGCTAGAGGTGTAAGAATAAAGGAAGAACTAGAAGTTGCCATGATCTTAAAATGACTTTATTAAGATCTTAACTTAAACCTTCAACAGATTAGATAATAATATGATATGTGAGAGAATCTAAGGCGGCTAGACACACAATATATAATACCGAAATAACGTAACTCGGACCACTACCAATAACTAACTCGCCTAAGCTTAATTCCAATGCTATCACAGATCCGAATATTTAAATAGTCACGCCTACCTTAATGTCGAATGGAGTAGCGATCAATCGGCTCCTAGTTGAAGTTGCGGTTCACTGACGTGCAATGGTATGCACCTTGACCTAAAGGCTCTCTGTCACGGGTAACTCCTGTTAGCTGTCACTTAACCTCTCAAAACCTCTTCACACTTGAAATACGGATGATCATAACATTCCCTAAATATCACCCAGCTTACTCTAAACTCCTGTTATTTAAAAGCTTCCTAATTTGCATCTTTCCTTCACGCTTTACTTCTCGGGTTGGTTGGAAAAGAGTTGCCCTTCATTCTGGCCCCAAAAAATCCAAAATGACATGCTAATGAAAAGACGCGTGAACCCGTCACAATACTACCAAGGTCATTTTATTGCATCCCAAAGCCTTTGAGATAGTTTTGCTGATCGCAGCGTGCCGAAAGAAATCGTACTTTGGAAGGACGGATATATACGTTCAAAGCTCTTAACGCATCAGTTGAGCAAGACTGATATATGCGTAGGTGGTACGTAAAGGGTTAAATTCTGAAAAAAAAATATTCGTGCAAGTATAGTTGTCTCAATGAGATAACATTTCCTTAAAGGGAAGCAGTGGGTAATCTTACATATTTAGAAAAAGGATTGGAAATTTTAGAGAGGAATCTGTGCTTCAACGCAATTATATGCAATCTTTTCAGTCTTGCAAATTCATTTCATGATTTCGAAACACGTGTATCAAAGAAATTTACGCAAAATCTACTAAATAAATATTTAATCTTTATTGCAATTAACAACCATTAATTCCACTCAAATGCTGAAACAGTGATGAAGTTATTAACAGTTTTATTAGAGTATCCGACTACGTTTGAAACCGGGATTTTAGAAACACGCATAAATGGATAATTTTCATGATATTTAGTGTCCCTTAAAATAGAATACATGTATAAAAAGGTTTTAAGGACATTTTGACAAAAAAAAAGTTATTTTACAATATTTTGGCAAAAAAATAAATTAGAATAATATTTTTTCAAAATGTTCTCCTTTTATAAAAAAATGATCTTAAAATAATAACATTTTGCTTATATAAAGTAAAGACTTCTCTTGAGAGAGTCTGAACTATTTTTTTTTGAAAAATTCATATTATTTTCAGAGTTACAACCCAATGAAATAATCATCGGCATTTTTTTTCTTAAAATTTCTCCCCTCTATTGACGTAAAACATGGATAAACCCACTCGTAAGTTATACATTTTAAAAATTCTAGTTGAGCCTCTGTACAGAGATTTAAGCTATACACAGACAAAATATTATTATAATAGAAGTATTTTTTGCAAAAAAAGAATATTTTGAAAATGAGTCATTCTATGTTCATTTTTTGTCAAAAATTATGTACTTAAATATTTTTTTTATTGTAATACTGTTCTTAAAACAATTTCATACACATTTTCTATTCTAAGTGACACTCAATATCATAAATATTATCTAATTATACGCTCTTGCAAAATCACGGTTCCGAACGTACTCCGATACCTTAAAACAAACATAACATTCCATGGCCAAACAAACTTAGGTACTTTTCCGTTTCGCCTGTGCAACTCTCGCCAAGCATGCTTTGTTGCCGAGAACACACAGTATACACATATTTTTTTTTATAAATGTTAGTTCTCATTGGTTTTTTAATCTGTTTTTAATGTATTATGAAAAAGATGTTACTGAGGAGAAGAAAGCGCAATTTGTTTTGAAAATGTGATGTATGGTAAAAGGTTACCATAGGGAATATTCCATTTAGCGCCGGTTGTATCATTTTTGGCTTCATTATCGTTTGAGCCTGGTGAAACGGAAATGTACCCAAACTTTATGAATTTTTTATATAAAAATATATAAATTACTAAAAGTGAGGTTTCCCGATTGCTTACATTATCCAGAATTTTTGACATTAAAAATAAAGATATGAGCACATTTTTCTTTTTTTAAAAAGAAAACAGAAAAATATAATATAAAAAATTATAAAATAAATAAACTAAAGCAAAGTAACCAATTAGTCAGTGAAATATTAGTTCCTCTGGAATTTGTTAAAGGTATACTGTATAATTTTACAATAATTCTCTATTGTTATTGTTGTGTCTGAATAAATTAGTTGTTCCATATATTTCTACAAAATTGTATACCAGTTTTAGCACTTTCCGAAATTAGTACCTTTAGTACAGAGAATTATATAAAAATAGAAAAAAAAAAGATTGCATTTTTATTGCTTTCTTGCAGAATTAAGAATTTTTGCTCTAAAAACGCATTGAAAGGGAAATTAATTCAAAGTATCATAACTGAGTTAATCAATTTTAAGTTTTACACAAAAGAAGTAGACTATTTCTATTAATGTTTCTCTTTAAAATAAAATAGAAACGGTATATTGAATAAAACCTTCTTACTTTTTTTTAAATCTAAAACTTTTTAATCACAAAAATGCTCTATTTCTAAACATTTCCATTTTTAGGTCAATTCATGTAGACTAAAAGACTAAACCTAAGCTACATCGGAATAGAAAGCAAACGATTTTTTAATGTATTTATTGATTTTTGTTGGAAATATTTCTCTATCTGTATTCCATATGAAATGACTCAGTTTTTTTTCTTCCTTTTATTATAAATAAATTTTAGTTAATTACAAATAAAATTTTAAAATTTTATTACATAAAAGCAAATTTGGGGATTTTTTTTTTCATTACAATTTATGAAATACTTCTTCAGTAAGAAATTATGCTGAAACCCGTTCATGAACATGAAATCCTAAAATCATGTTCCTCATGATTTCAAAACATTGAATATGAATCTAAGCTAAATATATGAACTTATCTCTCTGTTAAAAATTAAAATACTTCTCTAAAATGTGCTAGCTAATATGTTTTAATAAATCTAAATAGCAAGATGTTATAGTGTTCCGCCTGATTAAAAACCACTTACTAAAGAAGTTGCACTTTTTCATTACTATTAACTGCATAGTAGAATTGAAACCACTTACCTAAAAAATAAAGAAAATTAGATAAGTCAATGATAAACATTTAAAAATAAGTACAATTGTACTTTTTAAAATTGAAATATTAAATGTATTTATTTTACCCTTAAAAACTATAGAAGCAAAAAGTGCAGAAGATAGTAGTAAAACATGTGATAGCAAAATCAAAAGTCAAAAATAAATAAAAAAACAATAATTTGCTGATTTTTTTTTAAAAATAAATTTAATTTTGTACAATAATATTTTTAGAATAGAATTGACGCGATTTTTTAACTTTGAATCTGCTTGATATTTTTTGTTTTATCTATACAAATATTAAGGCACATGTATTAATTAGAAAAATAGGTTTAGAGTTCTATTAATGGATTATTTTTTCGGCGGTCAATTTAATGTGATTCCGATATTTACAAACTCTTTTTTTTCTCATTACATATAATTATGGATAAGAAAAAAAATACATAAAACTTAGGTACACACAAACCGTTATTTACATTTCATAACGTACAAAGCTTAAATCTATCGTGGGATTTGAATAGAAAATACATTTTTTTAAAAATCTATTCGAAACTACCCAAGTCCTTTTAGAAGCTAATTTTGTATTTAAGAAAAACATATATACTCCTGAGATTTTTATACAATATTCCTTATACATACGTATATTTTTTATAGGAAGTGTTATTTTAAAATATAAGATTGCTAGAGAGCGTTCTTTGGAGAAAAAAATTGACGGTAAATTCCGATTCTAGCGCTTGTTTACCTCTCCTTTTCAAACAAGAAAATAATAGCCTGAAAACACGTTCTTTTTACCTCGCATGATACTTGTTGTGGGATCTTGAAACCCAATTACTGTCGAAGTTTAAACCGAGGAACCTGTTCCTCGTTTATTGTATCTCTGGATCCTATTACACCAGTTCGGAGAAATTCGGACCGTTACATTCGCCATGTTTGGTCAAATTAGATTTATATTCTATAGTAATTTAACTGAGTATTTTTGGTGTAAATGTATGTTGTCTTGTTTTAAACCTGTATTTTGACTTCCATTTTGCGCTATTTATTATTTTGATAGATTTTTCACCTGGTATATTAGCATATATTATAAAAGCTCACCAGAAGGATTTTGTTTTTATTTATATGTGCATTTACGTTTATGTGTCTTGTTTTACACAAAGACTGACTGTGTTGTTTGCTATTTCCTAGATTGATATTTTGTACTGCAGTGCTTCTAAAACTTTCAATAACTGAAACTTAATGTTCAATTATAATTTTCATCACTCCCCTTTATTTACAATAACAATGAATTGAATTCAAAAATACTACACTTTGACATTAAATCTACAATACGACTTTAACCTCTTAAGTGCCGCCGGCATATATAAACGTCCCGCTCAACCAAAACATTAATTGCCCCAGACGTATATGTACGTCTTTCCGATGAACGATCTATTCTGTGCAATGCTATTCATAAAATTATTCCAAAGGCTTTGTAATGCAATAAAAAGAACTCGGTAATGTTTGTGAGGGATTTATTTATTTCAGAGGATTTGCATATTTATCCCTCCCTCCTCCGAAAAAAAAGACATCACATATGCATGCCAACTGTGGCATGTGAAGAAAATCAGTATATTTTAATCTGCAGGTTAGGGATTAATTATAAATAGTACAAACTATCAAGAAAAGTGTTAACGTTTGCATATAATTTTATACATGACAAGCTCATGGGTCAATGGTAATTATTAAACTTGTATAACTAAACTTAGTATAACTAAATTATAAAATACATTGTGCAGTACTGATACATTTATAAGTATTATATCAGTGTAAATGTGTATTTATTTAATATTATGTCAAAATGTACATATTTTGTTTGTTTACTTTCAGCAAATTAATAATCTTTAAAATAATCTTTTATTTTCGACTTTTCAAAATGCCCGTGCCCTCTTCGAAGATTTATCACTCCCCTCTTTGCGAAACGCCGTGACAATAGCTTATTATAGGTCCCACGTACGTCAGTATATGTATGTGCTTTATTTTAGACATGATGTGGTACTTTGGCTTAGTGGTGTTCATTTTTCTGTTTTTATCTAAGAAAATGGGATAATTCTTCATCGGTTTTTGTTCAAAATACTTAATATTAGATTATCTTAACCCTTAATAAAAATACGGCGAGCATAATTTCCTCCGACTTCATTAAGTATGTAAATGCCAATAGGAAGCTATATTTCTAAGTATGCTTTGTGGTGCTAGCACTTCGGCAAACCCAACTGATTTCTGGATTTTCACGTCAAATGCGCAAAGAACAACGTGTAAGTTTCCCGAGCAGCAAGAAAACTGTTCCAAATCAGGCAAGATTCACTGAGGTTGGTCACCAAACATTTATATACCAAACATTTATAAAAAAACACATGGAAAAAGAATAAGTTATATTTGTACGGCTTGCAATGTACCACTATATGTTGATCTTGCTTTCTGAAATTTCATGGAAATATACGTATACATTTTTAAATTTTTGAATGCAAAATATATTTAATTTGTATTTCCTTTTTGTATATTTTAGTATTTGAAAATTATATTTTATAAATGCATGTTGTCTGATATAAAAAAATTGCAAAGGAGATACTTTATTATCTGGGTGGTGGAAAACATGATTCAGCCCCCCTTCCTCCCAAATCTTAAAAATTAAATCAATTTTATCACGTTGATGTTTCATATCTTTCCAGTATTCTCTTAGTATATCATGCTGCATATATACTCATTCCGTATCGTGCATAAACATAGTCAATCTACTAAGTAGTTATTTCGTGGATGCTGCCTACTTGTGCCATTAATATGCTTTTTTCTTAACTACATTCTTACCTTCGCTCAGCAGTGTTTTTATGTTCTGTCTGTTATATTATTGTTTATATAATTAGTTTTATTAGTTGTTATTATTATAGAAATTTTGGAATTTATTGCAGTGTTTTTCAAATTTTTAATGTTTGCGACCCAATTTTCAATCATAATTTTCATCGTGCCTCCCTCCGTACAGTCACAAAGCTTTAAATATAATAATAACGTATTATAACGCTTAAGTTACAATACGAATTTAATTATAAACCACACAAATTATCAATACAAGCATTAAAATTTATATATAGTTATGTATATGGCAAGCCCAGGAAAGTTACTAGTAATTATTAAACCACTTCTTAACTTAGTATTCATAAATTAATTATTAAATACATTTTGTGCAGAAAGTCCGGCGTATTACGTACACCCATAATTTCAAACTGCAATTTTTGATTTTTAAGTATATTCGTCGTTTAACGCGCACACATTTTTTCACGAAAAAACCTGAAATATATGTATGCAATGTTCTAATGTTTTGAAGTAACTTATTCGAAGTTTTACCCCTAGCTTTTGAAAAAGCTGTATACTTATAGAACTACAGCTCTTTAAGTTCATAAGTTATGTTATTTCTTTTAACTCGATGTAAGTCTAATTCAATCCAATTTTTTTTTATGCTAATCTCTTTTTTTTTACTGTTAAAGATATTATTTTTATATCCGGCGTATAACACGTACCTGTAAGTTTCTATTTTATTTTTCGATATTTATTACCGGATTTTTCGATATATTATATCAGTTTAAATGTGTCAAAATGCATTCCGTTTTGCTTCTTTTCAATATAAACTATTAATTTTTTTTTAAAAGAAACTTATTTTCGATGTTTCGATATGCGCACGCTCCCCGCGTAGAGTTATCACGCCCCTGTAAAGGAAATGTCCCACAGTTTGAGAGATGCTGCTGTATCGATATAAAAGTTCTGTTTAATTGAGATATTATGTTTTGTATTCATGAAAAATGTTGAAAAATATCATTTTGAGTAAATGCGAAAAGAGTTTCACTTTTAATTGCAAAACTTTACCATAAGTAATATTGCAATGGCAGTACTTTGATTTTAAAATACGAGAAAGATATAATTGGAACACACACATTCTTGGAGATAAAATATTGAGATTTAACTTGGTTAAAATTAAGCAATCGATGTTTTGACCGAAAATGGTGTTTCGAAGATATACTAAAACCAGATAAATTTATGTGTAGTAATATTTAGAGTTAGTAAACATGAAACTTTTTTGAATTTTTTAAATTAAAAAACATCATTTATTTGAGTATTAAAATATTTAAAGAAATATTTTAATAATGGAGCCAAAAAATTGTATATAAAATACTAGAATTTGTTTTTTTAGAGGGAGGATATATCAGCATCCAAAAGTTAAAAATAGAAACTAATTAGCTAAAGATATAATAAAAAAATGTCAAATTATTGTGAATGAAATGCAATACACAGCCCATATAAAATGCAATATGGATTTTATCTTATATATTTAGGGCAGCGAATCATAAATAAAAACTGAAAATTGCCACATTATTAAGGATCAAAACACTAAAAAAATTAATATAAAACTGATTTAGATTATAATGCCGCTAAAAATTTTATATTACTGGCAATATCACAGCAATGCAAAATGAACTTAAAACACTTCTAAATTAATTTTCTGAACATGCCTTTCCAGAAATAATCCAGTCCTTTAGATAGAAGGAAAAAAAAAAAAAAACGTGCAGAATATATATATATATATATATATATATATATATATATATATATCAATTTCCAGAAACGACTCTAATTGCCAGAGGGGGAAGGGGATGTTCTTGTGAATTAAATTGTACGAAGCTGTCTGTAATTGCCTACATCAGAATTCAAAAAATGAAAGCAAAAGAAGTGAAAAGATTGTTAAAATAGGAAAGAACTAATAATGACAATTGGAGATTTCCAAGCTTGAATCATTTCCCATTAAATTTTCATTACTTACTCTCCCTAATTTCTTTCTTACCAAAATATTGGTTCTAAAGGTACTATCAGTGTCCTTTCTGAAACTAATCATTTTTTTTTGAAACGGGACAGATATGAAGGAGTTGTATTGTTTATTTTATATATTTGGAGTGAATTCATCATTAAAATCCTTTTTCAATTCATTTATTTGTTTTAATATTATTTACTACTTATCAGTACATGCTTTCTGGAATTACATTAGTACAATTTTTTCAGCTAGTTCATTTTTTGATTTCGGAAAAAAATGATGCTATGTTCTAATTATGAATATTTAAAAAGGAAAATGACTTTCTGAAAATTGACTATTTTCTTCAAAAAAGAAGAGAAAATATTAAAAAATGTCATATTCAACTTCTTTTCAGTAAAATCTCCTACAATATGAGAATGCTTAGGACAAATGATCTACTACATTGGGCTAAATTCATGTGACGTCAGAGTCACATGATAAATGCAATAACGTGTTTTTGTGCAATCAATGTATGCGCTTCGCTTTTGTCAACTTATGCTTTTTACAGAAACTCTTTTAAAAATTGCATATATGCCAACTATAATAGCATTCTCAGGCAAACATAATGCACTGGATTTAAAAGTTTATGTATAATATAAACTTTTTTTTAACAAATTTTTAAGGATTTTCTTAACACCTTTTTTTAAAGATTTTTAACACCTTTTTTTAAAGATTTTTAACAACTTTTTTTAATGATTTTTTAAACATTTTCTTAACACCTTTTTTAAAAGATTTTTAACAACTTTTTTTATGATTTTTTAAACATTTTCTTAAAGATTTTTTAACGACTTTTTTTTAAAGATTTTTTGAACAACTTATTTTTTAAGATTTTTGAACACCTTTTTTTTTAAGATTTTTTTTGGAGACAACTTTTTGGCGTATCTTATAAATTAAACATTTTTAAACATTTATCTAAATTTGAAGTTTTAGCTAAATTTTACAAGTTGAACAGCAAGTACAAGTCCAATAATGCTAGTTTGGAATTCAATGGAAATTATATGGTTGCATGTAACGTGACTATTATGAATTTACCCCTTTGCATTTTTACAGAATGTTCTTTTATTTCTGTATCTATGCTCGTATTTTGGGGGAAGGGGGAGGAAAAAGGAAAAAAAAAATATCCGATTTTCAAAAATATACTAGTATTAGTAGCAAATTAAAAATCAAAAATTAGCAGTTTTATAAGTAAAATTCAAAATTTAAAATATAAGAATCGGAGCCCTAGTACCACTAAAAATCCCCCGAGTAGAGAAGCTGATGCATATTAAGGTCTTCAAAGTCCACTCGTTGATGTGGTATAAAAGTTTGGATAGCAGTGTGTCAGACTGATCATTTGACCGTGGTTTAAAATTAGGAGATCCACTGCCCTCGAGTTGATGTGTAGTGCAATATTGATAAATAATCAATGAATTCAAATTTCTATTTTGAGAGAATGAAGGGTGTGTTTTTATTATAAATTTTAAATTTACGCTTATAAATATGTATGTATTGGCCTAATTTTCATTCGAAAATTTTTAATTAAACGAGGAACCTTATAAAAGTATTTGAGAATATCTAGAATTGCACATAATATGATGAGATATTAAATAGAATCTTTCCTTTCTGAATCATCTTAAAGTCCAACAGACGGCATTTCCCTCCATTCTGAGAGTCTCTGCTAAAGACAAAATCGATTAAAACTTTTCCCATTATAAGATAAACCACAACTTCCTTAGGAAGAGTTTGAGAAAATGTTCACTATTCTTACATTTTATGTGTATTTCACTTTTTCAAAAATATTTTTAATATCTGTTTATATATTATGTAAAGACACGGATTCACTACTGAAACTTTAAATCATGTATGCACACACAATTGTTCGATGTACATGTGCATATCTCTAAAAAGTCTAGTTTCATTTAAAATTTGCAATCCGCATTTAGTTTTATAGAAAAGTTACCTTGGCTCTCAGTAATATTTATTTTTTCGTAAAACTCGTTAAATTCAAATTATTGAAATGTGGTTATACTCTATTCAATCAACAACATGTAAGTTCTTTTTGTAGCAGTAAAATTCTCCATTTATAAGAAAAAAATTCCTTGATTGAAGAATTGCCAAGTTGTCAATGAGTCTTATTTCTAAGGCCCACCTAATCGACGATGTCAGATCAAGTTCCAAGAAATTCATCGTGACAAGATACTAGTTTGACGTCTATCGTTAGCAGCATCTCTGAGCATCTTGCCGATGATAGTACGCTTTGGCTATGCCCCATCCCTGTTTTGCCGGAGAACACCCTGGGGGTGGTCAGTGAGCCTCCCACTTGTCAACCCCTTCCACCAACCTCTCCAGTGGACTTATGACTCGACGAATATTAGAGTGCTCCAAACCGCACAAGCAAAATACACTTACAACAGCGTTTCTCACATTGTGGGGCAGCCCCTCTAGGGGGGCCTGATATCCCTATGTGGAGGCGCGAAATTATTGAAAATAAAAGATTTAAGATAAGTATTAATTTACTGAAAGGAAGCAAAACAGAATACATTCAGACATTATAAAAATTAAATACAGATTCACTCTGATATAATATACATATAAATATATCAGTCATACTCAGTGTTTTTGAAAATTAAATTATCAGTACTAAATTAAAACCAAATTTATTAATTACCAGTGCTTCCTATGGGCTTGACATATACAAAATGTAATACTTATGTTAATAATTTGTATGATTTTCAATTAAACTCGCATTGGAGCTTTAGCGCTAATGTACATTTATTGCATTCAATACATTTTTTTAGCAGGGTGCGATAAAATTATACTTGAAGATTGAGTCGCAAATATTTAAAGCTTGAGAAGCACTGATTTACAAACAACCATGCCTTCGGAATTCGAACGCAATCTCTAAAGCCCAACGTTCAGCGTATACCCACTATACCGAATAGGCTTCTATAGCTGTAGAAATATTAATGCAGACCTATACAAATATAGTTAACTGGAAATATATTTAATATCTGTAGTTGAATAAAGCTGACAATGACAACTAAAAGTATTAAATTATTATAGAGTTTTTTTAATTCTTGTCATTGGGACATTTTTCAAAAAAGGAAATTCTTCAAATTTCCTTCTTTCAGCGTCGCTAATTTAAGGATTTTAAAAGCAAATTTCAAATACACTCAAAAGTAGACATGTGAACAATAATTATAATACACACACATTCGAGTTCACCTAATGTATGTTACTAAAGCAATTAGTAATTTCTAAGAAGATATGTCTGGTTAATTATTCCTTTGGAATTATGGCGATGGTAGAATAGTAATACTATAATTCCTTAATCTAAAATAATACGGAAATAAATCTCAAAGCAAATGTATTATTCTGCTTAAATTTGCAATTCGTCGAAATTTGTTCTAGTATAATTCAAAATCG